>CM014272.1:12191083-12206302 GCA_004135705.1 Alloteropsis semialata
TGGTGAAAGTGTACAACCTCTGCAGAGTGTTAAAAACTGATATATCAGCCGTGCTCACGGTCAAGAGCGGCCTGGACCCTCGCATGATAATTGAACTTGAAGATGAATTAAACTGGATCATTCATGCATTGGATATGGTTATGGTTTATGGTATATATTTATGCTTAATTGGGTTGGTATGCACTTATACCTTTGTAATTATGCTGCTAATTAAAATATGACCAACTAAAGTGCTTAAGCTAAATTAAATAGCCAGCTATTCCTTGTTAAGCCTTGCATGTCATTTGTTTTTGCTCTACACTTGCTGAGTACCAACCATAAGTGTACTCAACCTTGATTTATCTGCGGCTCAGGCTTAGACAGAAGGTTTCAGTGGAGTATTTTGGAGATTTCTAGATGTACGTGTTCCCCCAGTCAGCTGCCTGTGGTGAAGTATTGAAGATCCGCTGCTAGTTATTCGCTTTGCGTGACTGTAATAATATTCTTTAATATTATTTACATTTTGCACTGTCTTTTATATCACTGATGAAGTCTCATATGTATGTAAACTTGATCCTGGCGCATATATGATAGTCATCTGGTTTTGTCCTTAAAACCGGGTGTGACAGAAGTGGTATCAGAGCTGTGTTGACTGTAGGACGTAAGCCTAGAGTAGTAATGGTCATTTTTAAGGTCTTAAATATTTTCTTCTACTCGCCCTACCTTGTGCGCTCCAATCTTTGTCTAAATTTGTTGTTTCCCTTCAACCTTGACTCACCTTCTATTTCATTCTTAATCATCATCCCATTTTGCACTCGTTTCTATTCCTCCTCTAACCCGTAGATAACGTTTCTTTATGGCCCACAAAAACATAATTGTTCCCATTGGATGTCACCATTAATGAGTCTTCTCTTACTAAGTATGAATTGTTGGAAATAAGAGAAATGGATATCTCGGAGACACAATCAGTCGTGCTTTATCTCAGCACAAGGATTAGGAAATCAACCCCTCTAAATCCATGTCACCGTTAGTAGAGTCGTCGTTGAGGTCGATGCTTAGTTCTGGTGTAGGATTATTTGCTTTGTGCTTGTTGTGTGCTAAATGGTTGATTTGGTTCTTTGTAATGATTGTGGTGTTTTTGTGGAGTGATGACCACAACTACATCTTATTAAATCAACTAAACCATTAGATAGTTGAGTTTTGTCTTTGTTCATGATCTTAGTACCTAGGTAAGCTCCAAATCCATCTTTACCATATCTAATCTTTAATCTCTTGTGCACAAATTCATTCTCGTCACCCCCGATACAGCAGTACGGTTCAATACATATCTGGAGCTACAAGACTCCGATTAATGTAAATCCAGTTGTATTAGTTCCATAACTTCATAAGTTATTTTCTGGAAAGGTTTTACGATTTTTGGATTATTGGACAGAGAGATAAATGACTTTTTGTGAGATACAGAGAATCTGTTTCGGTAATCTGACATAGTCGACTTGTTTATTTCATATCTTTAGTTGCAGAGCTCCGATTGACATGAAACTAATTGGGTTAGTTCCAAAATTGGATAATCTATTTTCTGGTAGAAGTTTGCGATTTTTGGATTTTCTGGGAAAGAGATACCTGCGTTGTATTGGAGTATACAGGATCTGTCCTAATCACCTGACATAGCTGGATTGTTTTCCTTATATCTTTAGTTCCCGAACTCCAAATTAGTTTATTCCAGTTGCAGTGGATTTATAATTTCATAATCTATATTCTGGCAAAGGTTTGCAATTTTTGGATATTCTATCTATGAGTTACATCAATTTCATGAAGATGAACAGAATCTGTCCAGAACTGGAGAAAGTTTGCTGCAACTCATGCTATCTTTGTCAATCTTGTTTAGCCACTTTGATGATACAAGTGCTACTGTTGGAAGTTATATCTTTGTCTAGATCTTGAACATATTAAATCTATCTGCACCTATCTGAGTTCTCTTTTCTGTCCAAGCAGATGGTGAAGACTAGATCTGGTGCTGGTGATTCACAACCAAACTCGAGTCAGAACCATAAGTCACCTGCAGCAATGGATCAGTTTCTAGCTACTCAGATTCCAGTGTTGAATCAGTTAGCTAACACTATGGCTAATCTTCAAGATCAGATGAATCAAGCTCCACCACCACCACCAAGAAACAAGCATAAGGAATTCATGCGCCATGAGCCTCCTACATACTCCCACTCCGCTGAGCCTCTTGAAGCTGATGATTGGCTCAGGACTATGGAAAAGAAGTTTGAGATTACTCAGTGTTCTGATCGAGAGAGAGTTCTTTATGCATCAGGAAGATTAGAAGGTGCAGCATCAGATTGGTGGGATTTATTTTGCTATGCTCATGCAGACTCAGGTAATATCACTTGGCAGGAATTCAAGGACGAGTTTCGATCATACCATATCCCTGCAAGTGTGATTAAGCAGAAGAAGAAAGAGTTTCTCAGTCTAAAACAAGGAAGGATGTCAGTGATTGAGTACCATGACAAGTTTCTACAGTTGTCACGATATGCACCAGAAGAGGTGGCTAATGATGAGAAGAAGCAAGATCTCTTCCAAGATGGTTTGATTATGCCTATTCGATATATGTTGTTTGTGCATACCTTTTCTACCTTCGACCAGCTTGTGAGTAAGGCACTCTTGGTAGAGGACATGAGACGTGAGATAGATGAGAAAAAGAGGAAGTTTGATGGTGAGAAACACATACAGGCAACCCGCAACACCCGTTATCGTCTTGTACGACAGACTGCAGTGCAGAATTATCCAGCCCAACAGGATGACCATGTCACACAAGCTCGCACATCGCAGAATCACCCTCAGCAACAATGTCAGGGCTATCAAGCAGTAGTTCAAGAGGTGCCAGCAGTTTCCCATGTCAAGCCTAGCTGATCAAAGGCTCCACGTACAGTAATGTGTTTCCATTGCATGCAAAAAGGACATAGCTTGGATAAATGCCCAAAGAAATATCCGCATTTGTATGGTGGGAACAAACCAGTACATGCTATAGTACAATCTCGAGTGGCTAATGGTCAAGGATCTACTCAGATTAACAGGAAGCAACTTAACTCTGTTCAGGTGAATGAAGTAAAGAGTATTTCAGTTGCAGATGTTAGAGTAGTCTGTGATTATCCAGATGTGTTCCCTGATGATTTGCCAGGAATGCCACCAGATCGAGATATTGAGTTCCTTATTGAGCTTCAACCGGGAACTGCACCTATTTCCAAGAGGCCATATAGGATGGCTGTTGATGAGTTGGAAGAACTGAAGAAACAACTCAGAGAGTTGTTGGATAAGGGATTCATACGCCCTAGTTCATCACCTTGGGGAGCACCAGTGATCTTTGTGGAGAAGAAGGATGGTACACAGAGGATGTGTGTTGATTATAGATCACTTAATGAGGTGACTATCAAGAACAAGTACCCGTTGCCCAGAATTGAGGATTTGTTTGATCAGTTAAAGGGAGCCAAGGTGTTCTCTAAGATTGATTTGCGTTCAGGATATCATCAATTGAAGATCAGGCCATCAGATATCCAGAAGACAGCTTTCACTACTAGGTATGGGTTATATGAGTATACAGTAATGTCTTTTGGTTTGACTAATGCCCCTGCCTACTTCATGTATCTGATGAACAAGGTGTTCATGGAATACCTGGATAAGTTTGTTGTGGTTTTTATCGATGATATTTTGATATACTCTAAGAATGAGGAAGAACATAAGGAGCATTTGAGGCTAGTACTGGAGAAGCTCAGGGAGAATCAGTTGTATGCTAAGTTCAGCAAGTGTGAATTCTGGTTGAAGGAGGTGTCTTTTCTTGGTCATGTCATTACAGATGGTGGTATTGTAGTTGACCCAAGCAAAGTTAGGGATGTTTTGAAGTGGGAGCCGCCTAAGAATGTGCCAGAGATTAGAAGCTTTCTTGGACTTGCAGGTTATTATAGAAGATTTATAGAAGGATTCTCCAAGATAGTGAAACCCCTTACTTCACTCTTGGAGAAAGGAAAGGAGTTCAGATGGACAGATGCCTGTCAAGCTAGTTTTGAAGAGCTTAAGAAGAGATTGACTACAGCCCCAGTGCTAGTAATGCCAGACATACATAAGAGCTTTGATATATACTGTGATGCATCTAGACAAGGCCTAGGTTGTGTTCTTATGCAGGAGGGCCGTGTCATTGCCTATGCATCCAGACAGTTGAGGAAGCATGAGAAGAATTATCCTACTCATGATCTGGAGTTAGCAGCAGTGGTCCATGCTTTGAAGATTTGGAGGCACTATATGCTTGGTAACAAGTGCCAGATTTACACTGACCATAAGAGTCTGAAGTACATATTTACTCAGAAGGATCTCAACTTAAGGCAACGCCGTTGGCTGGAATTGATTAAGGACTATGATTTGGAGATACATTATCATCCTGGTAAAGCCAATGTGGTTGCAGATGCTTTGAGCAGGAAGGGACATGCTAACACACTTCTGACTCATGAGATGCCTGATGAACTGTGCAGAGACTTCCAGAGATTGAATCTTGGATTTGTTGCTCACACTGGAGTTGTTACCATGGAAGTGGAACCAACATTAGAACAAGAAATCAGAAAAGGGCAGCTTGATGATGCTAAGATTAAGGAAATCAAGCAGCATATGGTAGCAGGAAAAGCTCCAGGATTTAGAATGGATGAAGAAGGTACACTGTGGCTTGGGGATAGAATATGTGTGCCTGATGATGAGGCTATGAGACAGTTGATATTGAGGGAAGCACATGACTCAGCTTATTCTATTCATCCTGGAAGTTCGAAGATGTATCGAGATTTGAAAGAAAGATATTGGTGGTATGGTATGAAAAGGGATGTAGCAGAATATGTGGCTTTGTGTGACACTTGTCAGAGAGTTAAGGCAGAACACCAGAGACCAGCAGGACTGTTGCAGCCTTTGAAGATACCTGAATGGAAGTGGGAAGAGATCAGTATGGATTTCATTATTGGTCTACCGCGTACTCAGTCAGGATTTGACTCCACATGGGTGATAGTGGATCGCTTAACCAAGGTTGCTCATTTCATTCCAGTGAAGACTACTTATACAGGAGCCAAACTAGCTGAGTTGTACTTTGCTAGAATTGTGTGCTATCATGGAGTGCCTAAGAAGATTGTGTCAGATAGAGGTACTCAGTTCACATCTAGGTTTTGGCAGCAGTTGCATGAGTCTATGGATACCAGGTTGAATTTTAGCTCAGCATATCATCCTCAGACAGACGGTCAGACTGAGAGGACTAATCAGATATTGGAGGATATGTTGAGAGCTTGTGCATTGAAGTATGGTAGAAGTTGGGATAAGAGTTTGCCTTATGCTGAGTTCTCTTATAACAACAGCTACCAGGCAAGCTTAAAGATGGCCCCTTTTGAAGCTTTGTATGGAAGAAAGTGTAGAACTCCATTGTTTTGGAGTGAGACAGGAGAAAGAAGAGTATTTGGGCTAGACGTCATAAAGGATGCAGAAAGGCAAGTTCATATCATCAGAGAGAATTTGAGGACTGCACAGTCTAGACAGAAAAGCTATGCTGATACAAGAAGAAGAGAGTTGACCTTTGAGGTAGGAGATTATGTGTACTTGAAAGTGTCACCAATTAGAGGTCTACGCAGATTTAAAGTCAAGGGAAAGCTTGCACCTCGCTATATTGGACCCTTTAAAGTATTAGAAAGAAGAGGAGAAGTTGCTTATCAGTTAGAGCTGCCAACACAGTTGTCAGATGTGCACAGTGTGTTCCATGTATCACAGCTGAAGAAGTGTCTCAGAGTTCCAGAGGAACAATTGCCTTTAGATGAATTGAATGTGCAGGATGACTTGACTTACACAGAATATCCAGTGAAGATATTGGAGACAGCAGAACGAATCACCAGAAGTAAAGTGATCAAGATGTGCAAAGTGCAATGGAGTCACCATGCAGAAGATGAAGCTACTTGGGAAAGAGAAGATGAATTGAAGGTAGAATTTCCCCACCTCTTCGCCGATCCATCCGAATCTCGAGGACGAGATTCATTTTAAGGGGGGTAGGTTTGTAATACCCTAATTTTCATCACAAGAAATTTTAGAATCATTTTCTAAATTGTCTAGGATTTATTTAAGACATAAATAAATTTATAGGATTTAATTGGAATTATCTAGGATCTTATCAATTTTAATATCAATTCAAATAATTATAGTCACAAAAAGTGTATTGTTGCATCATGTTGGTTGCATTGTTTTTTGTGTTGGCATTTCAAATTTGGATGAAGTTTATCAAAATTCAAATTTGAATTGCTATAGTTGAGTGTTTAGTTTTCTAGGAACGTTTAGGCATCAAATAGGTTTCTCTGGGAATTTTTTCAGAATTTTCTGGAATTTATTGCTATTTTCTTAGAGCTAAATCTTTTTCTCAAAGCTTCCATGAAGTCTTTCCACAAGCTCTAAATATTTTATTTGGGGTCTTTGTGTCCATATCTATCTCCAAGAATTTTCTTGGTATTTTTGGGATTTTCTGGATATTTTTCGTGCATTAAATATGAATCCAGCCTTTTTCTGGATTTATTTTTGCGCAGAAAATGTTTTCCAGAAATTTTGAAAATAGGAAAATAATCTCGAAAATATCTTTGTCCCGAACCCTACCTATATATACTCTGCCGCGTTCGTCTCGACGCGCTGATTTCAGATCTAAAATCCTTTTCTCGAGTGGACTCTCCAAACTCCGTAGATCTGAAAGTCAAAGTTGGTCTTCGTCGAACTCCGGCGAGCTTTTCCGGCAACACCGTCGACTTCCGGTGAAAACCGACCCCACCACGGAGTTCGTCTCGTCGACCTCAACGCCGTGGTGTGGTGGATTGTGCGAATCGGACATCGTCTCCGTCGTCTTCCTCAACTCCGGCGCCATTCTCTCCAACTCCGACGAGCTTTTGTGTCGCCGTCAATCATCTTTGGCCGGAGGTGACCACACCATCACGATCCTTATCTCGTTTTCTTTCGGTTTTGTCGTTCATGCGCAAGTTCGTTAATCCTAGCCCTGTTTCTCTGATCCGTATCTTTTTCCTGTTCAGTACCTGGCCTTGCCGCTCGTGGATGCCGCCGTCCCTTCTGACGCCGGACAAATTCATCCTCGCCTCGGCCGCCGCTGGTGAGCCACCTCTGAGTTTCCCTCGCTTTTCTCTCCTTTTCCCCAGCGCGCTCGGCCGAGCAAGGCGTACTGCCGAGAGTTCCGTGACCACCGGTCAAGCTTCGGTCACAGAGAGTTTCGGTTCTGTACGTGATGCAAACAGGTTGAAGAAAGGTGGTTTTGCAATCTAGCCCCTATAGAAACAAGTAAATAAGTTAGAAAGTTATGTGTCTTATGTATCTTCTAGGAAACCCCCTATATAATCCTTCTTTTTGCATACAAATCCCACCCGAGACAATTTTAGAGCTAACCCTGTTATTTCATCTATTCACAATCACTATTTTCTGTCTCCCAAAAATCTTATCTGCTAGTCCTTCTCGGTTATAGTTAATTACGACTAGATCCCTGCAATCTTGTTTTATCCATATCTCATCCGTTTTAGCTCTGTTTCGAGTGATTCTTTCGCCCACGTGACCCTAAGGACATGATCTGCAGCTTTAGAGTGTTCTTTTGTACTGCTTTAATATTTGGTGTATTGTTTCTTATTTTATTGCATTGTTTTCTTGTATGTGCCCCTGTGATGCGTTTAGACGGTGCAACAATTGTGGTGTTCAAGGATTGTTTGTGAAATTCGAGGAGCAATATTTTGAAGACTTGAGCAGTACCCTTTATTATTTGGATTTAAGGCAAGTGTATTCTTGATCATGATTTTCAGTCCTAATAACCAAATGACATGCTCACATTAAATAGTTATGCTACGCTTGCATGCTCTTAATATGATGGGTCCTATGTTAAGGATTGACTAGTTTCAAATATCATACCTTGTCCAACCTTGGGTTTATATTTAAATATTGGGTAGTTGATGCTTAGTTGCTTTAACTTGGGAATGGTTACACTAAGATCCAAGATAATGAATTTGTGCCATCATTTTATTCGTGTTCCTATGCATTTTGATAACAAGACCACATGTGTTAATTGGAACATGGAGTGACCACCCAGGAAAACAGTACAACCACAAGGACTAACGGGCTATTGTCTTGGCTAAGTAACTAGAGGATCTCAATGTTGTGTGGAGGCACTGCTTGTTTTGGATGGGGCTGGTTGCTACCGGCAAGGTTTGTGTGCAGAGGCGCGGGAGAGGAAGGTTTTCCTTCTAGAGACCTGCGTGGTAAGGGAGCACACACACATTGAGAGATTCTTTGGAAAGGCCTCGCTGTGAAACCCAGTACTTTGTTCACGTGGTGTGAGGGGAGTACATGCCTTTGGCAATGGGAATCACGACTTGTGGTGAAAGTGTACAACCTCTGCAGAGTGTTAAAAACTGATATATCAGCCGTGCTCACGGTCAAGAGCGGCCTGGACCCTCGCATGATAATTTGAACTTGAAGATGAATTAAACTGGATCATTCATGCATTGGATATGGTTATGGTTTATGGTAAATATTTATGCTTAATTGGGTTGGTATGCACTTATACCTTAGTAATTATGCTGCTAATTAAAATATGACCAACTAAAGTGCTTAAGCTAAATTAAATAGCCAGCTATTCCTTGTTAAGCCTTGCATGTCATTTGTTTTTGCTCTACACTTGCTGAGTACCAACCATAAGTGTACTCAACCTTGCTTTATCTGCGGCTCAGGCTTAGACAGAAGGTTTCAGTGGAGTATTTTGGAGATTTCTAGGCGTACGTGTTCCCCCAGTCAGCTGCCTGTGGTGAAGTATTGAAGATCCGCTGCTAGTTATTCGCTTCGCGTGAGTGTAATAATATTCTTTAATATTATTTACATTTTGCACTGTCTTTTATATCACTGATGAAGTCTCATATGTGTGTAAACTTGATCCTGGCGCATATATGATAGTCATCTGGTTTTGTCCTTAAAACCGGGTGTGACAGGGGCCACAGCCCTGGGTCGGCCGACCTAGCCAGGTCGGCCGACCGAGCCGCGCGCCCAATTCACCACCGCCTTCACCAGCAACTGTCAACCGTCTCCAGGAGTTCATCTGTGCCGTGGATCATCAAAGACGGTGAATCCAACGGTCGGCCGATCCCCCCTAGTCGGCCGACCTGGGCCCATCTCCAGACCGCCTCAACCGCTGCAAACCGACTCCAAACCGCCTCTCCAAGCTATAAATAGCTGGACTCGGGGCAGGGCTAATCATCATCCAGCAGAAGTAAAGATCCAAGGCGAAGCCCTCCTCATATCCAGAGTAGAAATAGGGAGAGAGTGAGAGAGAGTCTGGAGGAGTCCCGGCCTGTCGGCGACCCTCCACCTGTACCTCGACGGATGCGAGCTACTCAGTAAGTATCCGGGATTCAACTAGTAATTAAGTCTGAGTTATAGATAAGTTAAGTCTCTATTGTGCTTGTGGATTCGTTGCTTTATTTATAAAGTATTCTAATCTTTGATCAAGGTTAGGATAGCTGATATTATCTTAGGCGTGGTGCTTAGGTGTATATCTGCCCTCGTTTGCCTCGTAGCCCCACGGATTAGTAGAGGTAGGCGGCAGGTGGTGACAGCCCTGTCCGTCCTTTGTAATCCTTCACATACGGGTACGGCGTAGAGCTGTTGGCCGGCAATTTCCTAGAGGCCTAGGATACCCCGGTGCCTAAAGCAAGCATAGGAGAATTATCTTAACTATAATCAGAGCCTTAGTGCTAAGTTATCCTCTCTACCTAACCTTTATATACACTCGATCGATCCGGCTCAGCTTTAGTGATTAGATACACTTTTACGTTCCCTGTGGATTCGATACCTGGTTTACTCACGGGTGAAAGCTACTTCGACAGCCGTGCGCTTGCGGACTTTCTGTTTGCCACCGCTGGTGTCAACACTTGCCAGCCCGAGAAACGCCTCCTCCTTGTTGGAGAAAGCCCCCAAGTGTTTCTTAACGGTTAGATTTTGGTACCGTTGCCGTAATTTTGCTTCGGTTTGTTTGAATTTGAAGCGCTGGCTCGTTTTTTGAGATTTTCAACGGTCAGATTTTACCGCCCTATAAATAGGACCGAAGGGGGGGTAGAATTTCGCTTGCTTCGCTTGGCGATTTTCTTACTTAGCTTGTGTTTGAAGCTTTCGCTTGCTTTGAAAGCTCTTGAATCTCAAGTTTTTGGCTTTTTCTTCTCGTTACGAGTAAGTTTTTGCTTTTCGTACTCTATGATTTCCTTCGTTTTTTTCTTTCTGTCTTTTTGCTGTTTCGTTTACTTATTATTTTTTGTTTGTTCTAGCGGCTCGCACGAAGCAAACCGCTCGTCTGATTGACTCCGATTCCGAAGGAGACAATTCGGACGCTGTTGATATGGATGCTGTCGAAGCTCAATCCTTTGCTCAAGAGCTTGAGGTCAACGTGGCCGTAGCTCCAGAAGCTGAAATTGCTGTGGAGACTGATGATAGGGGCAAGGATCCCATTGAGGGTGATCCCGCCGGAGGCGATGACATAGAGGATGCCGAGTCTGTGGTAGGTGATGCCCTCGAGGATGTTGAAGCCGATGTATCAGATCTTTTGGATTATCGGAAGAAGCCAAAGACCACTGTTTTTGGTAAATCCTTTGTGATCCCTGAGCTGATCCGCTTTTACGAGTCAAAGGGATACTTCCCAGCCGGTCACGGACGAGCCCCAGGCACAGAGACTACCCCGACACCTCTTGAGGACGAAGCTGTGGTGTTCAAGGAGTTCTTCTGCGCTAGGCTTCGGATGCCCGTTGACAATATAATTGCTGATATTCTTGGGTGGTTCGGCTTGCAATTCTATCACCTCACCCCCAATGCTATCACTCATCTGCTTCATTTCTTTTGGGCCGTAAAGACAAATGCATCAGATGTTAATGCGGACTGCTTCGTACGCTACTTTGAAGGGCATCGCCAGACCAAAAGTGTTAAGATTGACGGCTTTGAATATGAGCCGGATTATGGCAGCGTTACCTTCTGCGCGCGATGGAGGCAGACTGAATTGCAGAAGGTAGAACTTACCTTTTGCCAGAAGAACACCTGGGGCAAGAGTTGGAAAAGCTATTGGCTTTATGTCAAGGTGCCAGCGCTAGAGACTGTGTTAGAGGATGGAGCGAAACAGATATCATTTCCTCTGCACAGTTCTATTGGGCCTTGTGATTTTGTTGCTTGCCCTTCGTTTGACAGAAATGCGCCCGGCTACGCCCGCTGTGAGAGCGCCTTTTACAAAGCCAGCCAAGTTTCTAGCAGCCAGGACTTGGTCGAAGAGGGACTCGCTGTTGGGCTTAACATTTTATCTGCAGATTGGAAGCCGTTTACAGTTGAGACGAGGCTCTACAGAGGGATTCCTCATGTTTGCTTTCCTAAGTTTGGGGTGAAGAAGCCAGAGAACATGTCTGACTTTGCTTTCGTTCAGTCTATCGAGTTGATGGCTGAAATTACTTGTGGGAAGTATTCTTCCAAAGAACATGAAAGCTGTGTGGCTTTGGTGGATGGAGTCCGGCTTAACAGAGTCTTTGACGAGATGAAGGTTAGCTACCCTCAGCGCACGGCTCCATCCAAGCCATCTAAGAAATTTTCTGCTGAAGATCACCCCAACTTAGTTCCTCCCCCGAAGCCGGGTCGAGGTCGTGGGAGGAAGGGTCGTGGCGGAGGCCGTGGAAGCGGTCAATCAGACGAGGGCGGCGACGAAGCTGGGGGCAGCAAAATCGGAGCCCCCTCTAGCCGGGGCGGGAGCCAAAGCCGAGGATGCGCCTTCAAGGTGGTTGCCACGAAAAAACGGATTACTACTTCTTCCTTAGAGGCTTCCAAACGTCAAAAGCTTGTGAAAGCTCTTCCCATCGCTCCGGTTTCCAGTGCTCCTCCTCGTCCCGTTGCTTCGGCTGTTGAAGTGCCTGTCACTGCTGCACCTATGCAGGTTGATCCAGCAGCTTCCGCTGCAGTCGATGTACCTTCTTCTGGAGGTTTGTTTCTTGTCTATCTTGTCTTTTTGTTTTTAGCTTCGCTTTTCTTATCTATTTTTGTCTTATTACAGTTAAAGCCGTTGTTGCACCTCTTCGTCGTGAGCGCTTACCTGGATGCATTGACGAAGAGGATGAAGTGAGCTACAGCCGTCTTCTGAGGGAGGATGAGACGAAAGATTTTGCTCTTGCTGAAGCTGAAGTATCATATGTCCCGTTCCATCCATCGTCCTTGGACTTGTTGGCTGGTGCAGCGGCCAAGTCCCTTCAGATTTCTGAGAGGCTTACGCAGACGGCTTCTGCTAACATTGAGGAGCTTCCGCAGACGGCTTCTGCTAACATTGAGGAGCCTGCGCAGACGGCTTTTGCTCTTGAGACTGGGCAGGGTTCTGGCGATTTGGTGACTCTAGCAACTGCTTCGCCAGTTAATTTAACTCATCCAGCTGATGCCGGACTTTCTGCCCCTATTATGGGCATTGAATCGGCTTCTGCGAAGCCAGCTCTTGAATGTGAAGGTACGTTTCGCTTTGTTAATTTTTTATGTCCTTATTTTTTCTTTTTTGATTTGTTGATTCTTTTACCTCAGGAGCAAGTTATACTGGTTATGGCCCCATCGCAGATCGCCTTCGGCAGAGTGGTTTTCGCCCTCCCAATGACATTCCAATTGTTGCTCCAAAAGGTTACATTTTTGTCTGTTATTTCGCATGAAGCCGATTGAGTGCTACTTTTTGTCTTAATTTTGCTTTTGCTTTTTCAGAGCTTGAGACTCGTGTGAAATCTTTGGATTTGGACACACTTTCAATCTCCAGCCTTAGTGGCAATATCTAGGTTTGTTTCTTCTCCTTCGTTTTTGAGTTTGTTGTTTAGCTTTTTTGGTACTTATCTTTTGTTTGTTTTAGTCTATGATGTCCATGCAGGAGCTTTTCGCTCGCCTTCCACTTCGTCTCAACGATGTTGAGAACGAGCGGGCTGAACTTGATAGTTTAAGGAAAGAACGCAAGAGCTTCCTTCAGCTCAAGGAATCTTTGGAGAATGAAAAAGAGCGGTTTCGTCTTGAGCGGGAGACCGCCACGTCAGAGATGGCTTCGCTTAAAAGTAAAGTCTCCTCGCTTGAGACTACCCGTGAGCTCAATGCTCAAACTATTGAGGGGCTTCGGAACAAGTTGGTCGAGAGTTCCACTTTAGAGCATGAAATGAAAAATCAGATAAAGACTCTCGAGGCTGCTAAGGAAAAGGCGATGTCTGATGCGGAGAAATATAAGAGAGAGCTTCTTGTTGCTGTCGATTTGAAGGATTCTCTTGTCTCCGAAGCTGATAGGCTAAGGTCTCAGATCGACAAGCTGAGAGCCGACAAGAAGAATTTGGAGACCGAGATTCTTAGCCGCAGCAGTGGCGTGTACCTAGAGTACGAGGCTGCTCTGAAGCAATATGGAGCCGAGCCGCTGCCCTTCCCTTCAGATGATTTTGACCTTGGGAAGCTTTTCGCATGGTTGGATGATGAGTTCAAGTCCCTACTGGACGTCTTGTCCAAAGTAGGTGATTATGCTGCTCGAACATGCATCACAAATGCCTTTAAGATGCTAGCAGATGAAGGGTGCTCTCACTATAAGAGCTTCTTGAGGAGGGACTTTCAATTTCCTTCAGCTTTGAATCCCGACAAGAAGGAATTTTCAACGAAGCTGTTTTGGCGACTCGTGCCATCTTTCTCAGAAAATTCTGGTCTGCCACAGGGAGAGAGTGTGCCCGAAGCACTGCGTATGATCGTCTCGTTAAGGTTAACTTCTTTTACCCTTTTGGTTATTTTTGCTTTCACTCGTATCCTACTTATTTTGCTTTTAGTATTGATTGTTTTGTTTATTTTCAGTACAAAGAGGAGCTTGCCCTCAAGCAGCAGCAGAAAGCCGAAGCCGAAGCTGCAACTGCTGGCCCTTCATCATCTCATGCCGGTGCTGATGAGAGACACGATGGAGAGTCGAAGGTGTAGATTTGTTGAGGCTATCACTTTGTTTAGCTTTTGTTGTAAAGTAACACTAAGCGATGTAATATTTGTATATACTCAGATCCCTGGCGAGGAAGTTGTTCTTGAACTCATGCCAATCACCATGCGCGATGGCCCCTTGTGTGTGTCCGGCTTCGCATGGGAACAGTATCAACAACGTTATCCGAATCGAAGACTTGGTGATTTTTGGGAATTTTGTCACGAGTTTTTTCGTCATTGCGAATTTGATGTGTTTGAATTTTTTAACTCTTTCATCGTTCGACAATCGCCTCGTGTCGAACTTGCTCGTGCGAGAAACGCCGAAGCTGCTCGTTTGCTTCCAGTTAAGGTCGAGCCAGAGGATTTAGATGGTGTTAGGGATTTTTCTTACGTGTTTAATGCTCCAAGATTTAGGAGATCTGGCCAGCAATTTGACGGCTATATTTTTGAGATGTTTTGAGTCATCTCTTTGTAAAACACTTTGTAATTCGCTTGGTCATTGTTTCGATTGGAAACACTTGAATGAATGTAAGCTCGATTTGGCTTCATTGCGAAAGAAACGCCTCCTCCCCCCCGAAGCGAGGTTTATTTGTTCAAGTGTTTTGTACTTGCGTGTACCTGTTGTTCGAAGCCACTTTATCTTTTTTGAGTTTCTTACTTGTGCGTAAATATGAATGTACGAAAATATGTTGTACGTGAGTTCTGATAGGTTGCCGAAGCCCCTATTACTTGTGTTTGCATAAGCTTATGTTTGTTTATATGCGTTTAAAATACTGTTAGCCGAAGCTTTTTTTTTTGATTTTAAATAGTTGTTTGAGCCAAAGCCCCTTTTACTCTGTTTAGAGTAAGCTTTTATGGACCGAAGCCCCTTTTACTCCTTTTTGGAGTAAGCTTTTCCTTAGATCTGAATTGGCCTTACTCTCGGTAGGGTCAATTCAGTTCTATTTGAATTATCGAATACCAGCGACTTGGTCGAAGCCAATCACTTTCGATGATGCTTTTTTGGGGAATACCTCGTTTATATATAGCTTGACGAGTTACAGTAAGCACCGCCTCGTTAAAAACCTCACCCCTTGGTCAGGTCCCCTTGTGAGGAAAAGAGTATGGGCTTTTGGAAAAAGTAAAAATGCTATTCTACTTAATGACTTCGTTTATAGAACATGAAGCCATTTTACATCTTTTTATAAATAATATTTGCGTAAGCTGTCTGCATTCCATGAATGC
>CM014272.1:12206895-12235246 GCA_004135705.1 Alloteropsis semialata
TTCAAGGTAAATGGTCAACGTTTAAAAGTTTTCCTTGAACCTGATAAAGTAGATGAGGAATTTGATGTGATCAATTTGTTCATGGATGATTCCCATTTATAATCACACCTTATGTTAAATTCTTAACCCCTAGCACATGAATGCACACATTTTGGGGTTTAGTGGACCTGTCACGTAGTGCACAAAGAAGAAGAGGGTGACCGGGCTCAAGGCCAGGTCGGCCGACCTGACCAGGTCGGCCGACTTGATCCTAAGCCCGATCGGCCCTATCTTTTGCCAACGTTCTACTCTAACGTCTCTGAAGCCGTTCTGCGGTGGACGAGCGATTCTAACTCTGATGGATCCGAGAAGAGGGTTAGCCTATCTTTAAATTTTCACCCATCCTCTTCTTCCCTCTCATCTGAGTTCTTCCTCGCCCCCATTCTGAAATCACCAAGCCACACCTCCCAATTCTCCATCAATGGCCGGAAAAAGCCACCCAAAATCCCGATCAACCTTTGATCTGGATGGAGAGCCCACTCCGCCCAATCAATTGGTGCCCACCAACCTGGAGCAAGCCATGGCCGTGGTTGTCACCCCACTGGCCAGCATCCCGCCAGAGGACGACGCGAGAGGCCGCACCAGGGGGTCGGCCGATGTGCTTGGTCGGCCGACCGGCCCTGGTGGCCCCTCACGTTCTCGCTCGGCGGCGCGGTCTCAGTCCCCGAGGAGGACCCAGAGGCGCGATGCACGGGCATCAAGCCCGTACAGAAGGCCGACGACGGGGCAATTAACCCCAAAGAAGACACCGGCGGCCGCTCCAATCAAGGGGGATGGACTCCCCAAGCTTCAACCAGGGGAGAAGTTGAAGGAGGTGGTCAGGAACAAGTGGGAGGACGTCGTGGCGTATCATTATACGTCCGATGTGTCCATCTACTCTCCTGCCAGCACCCCGGAGCCACGTTTCCGGGTCTTCAGGGAAAGGAAATCCGGAGGTGGCTATGGTAAGGGGCTGTTCCCTCCCCTCACACCTGAGGAGAGGAAGGAGTTGGAGGAGTCGTTGGAATCTTCACCCGCCGGCAAGATCAAGAGGCATATCAAGCCTCCTCCAATTCGCAGGCCTGGAGGCCAATATGAGAGTGATGATGAAGAAAAGGTCCCCAAGGCTCCCTCCAATGCTGAGTTGCTAGAGTTGATTAATCAACTCGGTCGCGACTATGCAAAGTTGGTGAAGAAGTTCGCTGAAGAGCGACTTGAGCGCATAAGTCTTCAAGACGACTTTGATATGCTTCGCAGATCAACGGCCGTGAAACTTAAGCGCTATGCCAAGGCTGCTGGGGATGAAAATCTCTATAATGCACCCTAGATACCCTAGGCCTTGGATTAGGATAGGCACATTAGTTTCCCTTCTATTCATTTATTTCATTTATTTCCTTTGATTGTCTTGTAATGTGCCTCTGAATTGATGAATAAAATAAAATGTTAAGAGTATTAGGATTGTGTTTCCTTTTTGTTTCCACTTGTTTTGAGTGAAAGGTACAAGTGTGGGGGAAAACGCAACGGGAAACAGAGCGATCCAACGCGAAACAGAGAACATCAGAACGCAACAGAGCAGCACGAGAAAGATCTGAACCAGGGGAGTCACCCCCAGGTCGCCCGACCCCACCAGATCGGCCGACCTGGCCTGGGTCCCACCTGACCTCTGTTTCCTCCTGCACGCTGGTTTGGTCATCCTAAACTCTGTTTCAGTTGAATATTTGCAGAACCTGATCAAGGAATTTAAAAACTTAGTAAAATCAACCCTTTGCATCTCACCATCACATGGAAGTTCTTATTAACTTACATATTTTTTATTCCCTGTACCTTTTGGCTTGTGGAAATCCTCATATTTATAGGAACTCATGTCACCTAGGTTATTGCATTTTGAGATATGGCTTTAATATGGAAGATACCTTTACAATTTGAGTACTTGGAATTTATGAAAAGTTTCAAAACTTTATACCTTGCTATGCTCCTCATGGGTTTGAGAGACAAACACTTACAAATATGATCAACTTTACCTTCGAGCTTTCAGTTGTTTCAAGTATTGTGACCCGTATTAGAGATATTTCATGTTTTTAAAGTCAAGATCACGTACACTCCACCATAAAAGCTAAATCCTTACACTGAGGATGAAGCAAAACATGCCTTTGTCTCATGCTCATGAATTAAATACTCTTGAAAAATGACCCTTCTTACCAAAATTAAGATGGAAAGAAGATATGGGCGAAATGCATAGAAAAATAAAGAGAAGAAAAAGACTCATGCTAAAAGAGCATTGAGTAGAAAAAAAAGAAGTGCAATAGCCCATATCCAAAAGAAAGAGAAAGGGAAGAAAGGTCAAGACAAAGGAGTATCATTACATGTCCACCTCATATCACACACTTGCATATCTTGACTTAATTACATGACTTGTCTCTGATTTGGATCCAATCCTTGGAATGACAACATAAGTGAGAAAAGGTATGTATCTTGAGAGCTCCACTTAGGAAGTTCTATTTTGGAGAGTATGAGTGTTGTCTAACCACCATGATCATTTAGAGAGGTACTCTTTGAGGAGCAAGGCATAGGTTTTCTTTGCAAAATTTCAAAACCCCAAGTACTTGAGAGTGAAGTGTATCATGTCATAGAAAGGCTGTTCCTTCCTGCAATAACTCAAGAAGACATGATAGCCACTCATATAATTCCACTAAGCCTGAATGTTTGGGAATAACCTATATGTTTGTTAATGATCTCCATGATGAAGCTTAGACTTTACTCGAGGACGAGTAAAGGATAAGTGTGGGGGAGCTTGTTGGCGATTCTTAATGACAACTTATTACTGCCAACAAAGATATAAAATGTGATAAAACAAATAGACATAGGGTTGTTTACTAATGAATTCCATGAGTTTTGGTGCATATGTGCTTACAGGAATAAAGTGGCAAAAGAAGAGCTAAAACGGGCTTAGGGCCAGGTCGCCCGACCTTCCCTGGTCGGCCGACGTGGGTCCTGGCCCGGTGAGGTCCATCTTTAGCCCAACAACAACAAGCACACTCAGGAGTGATCAGGCACGTTGAAATCAAGACGGTGGAAATGAAGAGTTGGGATTGGGCCACGTGGCAAGCACATGGATTCATGGGCCCACATCCCTAACTTAACCGACACATCTTTGCCATTACCCACCGTAAACCGACCAAAGGACCCACTGGCAAGTGACACTGACAAAGTGGGGCCGAGGGGCCACAGCCCTGGGTCGGCCGACCTAGCCAGGTCGGCCGACCGAGCCGCGCGCCCAATTCGCCACCGCCTTCACCAGCAACTGTCAACCGTCTCCAGGAGTTCATCTGTGCCGTGGATCATCAAAGACGGTGAATCCAACGGTCGGCCGATCCCCCCTAGTCGGCCGACCTGGGCCCATCTCTGGACCGCCTCAACCGCTGCAAACCGACTCCAAACCGCCTCTCCAAGCTATAAATAGCTGGACTCGGGGCAGGGCTAATCATCATCGAGCAGAAGTAAAGATCCAAGGCGAAGCCCTCCTCATATCCAGAGTAGAAATAGGGAGAGAGTGAGGGAGAGTCTGGAGGAGTCCCGGCCTGTCGGCGACCCTCCACCTGTACCTCGACGGATGCGAGCTACTTAGTAAGTATCCGAGATTCAACTAGTAATTAAGTCTGAGTTATAGATAAGTTAAGTCTCTATTGTGCTTGTGGATTCGTTGCTTTATTTATAAAGTATTCTAATCTTTGATCAAGGTTAGGATAGCTGATATTATCTTAGGCGTGGTGCTTAGGTGTATATCCGCCCTCGTTTGCCTCGTAGCCCCATGGATTAGTAGAGGTAGGCGGCAGGTGGTGACAGCCCTGTCCGTCCTTTGTAATCCTCCACGTACGGGTACGGCGTAGAGCTGTTGGCCAGCAATTTCCTAGAGGCCTAGGATACCCCGGTGCCTAAAGCAAGCATAGGAGAATTATCTTAACTATAATCAGAGCCTTAGTGCTAAGTTATCCTCTCTACCTAACCTTTATATACACTCGATCGATCCGGCTCAGCTTTAGTGATTAGATACACTTTACGTTCCCTGTGGATTCGATACCTGGTTTACTCAC
Organism: Alloteropsis semialata; assembly: GCA_004135705.1. Taxonomy (NCBI): domain Eukaryota; kingdom Viridiplantae; phylum Streptophyta; class Magnoliopsida; order Poales; family Poaceae; genus Alloteropsis; species Alloteropsis semialata. The sequence continues at coordinate 12,211,005 of CM014272.1, forward strand.
GGGTGAAAGCTACTTCGACAGCCGTGCGCTTGCGGACTTTCTGTTTGCCACCGCTGGTGTCAACACTTGCCAGCCCGAGAAACGCCTCCTCCTTGTTGGAGAAAGCCCCCAAGTGTTTCTTAACGATTAGATTTTGGTACCGTTGCTGTAATTTTGCTTCGGTTTGTTTGAATTTGAAGCGCTGGCTCGTTTTTTGAGATTTTCAACGGTCAGATTTTACCGCCCTATAAATAGGACCGAAGGGGGGGGGTAGAATTTCGCTTGCTTCGCTTGGCGATTTTCTTACTTAGCTTGTGTTTGAAGCTTTCGCTTGCTTTGAAAGCTCTTGAATCTCAAGTTTTTGGCTTTTTCTTCTCGTTACGAGTAAGTTTTTGCTTTTCGTACTCTATGATTTCCTTCGTTTTTTTTCTTTCTGTCTTTTTGCTGTTTCGTTTACTTATTGTTTTTTGTTTGTTCTAGTGGCTCGCACGAAGCAAACCGCTCGTCTGATTGACTCCGATTCCGAAGGAGACAATTCGGACGCTGTTGATATGGATGCTGTCGAAGCTCAATCCTTTGCTCAAGAGCTTGAGGTCAACGTGGCCGTAGCTCCAGAAGCTGAAATTGCTGTGGAGACTGATGATAGGGGCAAGGATCCCATTGAGGGTGATCCCGCCGGAGGCGATGACATAGAGGATGCCGAGTCTGTGGTAGGTGATGCCCTCGAGGATGTTGAAGCCGATGTATCAGATCTTTTGGATTATCGGAAGAAGCCAAAGACCACTGTTTTTGGTAAATCCTTTGTGACCCCTGAGCTGATCCGCTTTTACGAGTCAAAGGGATACTTCCCAGCCGGTCACGGACGAGCCCCAGGCACAGAGACTACCCCGACACCTCTTGAGGACGAAGCTGTGGTGTTCAAGGAGTTCTTCTGCGCTGGGCTTCGGATGCCCGTTGACAATATAATTGCTGATATTCTTGGGAGGTTCGGCTTGCAATTCTATCACCTCACCCCCAATGCTATCACTCATCTGCTTCATTTCTTTTGGGCCGTAAAGACAAATGCATCAGATGTTAATGCGGACTGCTTCGTATGCTACTTTGAAGGGCATCGCCAGACCAAAAGTGTTAAGATTGACGGCTTTGAATATGAGCCGGATTATGGCAGCGTTACCTTCTGCGCGCGATGGAGGCAGACTGAATTGCAGAAGGTAGAACTTACCTTTTGCCAGAAAAACACCTGGGACAAGAATTGGAAAAGCTATTGGCTTTATGTCAAGGTGCCAGCGCTGGAGACTGTGTTAGAGGATGGAGCGAAACAGATATCATTTCCTCTGCACAGTTCTATTGGGCCTTGTGATTTTGTTGCTTGCCCTTCGTTTGACAGAAATGCGCCCGGCTACGCCCGCTGTGAGAGCGCCTTTTACAAAGCCAGCCAAGTTTCTAGCAGCCAGGACTTGGTCGAAGAGGGACTCGCTGTTGGGCTTAACATTTTATCTGCAGATTGGAAGCCGTTTACAGTTGAGACGAGGCTCTACAGAGGGATTCCTCATGTTTGCTTTCCTAAGTTTGGGGTGAAGAAGCCAGAGAACATGTCTGACTTTGCTTTCGTTCAGTCTATCGAGTTGATGGCTGAAATTACTTGTGGGAAGTATTCTTCCAAAGAACATGAAAGCTGTGTGGCTTTGGTGGATGGAGTCCGGCTTAACAGAGTCTTTGACGAGATGAAGGTTAGCTACCCTCAGCGCACGGCTCCATCCAAGCCATCTAAGAAATTTTCTGCTGAAGATCACCCCAACTTAGTTCCTCCCCCGAAGCCGGGTCGAGGTCGTGGGAGGAAGGGTCGTGGCGGAGGCCGTGGAAGCGGTCAATCAGACGAGGGCGGCGACGAAGCTGGGGGCAGCAAAACCGGAGCCCCCTCTAGCCGGGGCGGGAGCCAAAGCCGAGGATGCGCCTTCAAGGTGGTTGCCACGAAAAAACGGATTACTACTTCTTCCTTAGAGGCTTCCAAACGTCAAAAGCTTGTGAAAGCTCTTCCCGTCGCTCCGGTTTCCAGTGCTCCTCCTCGTCCCGTTGCTTCGGCTGTTGAAGTGCCTGTTACTGCTGCACCTATGCAGGTTGATCCAGCAGCTTCCGCTGCAGTCGATGTACCTTCTTCTGGAGGTTTGTTTCTTGTCTATCTTGTCTTTTTGTTTTTAGCTTCGCTTTTCTTATCTATTTTTGTCTTATTACAGTTAAAGCCGTTGTTGCACCTCTTCGTCGTGAGCGCTTACCTGGATGCATTGACAAAGAGGATGAAGTGAGCTACAGCCGTCTTCTGAGGGAGGATGAGACGAAAGATTTTGCTCTTGCTGAAGCTGAAGTATCATCTGTCCCGTTCCATCCATCGTCCTTGGACTTGTTGGCTGGTGCAGCGGCCAAGTCCCTTCAGATTTCTGAGAGGCTTACGCAGACGGCTTCTGCTAACATTGAGGAGCTTCCGCAGACGGCTTCTGCTAACATTGAGGAGCCTGCGCAGACGGCTTTTGCTCTTGAGACTGGGCAGGGTTCTGGCGATTTGGTGACTCCAGCAACTGCTTCGCCAGTTAATTTAACTCATCCAGCTGATGCCGGACTTTCTGCCCCTATTATGGGCATTGAATCGGCTTCTGCGAAGCCAGCTCTTGAATGTGAAGGTACGTTTCGCTTTGTTAATTTTTTATGTCCTTATTTTTTCTTTTTTGATTTGTTGATTCTTTTACCTCAGGAGCAAGTTATACTGGTTATGGCCCCATCGCAGATCGCCTTCGGCAGAGTGGTTTTCGCCCTCCCAATGACATTCCAATTGTTGCTCCAAAAGGTTACATTTTTGTCTGTTATTTCGCATGAAGCCGATTGAATGCTACTTTTTGTCTTAATTTTGCTTTTGCTTTTTCAGAGCTTGAGACTCGTGTGAAATCTTTGGATTTGGACACACTTTCAATCTCCAGCCTTAGTGGCAATATCTAGGTTTGTTTCTTCTCCTTCATTTTTGAGTTTGTTGTTTAGCTTTTTTGGTACTTATCTTTTGTTTGTTTTAGTCTATGATGTCCATGCAGGAGCTTTTCGCTCGCCTTCCACTTCGTCTCAACGATGTTGAGAACGAGCGGGCTGAACTTGATAGTTTAAGGAAAGAACGCAAGAGCTTCCTTCAGCTCAAGGAATCTTTGGAGAATGAAAAAGAGCGGTTTCGTCTTGAGCGGGAGACCGCCACGTCAGAGATGGCTTCGCTTAAAAGTAAAGTCTCCTCGCTTGAGACTACCCATGAGCTCAATGCTCAAACTATTGAGGGGCTTCGGAACAAGTTGGTCGAGAGTTCCACTTTAGAGCATGAAATGAAAAATCAGATAAAGACTCTCGAGGCTGCTAAGGAAAAGGCGATGTCTGATGTGGAGAAATATAAGAGAGAGCTTCTTGTTGCTGTCGATTTGAAGGATTCTCTTGTCTCCGAAGCTGATAGGCTAAGGTCTCAGATCGACAAGCTGAGAGCCGACAAGAAGAATTTGGAGACCGAGATTCTTAGCCGCAGCAGTGGCGTGTACCTAGAGTACGAGGCTGCTCTGAAGCAATATGGAGCCGAGCCGCTGCCCTTCCCTTCAGATGATTTTGACCTTGGGAAGCTTTTCGCATGGTTGGATGATGAGTTCAAGTCCCTACTGGACGTCTTGTCCAAAGTAGGTGATTATGCTGCTCGAACATGCATCACAAATGCCTTTAAGATGCTAGCAGATGAAGGGTGCTCTCACTATAAGAGCTTCTTGAGGAGGGACTTTCAATTTCCTTCAGCTTTGAATCCCGACAAGAAGGAATTTTCAACGAAGCTGTTTTGGCGACTCGTGCCATCTTTCTCAGAAAATTCTGGTCTGCCACAGGGAGAGAGTGTGCCCGAAGCACTGCGTATGATCGTCTCGTTAAGGTTAACTTCTTTTACCCTTTTGGTTATTTTTGCTTTCACTCGTATCCTACTTATTTTGCTTTTAGTATTGATTGTTTTGTTTATTTTCAGTACAAAGAGGAGCTTGCCCTCAAGCAGCAGCAGAAAGCCGAAGCCGAAGCTGCAACTGCTGGCCCTTCATCATCTCATGCCGGTGCTGATGAGAGACACGATGGAGAGCCGAAGGTGTAGATTTGTTGAGGCTATCACTTTGTTTAGCTTTTGATGTAAAGTAACACTAAGCGATGTAATATTTGTATATACTCAGATCCCTGGCGAGGGAGTTGTTCTTGAACTCATGCCAATCACCATGCGCGATGGCCCCTTGTGTGTGTCCGGCTTCGCATGGGAACAGTATCAACAACGTTATCCGAATCGAAGACTTGGTGATTTTTGAATTTTGTCACGAGTTTTTTCGTCATTGCGAATTTGATGTGTTTGAATTTTTTAACTCTTTCATCGTTCGACAATCGCCTCGTGTCGAACTTGCTCGTGCGAGAAACGCCGAAGCTGCTCGTTTGCTTCCAGTTAAGGTCGAGCCAGAGGATTTAGATGATGATAGGGATTTTTCTTACGTGTTTAATGCTCCAAGATTTAGGAGATCTGGCCAGCAATTTGACGGCTATATTTTTGAGATGTTTTGAGTCATCTCTTTGTAAAACACTTTGTAATTCGCTTGGTCATTGTTTCGATTGGAAACACTTGAATGAATGTAAGCTCGATTTGGCTTCGTTGCGAAAGAAACGCCTCCTCCCCCCCGAAGCGAGGTTTATTCGTTCAAGTGTTTTGTACTTGCGTGTACCTGTTGTTCGAAGCCACTTTATCTTTTTTGAGTTTCTTACTTGTGCGTAAATATGAATGTACGAAAATATGTTGTACGTGAGTTCTGATAGGTTGCCGAAGCCCCTATTACTTGTGTTTGCATAAGCTTATGTTTGTTTATTAGCGTTTAAAATACTGTTAGCCGAAGCTTTTTTTGATTTTAAATAGTTGTTTGAGCCAAAGCCCCTTTTACTCTGTTTAGAGTAAGCTTTTATGGACCGAAGCCCCTTTTACTCCTTTTTGGAGTAAGCTTTTCCTTAGATCTGAATTGGCCTTACTCTCGGTAGGGTCAATTCAGTTCTATTTGAATTATCGAATACCAGCGACTTGGTCGAAGCCAATCACTTTCGATGATGCTTTTTTGGGGAATACCTCGTTTATATATAGCTTGACGAGTTACAGTAAGCACCGCCTCGTTAAAAACCTCACCCCTTGGTCAGGTCCCCTTGTGAGGAAAAGAGTATGGGCTTTTGGAAAAAGTAAAAATGCTATTCTACTTAATGACTTCGTTTATAGAACATGAAGCCATTTTACATCTTTTTATAAATAATATTTGCGTAAGCTGTCTGCATTCCATGAATGCGGCAGCTCATTGCCTTCGTCGTCGCCTAAGCGAAATGAGCCAGGCCTGTTGCTTCTGATGACCAAAAATGGGCCTTCCCATTTCTGTTGCAGCTTTCCAGCGGGCATGCTTGGGTTTTTCCTTAGGACCGAGTCCCCTACCTTGATATCTTTCTTAACTACCTTCTTGTCTCGCCATTTTCTTGTCTCAGCTTGATACTTGGAAATATTTTTTGCTGCTTGCAGCCTGTATACCTCAATGAGATCCTTGTCAATGGCTTCGCTATCTTTGGAAGCTTCTTGTTGGGTGCGAAGCCCTTTGTGCAGTATTTCCTCTGGGCATACTGCTTCTTCACCATAAAGCAGTTTGAATGGAGTAAACTGTGTTGCTCTTGATGTGGTGGTGTTATGAGCCCAAATCACCTTCGGCATCTCTTCTACCCACTTGCCTTTTTTCTTACAATTTGCAAGGCACTTTCGAATGGCTGTAAAGATTAAGCCATTGGCTCTTTCAACTGCTCCATTTGTTTGTGGGTGATAGACCGAAGCAAATTTTGCCTTCGTTCCAATCGACATGCAATACTGCCTGAATTCATCACAGTCAAACTGCTTCCCATTGTCCACTGTTATTTCCCTTGGCACTCCAAATCGGCACACAATTTGCTGCCAGAAGAACTTGATCACTGTTTTTGCTGTGATGTTAGCCAACGGTCTTGCTTCGATCCACTTGGTGAAATACTCAACTGCTACTATGGCATATTTGAGATTTCCTTGAGCTGTTGGAAGTGGGCCAACTAGATCAATGCCCCATCTTTGCAGAGGCCATGTTGGAGTTATCAGCTGTGACTGCTCCGAAGGAGATTTTCTGTTTGCTGCACACTTTTGACACTGGTCACATGTCTTGACTGTGTTTGTTGCATCGATGATGATTGTAGGCCAATAGAATCCTTGCCTCATTGCCTTCCCACTAAAGCTCTTGGCCCAAAGTGTGCTCCACATAAGCCACTATGTATCTCTTGAATCAGCTCTTTGCCTTCGTTGTGAGAGATGCAACGAAGCCAAGGAGCTACAACTCCTTTTTTGTAAAGGACATCATCTATCATCTGATAGCATCTTGCCCTTTGTTGCATGGCTTTTAGATCATCGTCGTCAATTGGCTCATAGTATCCCCAAAGATAAGCTATTATTGGGGATCGCCAATCCTCTGAGCTTATTGCATTGATCAGTTTCAGCAGATCATCTGAGTCCTTTATCGATGGTGTTGTTAGCGTTTGAAAGAATACATCAGGTGAAAGTTTGTCCCCCTTTGCCGCTGCCTTAGCCAACGCATCTGCCTCTTCATTTTTTGATCTTGGGATGTACTCCACAGTGAAACCCTTGAATTTTTTCTCCATTGAGCGTACAGTGATCAAGTATTTGATGAGTTCTGGTTGCTTCGCGATGCTTTCTTTTTCAATGTGGTCTGCTACCACCTTTGAATCTGTTTCAGTGAATCTCTGAGCTCCCAAAGCCCTTGCTTTTCTAAGCCCCAGTAACACAGCTTCGTATTCAGCCACGTTGTTTGTGCTTCTGTCGCTGTTTTTGCAGAACTCCAGATTTGCTGCATATCTCATTTTCACACCCGAAGGCGATTGCACAACTGCCGCGATGCCAGCTCCTTTGTCCCCCCAAGCACCGTCACAATGTATCAGCCAGTTTTCTTCTCTGATAGTGTTTTGTGGCTTAGGCGATGTCCACTCCGCTATAAAATCTGCCAAGACTTGTGATTTGATTGCTGCTCTTCTTTCAAAGTCCACGACATACTCTGAAAGCTCCGCAGCCCACTTGCGTATTCTGACGGAAGCCTCTTTATTGTTCAAAAGTTCTTTAAGAGGCTGGTCTGTGAGAACTTTGATGTTGTGGCCCTCAAAATAGTGCCTGAGTTTTCTGGAAGCCATTATCACTGCATAGATCATCTTTTCAATCTCTGTGTAAAACAGCTTTGATGCGGCCAATGCCTCCGACACATAGCATACTGGCTGCTGAATGCTTCTGCCCTCTATCAGCTTTTCTGTGATAAGCGCTGCGCTTACTGCTGATTGTGATGCTGCGATGTACAGTAGTAGTGGTGCTTTTGGGTTAAGTACTGTTAGCTTCGTGAGCTGCATCAAGTATTGCCTTAGCTCGTAGAACGCTTTTGATTGCTCTGGCCCCCATTGAAACTTGGCTGCATTTCTGAGTGTTGCAAAGAATGGTAAGCTTCGCTCTGCTGCTTTTGCGATGAATCTGTTGAGTGCAGCAATTCTGCCCGACAGCTTCTGCACGTCTCTCATACACTTTGGCTCTTCCATGTCAAGGATTGCCTTTATCTTGTCTGGATTAGCTTCTATCTCATGAGCTGATACCAGACAACCAAGGATCTTTCCTTTTGTCACTCCGAATACACATTTCTCTGGATTTAACTTGAGACCAGCTTGTCTCATGCGAGCGAAGGCAATTGCCAGATCTGATATGTGGTCTTGCCTTTTGACACTTTTGACCAAGATATCGTCAACATATGCCAATATTGTCTTGAACAGTTCATCTTTGAACACTGTGCTTGACATTCGGCAAAAAGTGGTTCCTGCATTCCGGAGCCTCTCGGACATCCTGACGAAGCAAAAGGTGCCGATTGGTGTGATGAAGCTGGTCTTTTCCTCATCTTCTTTCCTCATCCAGATTTGATGGTAGCCAGAAAAGCAATCTAAGAGGGACATCATCTCGCTTGCTGCTGCTTGATCAACAATCTTGTCAATCCTTGGCAGTGGGAAATCATCTTTTGGGCAAGCCTTGTTGAGATCTGTGAAGTCGATGCACATTCGCCATTTGCCATTCTTCTTCTTAACTGGCACAGTGTTGGCTAGCCATGTTGGATATTTGACTTCACGTATGACATTGGCATCTAGTAGCCTTTGCACTTCAGCTTTCACAGCATCGGCTTTTTCCTCTGACATCTTTCTCAGCTTTAGCTTTTTTGGCTTCATATCAGAACTGATTGCCAGCTTGTGCTCAATTATGCTTCTGTCAACACCTGGTAAGTCCTTGCTTGACCAAGCAAACACATCCTTGTTATTCCTCAGGAATTTAATGAGCCTATCTTCTTCGTCCGGCTCCAAGTCTGAGCCGATAATCACTTTTCTGTCAAAAACGTCAGGCTGTAGCTGCACCTGCTTCGTCTCTGTAGCTTCTTGCATCTTTTTGCTATCTTTCTCAGCACTTGGCTTTTCTTCTGGGTAAAATGGATCTTTTTCTTGAAGCAAATGCACATTTCGTTGATCAGGTGCTCTAGCTTTCTCAATGTTTCTGGCTTCCCTTTGGTCACCATATACAGTGATGACTCTTTTAGAGCTGGCATCTTCATGCATAAGAATGATTGCCTTATGATGATGTCAAAGGCGTTTATAACTCCTCTTCCAAAAATGATATTGTAGTCAAAGATCATGTCTACGACATCGAAGGTGATGTACTCAGTTCTTGCATTGGATGTGTCACCGAAGGATACTTGTAACGAAATTTTTCCAAGTGTTTGAGTCCGCTTCCCCCCGAAGCCGACCAATGGAGTATCTGATGGCTCCAGGTTGTCTGGGTTGATATTGGTCATGTTTCTCAGTGTTTTTGCTAGGATGATGTCAGCGGAGCTTCCTGTGTCTACTAGTACCTTTCCAATCGTCCAGCCGGCAATATTAGCTTCAATCGACATCGCGTCATTGTGTGGGAAATTGTGAAGTTTGAGATCTTCCTCAGTGAAGGTGATGGGCATATGAGACCATTCTGACTTCTTGTACGGTCCATCAACAGAGATGTTGTTGACGGAAATAGCTTTTCCTTTGCTTTTTATTCTTAAAAGCAAGCGATGATCCTCCAGAGATGGGCATGATGTGTCCATAGCTTGGGAGTGGGCTTGGGGCTTCTTTTTTATTGGCTTTTTGTTGTGAAAGTGGTGGTGGTGGTGGTAGCTCCTCAACCTTTATGTTTTGCGAAGCCACTTGCTGGGAGGTTTGAGGGTATAAGTGAGGATATATGGCTTGTGGGTAATAATGCTGAAAGGTTGCGAAGGCAAATATTGAGTTGCTATAGCTGTTGATGGGTGTACAGTGTTTGAGTTTAGCGAGGGATATACTGGGCAGTATGGTTGGATAGCTTGGGAAGAATTTTGGGTGTTTGGGTGCGAAGCCGATGTTGGCTTCGTTTGAGTTGCTTGAATCTTCTCTGCTCTTAGCTTTTCTATTGTTTTCTTGATGTCACAGCACTGTTCTGTGCCATGGGTGTGGTTTTTGCCGTGGTATTGGCAAAACAGCTCAGGTCCCGATGGTGGACCTTTTCCTCTCCCTCGGCCTCTGCCGGCTTTTCCACCCCTTTGAGTGGACTCATTTTTCTGGTTGTGGTATTGGCTTTCTGGGTAAGGTGGTTGGGTTTCATAAGAAGAAGGTGGGTTGTCCACCTTCATGATTGTTTGGTGGGAGTAGTTTTGGTAGTTGTGGCTGTGGTGGTGGTTTTTGGATTGTGACTCATATTGGTTTCTCATGATGGCTTCTCTAGCCAATCTCATTCGGTTGTCATTGTCAGACCGACAGTATTTTTTGAACTCCTCATATAGGTCTGCCAGAGTAGCTGGTGTCTCTCTTGCGATATGCTGTGCAAACAATCCGGGACGAAGCCCTTGTATTGCTGCGAATTTCGCTGCTTCGTCGGGGATGTGTGGAGCTTGAGCACGTAGAGTAACAAATCTGCGGAAGTAGTCCTCTAGAGGCTCCTTCGGCTGCTGGTGTAACGTGAGTTCAGCATATGAGAGTGATTGGTCTCCCATAATGCTGAAATTTTTGATGAGCTCCCTCTTCAAATCATACCAGGTATTGATTGATAGACCTGGCAGCTTCGTGTACCAGTTCATTGCTGTACCATCGCAGACAATGATGAAAGATTTTGCTAGGACAACATCATCTCCCCCAGCTGAAGCTATTGCAGCTTCGTAGCTCATGAGAAACTGCTTCGGGTCAGTGAGGCCATTGTATCTTGGTAGAGAAATAGGTTTATAAGAAGGTGGCCATCTTGCCAATTGAAGGCTTTCTGAGAGTGGGCAAGTATGGTCGATAGGACGGGTGTGGAGTGTGTGGAAGCCAGTTTGGGATGAAGAGTTATGGTTTGGTGGATTGGTGGTGGTGTTTGGCTCGTTGAGCTCTGCTTGGAGCTCAGCAACTTGTTTTTTGGCTTTCTCGAGCTCTTGACGCAGCTTTTCAGCTCTTGAGCTTGTATTGTTCAGCCTCCTCTGTTTCACTTGCCTCAGCTCCTCCAGGTGTTTCTTGACTTGCAGCAATTGAAGCTGCTGCTCCTCTTCTTCCTCTTGCATTTGTTGCTCCAGTTCGAGCTGTGCAGCCTCCAGCTCTCTCTGCTGCTCGAGGCGTCGAAGACGAAGCCTTTCTTCAAGTTGATGCATTCTCTCTTCAGTGGTAAGGGTTTCGTTATCGACCTCTTGATCGTCGATAACGGCTTCGGTTATTGGTAGTAGGCTTGTTGGTGGAATTGGGGGTTGGGGAGCGGCTTCGTTGCTGGGAGTTGCATTTGCCGCAGTGGTGGTTGACTTGGCTTTTTTTGGTGGCATAGTGGTTATCGTGGGTTTTGTTCGTACACAGCACAAACGGTGGGCGAGTTGTTGGGTTAATGGCCGAAGCCAATGAGCCCAAGCAACGGAAGAAACTGAGTAACAGAGACAAGCAATAAATATTACTTATCAACAGTGTTCTCGGGAATCAACAACCTTTACATGTAGGAGAGGGGCCTCCTTTTATAGGGAGACCAAGAGTCTTTACAACCCCATTATACCCTTGAAAATCAGGCATCATCCTCTTGACTATATAACACAAATAGCCCAAAGACACTTTGGTACATTTACTCCTCCCAGTGTGAATGCGTAGACATGCAATCCCGTGTTTGACTTGGCTTGGACTTGGTCTAAACTAGCTTCGCTCGCCGGAAAGAGCTGTGCAGTTCCTCGATTTGGCTTCTTCCGAGTCTGGACGACCCGAAGCCGTTTCTTGGCGTCCAAAAGCCAATGGCTCCCCCAAGGACCTGCAATATAGAGCGAACCGAAGCTGGCCATTAACTCGATCATAGCTTTTGGCACTCAATAATATCAATACTTCATCAAATTAGCTTCTAACTTAGTTTGGATAACGTTGCTTTGGTATACTGCTAGACGTGATGACCGAAGCCGATTAGCGTTGGTTTAATTCACCCGACCAAAGCCAAATTAGGGATCTATTGAGTGATCGAAGCTGATTGGCTTCAGCTCCCTTGTTCATTGCCGTCTTTACGCATAAGAGAGAACAAAACAAGAAGAGGGCGTTTGTCGGCAGGCCAAATCCCCAACACCACCTGATCTGGTCGTAGGGGGGGACGCGGCCTGGCCGGACCTCTGCGGACGCGCCCGAGTCCGACCGCGGTCAGGACGAGGCGGAGACACCGGGGAAACAGCGCCGACTGCATCTCGACAGTGGATGGCGACGGGCTGGAGGAAGGCGGCGGGCAGGAGGGAGGACGGCAGACGCGGGGAGCGGGGAGCGCCTAGCGGCGACCGCTTTGCCGAGAGGACGGCGGCGGAGCGTGGGGGAGAGGGGAGGTGGAAACCCTAGCGGGCGCACCACAATGACGCGTCGGGGAGGACCGGGGGCTGTCGCGGCGGAGCCTTATCCCCGCCTGCCGAACGGCTGGGCCGGGTCAGCCGAACGGCTGAACTCAGCCCAGCTGAATCTCCCAGCCGGAATCAGTCCGCGGCCTGATTCTAGCCCATCCGAACAGCCGTGGTGATAACCTAGGGAGATAAAATGGACTCCACTCTTTATTTAATGCTCCAAATAGATACTTCGCATCCAAACAATTTGACCACAACATCAATTGGCAGTTTCTGCCAAACAAAAAGCTGTGGCTCAAGAGTATTCGTAAAGGATTTTGTCATTATTTCACTGTAGTTCTAATCAGGGCTTTTCTATGGTTCACTCAACGACATGAAGGTACCGGTCCAAATTAGGATCTCCCGCCGGAAATAATCCTGATGCTCTTCCAAGCTGTTCAGATCCGAAGGTTTGTGGCAACTACACAACAGGTTCACTCAAAGACGAAGTCTAATTGTCCCCCTTTAATTAGTTTATACTGCTCAGTTCTTTGTATCCGAGTCTTTGGAGCTTGCTTCCTCGCCCTCTATTTTCCCTTTCATCGTTCTTATTACTTGTTAGGCTCCCCTGGACTTCTGCTGTATTTTTCCTGCTTCTCTCTTAATGCATAGGCAGCACTCCCGACTTAATATTTTTGAGATCTGCAGCAAAAGGAAAGCAGATATATTAGTAAATTATAAGTCAATGACAGCAAACAAAATAAGAAGGTTAGCAACGTCATATTAAACAACTTGTTGGTAGAAAAAAAATGCTTGCTGACTAAATCATACACTACAAATTTAGGAATTTGATTTTTCATGCCTATTGGTAACATCAAATAATTTAGCTCAAATATAGGATGAAAATGGTTAGCGATATTTTATTCACAATCTCAACTGTTGGTTACATGGAGAAAAAGGAAAACTAGGTCTACTCCATCAGTCAACTTTTTTTTTTAGAGAATATGTAGGACGACTGCATATCTTTGTGTTAGATACAAAATAGGAAATGTCTTACAACGCAAGCTGCTGGAGCACTTGCCAATTCATGCACTCTTACAGGATTATGCTAAGAATTTAACTAACCAGGGCAGTGCAGCTATTCTATTCGAGCATATATATGAACTAAAAGCTCTATCCTGAGTTCCTGACAACTTACATTTTAAATTGGTTACAAGAATGGCTACATAAATGTTAAATGCAATACATATAGAGCCACTACAAAATAGAGGATAGTTACAATAGTTGTACACCTTGCAAAGCATGAATCATCCAAATGGCATTGGAAAACATCTAAGAAACAGTTTGTAAAAAAAAAATCGAACAGAATAATTAAATATTTGATTGCCCGGCATACTTACATTCCATGGAGATCTAAGAAGAATTTCCGTCAAACTCGTAGTTGATTCGATATCTAAAATTGTAAGCACAGTGATAGAATTTTAGGCTTGTGGATGAACATAAGTGCAAAATAGCAAAACGGTTTTAGCATGAAAACATCGCATACCTATCATCTCTTTTCGGATATATGTGACGATGAGGGATCTGATGTATTTTCAACCACTCTGAACCACCGGCCTGACATTGCTTCTTCAACTCGGTGCAGCAACCATTTATGATACGGACCCACAGGTGAGGCGGCATCAGTGGGAGTGACTGAAGGAGGGAAGTATTATGCAGAAGCAAACTCCGAAGAGTGTGCAAATCATGCATCTTTGAAGGAAGGCACTGCAAATTTTCAGCATTGCTTATTTCTATATGCTGCAGGTGTGATCTATTCTGCAACAACCATTCCTCGGGCAACAGCAATTGATCAGGCAACAAACTCATTTCAGATGGGCCTGATATATTTTTTTGGGGATCTTCTGATGTACCTGATATGATAAGCCTCCTAGTGCGGCACAAATTCTTTAATTGACTCAAAGAAAGTAACTGATGGTCATCGATTGTGAGTGTTTCAAGCTCTAAAGACAAACTTTCTTCTGGTGCATGCAGAAGCAGATTACCACAACGCTCTATTTTCAAAACTTTAAGGCAAGAAAGGGCTCCAAGACCGCCCAGAGATGATAAATTGTTGCACTCAACTATTTCAACACTCTCCAGTTCTGATATTCTTTGAAAATGTGCTCCATCTGGAAGGGATCTCAATGCATGGCATCGGAACAGTTTTAAAACAGTGAGAGCTTTGTAATGCTCCTCTTGTATAAAACAACCATCTAGAGAAACCAAGAACTTACAAGATTCTATATGCAGAACAGAAAGCTGTGGCTCTAATATTGGAGCATCTCTTAGTATCTTTTGGTCAGACATAGTAGGAAGGCGAAGCATTCCAACTGCATCTATACCCAAAAATTGCAGACTGAAAGGTAGAACAGGTAGTTTTGAAAGTTGTGGGCAATCTTTCACAGCAAATGTGAACAAATGAGGAGGCAATCTTCCAGGACAAGTTTCTTTTGTCCGATTCTCCCTGTAACCATAAGCATCATAGCCATAGGATGAACTAGTAATATATTGCAATTTTGGGAGGTGAGCCAAAAGAACATGCTTCAGTGCCTTCAGACTGTCAAGTGGCGGGAGTTCATTCCACTCTGCACATCCATCAAGCTTGAGATGTACCAAATTGGAGAGGTACTTAGGTTCCATCCATATTGGTGGTTGAATGCCATTATATCCAGAAATAATTAAATGCTTGAGATTTCTGTGAGGAACAAGCTTATCGAGGATCTGAGCATCAACTGTAGATGGATCATCAGACCATCCCAAAGACAATGCCTTCAGGTTCGACTTATTATCCAATTTAGCGGCATCAGCTTCATCACAATTGCTGACATTTTGGACATCAAGCACAATGATTTTCCGAAGGTTCCTTAAATCCTGCAGCTCAGTTATTCTGTGGCCATCCTTTTTTCTCACGCTGAATCCATTTACCTCTTGAATAGTACACAACCTTCCAATGTGAGGGATCCTGGACAGTGTATCTTTAGGAAGATATAGTTTTTGCAAGCAAGGTAGGTTACCAATCTCAATGGGGTTTACCTTTTCCTCTTTCTCTATCTTTATGATTTTAAGGACTTCAAGGTGACAGAGCTTAAACAGTTTACATATATTAGGTTCATCAGTAACCGACATATAGATGTACCTTAGGTGTTTCAGTTCAGCAACAGCATCATTCATGCCAAACCAACCGTGTCCACACAACTTTAAGAGCCGCAAGCTTGTTCTCCCTTTTATAGCTTTCTTAAGATCATACACAAGCTCTTGCCGGACAGAGTTTCCGTCATTTGCTATGATCAAGGTGCGCAGGTACTTGGACTGGGAAATAATTTTGACAGTTCCAGAATTTACGCCTTGGATATATAAATGGCGCACTCTAGGAGAGATGTCACTTTTGTGGTCACCATCTTTAAAACTTGAGCATTCGTCGCTTGAAACAAAACAAGCCAGTTCATACATCAAGTCATGGAGGACATAGTAATCTTCAGAAGGATCAGCATGCAGTTCTCTGGGTACCATTGAAAAGAATGATTTTCGAGATAAGACATTGAAATGCTCCCTAGCAAAATCCTCCTGATTCTTTATGCCATTCTCTCTTTGCAGTATCAACCCTGAACTCACCCACATCTCAATTACCTCTTCCATCTTAAACTTGTAATGTGGTGGAAATATGCTGCAGAAACGGAAGCAGAGCTGCACTTCAGAAGTCAGATTTTGGTAGCTCACTCTGAGCATTTCCATGATTGTAGGCCCAATTTCATCAATTTGGTGGATATCCTGATTTAAGATTGTATTCCATCTACTATGATCTGTGCTGTCCCTCAGTTGTTGACCAATTACTTTGGCTACAAATGGACATCCTTTGAGTTTTTTGGCAATCTGTTCACCTATCAATTGAAGCTCCCTGCAATAATCAGGAATTGATTCACCAAAAACATGATGATTGAACAGCTTCAATGTGTCTTCATGACCTAAACCATCCAGAACCAGTAACTTATATCCAGCAGGCATTTGATGTTTAACAGCATCAGCCACTGATCTCATTCGAGTTGTTAGCAATATTTTACCTCCCATTAGGGCATTATTTCTGAGTGGACCCAAAAACTGCTCCCACATCTGATTTTCTGTATCCTCCCATGCATCATCTAGTACCAGCAAAAACCTTGATGTCGCCAATTGTTTGGTAAGATCTGATTGCAGTGGGTCCAAAGCCTCCACACTAGATTTGTCCCACTTGATTGATTCCAAAATCCTTCTCACTAACAGTTTAGGATCAAAGCTCCTAGAGACATGCACCCAGATAATCATATTACCAAAATGATCCTGAACCATCTTGTCTTGGCAGACAAACTGGGCAAGGGTTGTTTTCCCCATGCCACCACCACCGACTATTGCACACACTGACAGTCTGTGATCTAAAGTATCAGGAGTTTCAATACCCAGCCATTTAACTATTGCATCTTTCTCCTTCTGCCTCCCGAATATAGTAGTTGTTAACTCTCGTGTAGTCTCATGCTTGCTGACGAAATTGTCGGGCCCTCGATTACCAGCAGAAGAACAGTGAAGTCGATGCCTGGTGACCTTGAGAAATATTTCTGCATTATCGAGTACTGAATCTAATGTCTTCAGAGCATCCTTCAGACTCTTTGTTGTTCCGCCAGTTCTAACAGCACTTAGAGATCGCTGAAACTCCCCAGCGCTCCCAATGTTATGAAAACGGTTGTATAGTTTCGCCCTCCAGTCTTTGGCTTGTTGAGATCTCTGCTCTTTGACCTTCTTCTCCAAATCCATGAACTCCAGAATGTCAAGTGCATCTTCAGCCTCTTGCATGGCGTCGCGGAACTGCCACAGCCAGAAGCCCAGAGCTCTGTTCTCCCCAACCTGCTGCTGATCACTGGCACCCAAGACTGCTTCGATAATGGGCAGCTTTGCGGTCAGGCTTTGACGTAGGTCTTCATCCTCTGCTGAAAGGCGGCTAAGAGCTTTGTTGACAAGATAGGAGATGGCTGCCCCTGCTGCTGTTTTCCCCATGAAAATGGCTGCGTTCTTGGCAAATACAAGAGCAGCAGCTTCAGCCATGCTGGAGATATGGAGCAAACTATGGAGGAAGACTGAGAGAAGAGTATGGGGAGATAACGTGAGGGGTGAGATTTCCTCCTAAACTGAATTCGAGGTCAATGCTCAACCATGGGTGGACTTGTTCAAGATTCCAAACTGCTATACACCAGCGTGGTTTTGTTCTTTGATCCAATTTTAATTCAATTATGAAGCTGACAACCGGCCAACAGCGTTGTGGCGTCCCACTAGGAATTTATTATACACAAAAGACTACCACCAGGAATTTATTATACACAAAAGACTAACACCGGCATAAACAATAAACACCTAATCTGACAATGGAATAGCATGATTAGTTAGCCAGTGGAAATGGGGAGGAAGGAGGCCATGGAATACGACTGCCGCAATTCTAAACTCTAACCCAAATTAAAAGAGAGTTTAAACTGGACTGAGATGTAAAGCCTGTTCGGTTGGCTGGCGGCCAGTGGCTGGTGCTGATTTGTTGTGAGAGAAAAGCACTGCTGACTGGCTGGTGGCTGGTACTGATTTGTTGTGAGAGAAAAGTACTGCTGGCTGGTGGCTGATAAGCCAAGCGAACAGGCTACTTAGCTCACCAACCAAGGGCGCACAAGTGTTTGCACAAGAGGGGAAAATATTTTCACTGCTTCCCTGCAAACCAAGGACCAAAACGCAAAATCGTGCAAGCCCACTCCGCGCGGCGGCGGCGGAACTGGGCGCCGGAGCCGCCGCACCGGTCCGCCGCAGTCAGCCTCCTTTCCTTCCGCCGGAAGATATTCCCAAATCCCAGCCGTACCATCTCAGCCAGCCCCCCTACCTAAACCCTAGCCCTGGCCCCGCATGAGCGCATCGGAAGGCTCGGCGTACCTGGCGCACCGCCGTGGCGGCGAGCGATCCCCACCGATTCGGCGCGGCCGGCGCCGGCGGCGAGCTCCGCGCATCACGCCCGCGCCCGCCTCACCCGCACCTTGCGCCCGCGAGCTGGCTGTTTCGCTTCCCGTGCTCGGTGCGCCCGCCATTTGCTCGACGAAATGCCACCGCGAGTCCGCGACGAAGGAAGGCGCACGTCAGAAGTCCCAAGCTTTCAAAAATGAATTGGGCTGGGCATGACTTGCACAGATTCTGTGAGGCGCATGGGCTAGGATCAGCCAGATAGGCTGGGTTTGTCTTAGTGGGCCAAAGGCCCATAGAACAATTCCCTTTGTGTTTTTATTCTTCTCAATCAAAAAAGAAAAACAAAAAAGAAAAAGAAAGGAAAAGAAAAGAAGAATATGCTAGTTGTCGACAGTACACTCATGAGCCTACTTTGTCATTACAAAAAGATTGTCAAACAAGTGCTGCAGAACGGTTGTGGGTTCTTATGTCAGAATTTTTACGACTATCTATATGAAGGCGAACTGTACACTAGTCATCAAAGTCACTCACAAGTAATGGCTATTCATAACTTTTTCGTAAATCACTTGACTTGATAATCATGTGCCGCCACCATTCCAAAATCGACACATGTACTTTGGTTTTGCTCCCTCAGATTGATAATCCCATGTTTCTTGCAACATGTATGTGTATTAGTGTACATGCTACACCTATAGGGTACGGACCATCCTCTCCCCTATCTCTAGTGGAGTAGTATATGCAAACACCACTTCAATTCTGCAAGAAAACTTGAACACAGAAAAATGACATTGCAGTTCATTTCTGAATATCGAGGGTTGATTAAAGGCCCATAGAGTTATGTGATTCTAGGAAAATGTCCTCATCAAGATCTTTCAGTATTCTAAAGAGCTTAGTTTACAGATATCTGACCCTTCCATTTACTGTCAATTTCAGTCAAGTCAAAACTCTTGTGGCTGCATAGTGGGGAAAAGGGTCCTCATGGATCATCGTGTGACCCGCATGGATGTCACGTGACCCACATGGATCTTCCTGATTTATCTAAAATGATACATACCAGTGTGTGGATCCTACCCTATATGGTCCATTCGCGACCGCTTCGATAATAGATATATTTAGGATAACATATGTAGAGAATTATCGTTATTAATTTGCACCAAACATACACCTATTAAAAAACATACCACATAATAACCAAATGTGATAAATGTCATAGTCGTCAAGTACTTTTTGGTGAACACAACACTATTCACCTATGGGATGGGATCAATGACTCAATGTAAAAGCCTACTCATGAATTGTGATTTTTAAAATAAATATATTCTAGGCAAAAGGATACGGTGTTAATTAACATCATAACTTTGGCTTAGCTCTGCATCACTAACCAAGGAATCGAACCCTTTGTCTACAACCAAACTAGTAAACACTACTACGCAGCCGTGAGATAAACTACAGCAGAGATGAGGCCATTTTCTGCCATCGATGTAAATAATCCCTGGAAGAAATTACCTAGCCTATATGCCATATGACTTATCTCCCACATGCAAACTACAAAATTGTAACCCTCACATCATCATGACGACAAGCATTAGGAATTTGGGAACCTTTTGGTCTTATTGATACTTGTTAACATGTGATTCTTAGACCTTGGCTAGGCCATATAGCCCATGTCGATGATAAGACCCTTATGCCCATTTCTGAATGCGGAGAAAATAGCATAAGAGGTCCATAATATCGTGTTGGCTCATAAAGTTGTTTTTTAAGTCTGTCAATATGTATGAAAGCTAAGTTTATAGGTCAACACTTGCAACTTATGTAGGCTTCACTTAGTCAAAATTGTTGTGGTTTGGAGAAAGGAGGAATAGTTCATATATGGGTCATCACGTGACCGGCATGACCATCTTATTTGATCAACCTAAACGTCCATATCGACTCAGCACCTCCATGCCATTCCCATGTCAGCACTGAATCAATGCTGAGTTGCTGACAACCTGATGGCCACAATTTACAAGTCAATGTCTTGATGTGTATGTTAAGGTGAGTCACCACCATGTCCGATATATCGGCCATCTCTTTGTTTTGTCATGGTTTTCGACTTATGATTTCCCAGCCTCTGCATCAACTAGTAACATATATACTCTTAAAACACTAGTAACATAAAAACAAATGCACAACATCACGCTGCTATTACAATTTACAAAGACTCTTACAAACCAAACATGAGAAATGTTACCACAAGCAATGGTGGAGCAAACACTAACTACGCATAGGGCCAGTTAGTAGAAAAATACAACGGCAAATTCAAAATAAATATATAAAATGCAAGTTGGTTTGCAAAAGGATGTGGTGTTGATTGACACCATACCAATAATTTTTTCACTTGCTAGATAGATCTATGCCACAGGTTAGCAAAGTTATGGGCCATGGTTGACAATGCAAAACATCCGACACCATAGTTACATCCCGAAAACTCCGGAAAATCTACCGATGGATTATTAACGAGAGCTACCTCTATGACCACATCAATGGCGACATCTCGTGAAGTTCCTTACAGTCATCTCGTTTTCCTGACAGGGACATATGGTTATTTATGGAATCACCGCCCCAACAATCTCCATTGCGATTGATAGTTCCGTCGAAATCCATACAAATCGACATCGACACGCGCCACCTTCAACGAATAACAAGAGAACCATCCACACATCATCAACCCCATCACTTTCATTTCAGTGGTAACAAGCACTGTTCTGGTAGCCTCCCTACTTTTGCAACTTATTAAGAATTTGTCCTTCTTATTTGGAACAGAAGAGTATCATCTTGATGATTCTCCTGTCATGTGTGAACCATCTCAGATGGTGCCTTGCTATGCAAAGGCAGGGCACGTCAACCCAACTTGCTGATCCTCACAATCAGTCTCCCAAGCCCATGCCCTGCAGTGCAAGCACACATGCATTCCGGCTACATAGACCTTACACACATCAACTCCAAAAAAAGACTTTATATAGCCAGAGAGCATATCCAGCTACTCTACATGCATAATTGTAGTTCATATATACTGTTCTTTGTGCATGGGGCTGACACCTAGCTATCACGCCATACCTCATCACTTCACTAGCAAGCTATAGCTCAGCTGTATAGCTAGCTCTCCCGTGCCATCCATCTCTTGGATTCACACGCGCGCCCCATGCCGGCCCATTGCATGTGTCACGCGCCTGCCATTCCCTGCGTCCATGCTGAGATGATCCACCTGTCAAATCTAAATCTTTGCAGCCCAGCAATCCAGTTGGACCTTACAAGTGTATCTTTTTCCTTGCAGACAGTGGCTTGCCTGATTTGCCTGATTGTAGAGCCAATGTGCAGTTCTGTATTTTAAAGAAAAAGAAAATGGTATGGCTAGTAGTTATAAGATGGCTGAGAATTTGCAAATTAAACCTAAGTCATCTGTTCTAAAAAGTTGTTAGATGCAACAGTAGGGAAGATCAGTACCACAGTGCCTCCGTTATTATAAACCTTATGCGCTTTCGGGTTTTATGAGATTTATAATGTCACCTTAAATCAAGCAGGATGTTGTGGTATTACAGTTTTGTTTTTTCAGCATTCCTAACTGATCAATTATAATCCTTTAACTATGTTGTTGGTGTTTTTAAGTGTACAAAATAAAATGTGTGTGCATATGCACACACCACACACTAAGGGTTTTTTTTTCCAAAGGGGCTTAGCCCGAATTTCATTACCAAAGATAACGAAATTACAGCGGTTCGAGTTAACGCATCCAGAGAATGCAAGTCCTAACAGCGCAACTGAAACCGCAGCCAAGGGCGGTCCACCCCAACTTCAACCGCAAATTTACTTGAACCAGATGCTTAGTGTATATATATATATATATATATATATATAGTGTTTTGCTATAATGCACCTGGGTGCATTCTGTATAGCAAATGCACAGACCTTCTCAGCACACGCGCATTATAGCAAAACTAAGAGTCCAAACCAAACACGTGATGCCACCTTATGTGCTCCAGCTCCACCCACCCACCCGATTGCATGCATGTGCAGAATCTTTTTTTGATTCGAATTGAAAAAATACGATATCTTCTAAACCGTAAGTTGAATCTACGAACCGTTTGTTGCATCTTACTCGAAAAAATGTGCTTAACAAAACTAGATCCAACATGAATATATTTCGTGCGTCTTTTAGTGAATTGCAACTCTGTGTGCTTTTCATTTGCAACTCTATACATGTTATATTTGCATGTGGTGTTTATAACCATATCCAGTTGCAACTCAGTTGCGCCCAGAGTTGCAACTGAATTTTCAACTGTATGCAATTCGATTGCAATTGCAACAAATGTTTGACTTTTTTTGGAAAAAGAAAAACAAATGTTTGACTTTCAGTTGCGCCCAGAGTTGCAACTGGATTTGCAGCTGTATGCAATTCGATTGCAATTGCAACAAATGTCTTTCTGTTTAATAAATGCAACAAATGTTTGACTTTTTTGGAAAAAGAAAAAAAACAAATGTTTGACTTTCAGTTGCGCCCAGAGTTGCAACTGGATGCAATTCGATTGCAATTGCAACAAATGTCTTTCTGTTTAATAAATGCAACAAATGTTTGACTTTTTTGGAAAAAGAAAAAAACAAATGTTTGACTTTCAGTTGCGCCCAGAGTTGCAACTGGATGCAATTCGATTGCAATTGCAACAAATATCTTTCTGTTTAAAAAATACAACAAATGTTTGACTTTTTTCAAAAAAAGAAAAAACACAAATGTTTGACTTTCAGTTGCACCCAGAGTTGCAACTGGATTTGTAGCTGGATGCAATTCGATTGCAATTGCAACAAATGTTTGACTTTCACCTATTATCGAAGCATTTTGTTGCATTTGTCTGTGGTATTATATTTTTGAATGTTTCTGTCCCTTTGTCACAAAAATAAATATTTGTTGCATTTGTTTAAACATTTGTTGCGTTGTATTTTTGAATGTCTTTGTCTTTGTGTCACGAAACTAAACATTTGTTGCATTTGTATAAACATTTGTTGCATTTGTATAAATATTTATTGCATTTGCATAAACATTTGTTGCATACAGAGTTGCAACTCGAGTTGCAATTGTATATGCTTCCGAGTTGCAATTGTATATGCTTCCGAGTTGCAACTAACAAAAAATGCACAAAATATATCCATGTTGGATCTTGTTTTATTAAGCACATTTTTGTGAGTAAGACACAACAAACGGTTCACAGATCCGACTTACGGTTTAGGAGAAAAAGTGAATTGAAATTTTAAGTCACAAAAAAGATTCCCTGCATGCATGCACGGGACAGGGTGGGAGGGTGCGCGGGCGCGGGAGAGCGGACGCGGGAGGGCTAGTTTTTTTCTTTTTCAGTACTATTGCTAGGGTCTGTGCATTTTGTATAGAAAATGCACCTTGTTGCATTATATATATATACATATATATACATATATATTGAATGAGCAAGTCTAGCAACAAGGACCTTATTCATCAACTGAGCCACTGCCCATTCACTTTAGCATGTTGTTAATTTCATATGGCTTACGTTACTATGATGGCACATTTAATTTGTTATGTTGCAAGGTCTACTATAATGCGTAAACTTTTGATTTCTGAAATATATTAAATTAAGGTTTCTCTTGTGTTATGACATTTATTGCCTTTCAAATCATAATTAATTGATTCCCAAATCAAGCACATGTGGTTATATATATATATATATATATATATAGTGTATGGTCAACCATCAACTGTTTGCGACTTGTGGGCCATTTGATTATATCTAGATGGACAAGATTAAAATGTCCAGCTACTCCAAAAACCCCTTTGGGCCTTTATAGTTTAGATTATATATACATGATCATTCCCCCCTTTGGGTCTTTATAGTTTAGATTATATGTACATGATCATTGCCCCCGGGTCACAAATCACACATTTTTCGCGCGAAACATCCGGGCGTGCGGCTTCAAGGCTTTGAACCTACGAACTCAATCACACATGCAACCCTTCATAGTCATCCCCCCTACAACATCATTTCTGATGTTACTGTTAGTTTTATTCTTTCAAGTTTTATTGTTTATAACATTGTTTTACTATTGATACATCTAAGTGACTAAATGAAAAAAAAATCGTCAACTAGAAAGTCGTAGATCTTGTAGAATCCAATAATTTTCATACAAGTTTTTTGTCCATTCAGGCCCACATGAAAAGGTGAGGCCCTCAATGGGAGTTTCATTAATCACTACTGGAGAGATGCTCATCGGTCACGGTTCGTAACCCTCATAGGTACC
>CM014272.1:12249099-12266818 GCA_004135705.1 Alloteropsis semialata
AAAGCTGGGTTCCCACCGAGCGCAAGTACCAGGCGGCGTTTTCGTCCATGAGCTGTTACAACCATCCATCAAGGAGCAGGAAGTACAGCCGACTACAACACCACCCCATCAGCAAGTCATGGTGATTACACCCGAGTGGACAAAGCCCTTCATCGAGTACATACTGCACCAGAGGGAGCCCGAAGATAAGGTGGAGGCTGAGCAAGTTATCAGACGAAGCAAGAACTACATAGTAGTCGGCTCCACCCTTTTTCGACGCGGCGCCTCATCTGGAGTCTTGATGAAGTGTGTAACTCCAGAAGTCGGACGGGAAATCCTTGAAGAAATCCATGGTAGAATCTGCGGGAACCATGCTGCTCACCGCACGATCGTAGGCAAGGCTTTCCGGTTCGGGTACTATTGGCCATCCGCTGTGGCCGATGCTGAAGAAATCGTGAAGACCTGTCAGGGCTGCCAATACTTTGCCCGGCAAGCTCATGTCCCTGCAACGGTCCTCAACACCATACCGCCTTCCTGGCCCTTCGCATGCTGGGGGCTCGATATGGTTGGACCACTCAAGACTGCGCCAGGAGGTTTCAAGTATCTCTACGTGGCGATCGACAAGTTTACCAAGTGGATTGAAGTCAAGCCGCTAGTCAATGCTACAGCAGCAAAGGCGGCCGAGTTCATCCAAGACATTGCTCATCGTTTCGGCGTCCCAAATCGCATTATCACCGACCTTGGCTCAGAATTCACAGGGAGCGAGTTCTTTGATTTCTGTGATAACCTGGGAATTGAAGTCCGCTACGCATCAGTGGCGCATCCACGAACCAATTGACAAGTTGAGAGAGCTAACGGCCTCATACTTCAAGGTCTCAAGCCAAGGCTCTATGAACCACTCAAAAAGTACGGCGGCAAGTGGGTGCAAGAATTGCCAGCCGTGGTATGGGGGCTCAGAACCCAGCCCAGCCGCGCGACGGGGCAATCACCCTTCTTTCTGGTCTACGGCTCAGAAGCAGTACTCCCGGTAGACATCGAGTACAATGCTCCAAGAATCCAAAACTACTCGGAGGAAGCAGCAGAACAAAGTAGGGCAGAAGACGTGGACATGCTAGAAGAGGCGAGGCTAGCTGCGTTGATCAGGACAACCACGTACCAGCAAGGACTCAGGAGGTATCATGACCGAAACATCCAAATGCGATCATTTAACATTGGTGATTTGGTCCTTCGAAGAATTCAGAGTACAAAAGATCAGCACAAGCTATCTTCTCCTTGGAAAGGTCCGTTTATAGTATCAAGGGTCATCGGTCCGGGTACTTATCAGCTACAGCGGGAAGACGGAACAGAGGTGCCCAATGCATGGAACATTGAGCACTTGCGGCGTTTTTACCCCTGAAGAAGTTATTAGAGTTTTTTAAGAGTCAATAAATAGTCAGCATTCTTTATGTACTGATATCGGCTTCTTAGCCTAATAATAATAAAGTATCAATATTCCATTGTCTTCAAGCTTGGAATTCAGATACAGTCTTACAAATTTGAATCATCCTGGGTTGTTTAAAAACAATCTAGAAAGGGTTGTTTCAAATGCCATCTACTTTCTGTTTCACACAGAAGGATCGGGCGCATCTTTTTTGACTCATCCCGGGTTGTTTAAAAACAATCTAGAAAGGGTTGTTTCAAAAGCCATCTACTTTCTGTTTCACACAGAAAGATCGGGCGCACTTATTTATTTGAATCTAGTCGGGTTGTTTAAAAACAATCCAGAAAGACTACATTCAATTGCCATCTACTTTTTGTTCAAAGCAAAGAGATCGGGCACAATCAATCAGATAAACAGATACTTTCTGAATAAAAACATTAAGTATTTACATCTGAAACCAAGTTCTTTACAGAGTGTTTTCTTACAGAAAGAGGCTCTAGAACTTAAGACGAGATACAATCTTCTCTACAGTGTCCTTCTCCTCCTCCATGTAGGTATCATACATGGCCCGGGTGCAAGCCGGGTTGATTCTTTCTTCAGTAACACCTAATGGCTATGAAGGAAACCATGATCGGACAACCCCGAGTACTTGTTTAGTACATGAATGGGCGATCCGTTGGCAATACAGCTTCACTTGCCCAGGAGTTGCTCGAAGACGATCAAGGAGAGGAGGAGCAACACTTCCGGCGGGTACTTTGGCATAAACATCAACCAAAGGCAGGGCGGCTTCCTTCCAAGACTCAATTTCCGCACCACAGCGATTGACCTCCACGCGAAGCGTCTGGATTTCAGCCTCTTCGTTGCGGATCTTGGTCAGGTCTTCGATGAGTTGGGCATCGGCATGCTGGCGCATTTTTTGCTCTTCTGCGAGATCTGCCATGCATTCCGTCTCCCTCCGCTCTGCTTGGTTTGCGCGCTCCTGCTCCCGATAAAAGCGGTTCTTCATATCAATGAACTCGCCTTTTAGAGCTTCAACGCGCCTTTCATTCTCTGCAGACAGCACATCAGATCCTATTCATTATATGATCACTGCAGGCAGAGAAAAAGTACTCAGCGTACACACCTGAGAGTTTTTGCCGCAAAGATTTATTCTTCTCAACCATGTCATCGCGCTGGTCCTGGTACAAGTTGATCTTCTTGTACGCCTCATCCAGCTCTCGGCGCAATTGGGCGCGTTCTTGGTCCCAAGCTGCTTGTCCCTTGGCCAGATCGGCTGTGGCTTTCTCAGCGCGGGCAATGGACGTGCTTGCTCTCCGAAGCATCTCAGATTTTTGCTGAGATCGTACAAGTATACTCTACATCCAGATTAAAGGAAGCAGGGTTGATTACAGTACGAAGGAGATAAGTATTTACAATACTACACTATTTCTACTAACCTCTGTGAGCTTGGAGAGTTGTTTGTACAGCTCGGCGGCCTTCTCCAGATCTTCGTGGTCAACTTCGGAGTTGAATAAGAAGGCGTCTTCATCTTCATTAGCGTTGACGCCGGGTGTGCCGGTGAAGATCTGGAATGGCTCTAGTGAAGGCTCGCGGGGTTTCTTTTGCTCCCGGATGATTTCTTCAACAACAGCTTCCTTCATCAGGCCAGTAGTGGTGTCCAATCCTTCAGAGCGGAGGTCAGCCATCCGGATACTTTCTGTTGCTTTGGGTCAAGACCCAGGAGCAGAAGTACCCGGAGCGGCTTGCTCTCTTACAGGAGGTGGTGGCGCGACGTTGCTGCTTGCTGCTTGAGGTTGGGGCGGTGAAGATGCTTGGGGGCTTGGCCCTTCTCCTCTTCTTGTCTCCGTGATTGGAGTCTTTGGTACGTCTGCAGGAGCAGGAGTAGGCGGACGGCTGCATAAACAATTAAAGATTAGCAATATTCGCGTTTCAGAATTTTGCTCCATGAAGTTGGATCATCTACCTGGCAAATTCCATGTTGAATTCAGGCTCTTCCACAACAAAGTCAAAGCCGCCAGACGGGTTGTTTTGAGGTCCTTGAGGCTCTTCTGTCTGAGCGGGTTCTTCTTGTTGAGGATTCTGCAATTATACGTTCAATTCAGAAAACAACTCGGCAAGAGGATAAAACCAAGATTTTTTGGCAAACAAGATAATAGGGGTACCTTGGGTGGAGAAGACTGTAGTGGGATTCCCACTGGGATCTCCACATTGGCTTCAGGCTCTACTTCAAGTGCTTCTGCTTCATCTAGAATGGTATCTGATGATTTCTGCACTGAAGGAGACACTCTCTTCCGCATAGCCCGTTTTTTCTTGGGGATGGTTGGACTTGGGGCATCGTCATCACAAGGCCTTTTCAAGCCTGATCCTCCTTGCCCGAGTATCTTCCTGAGAGGAGGTTGGGGTGTGTCATCATCAGAATCGACTACTTCTTCCAGAATCACCTGGTCCATATCTGGCGGTGCCTTTTTCTTCCTTTTGCTCGAACTTTCAGCAGTTTGCTAGGGCGGGGGAGATCCAGGCAACCCGGATTGGTTCTCTGCTATGTCTGGAGGCGAGGAAGCTAGTCTGGTGCGCAATTCCTGGCATTGGATAGTACAACATTTGATCAGTTATCAAGACACAAGAAGGTTTCACAGAGATGAATGAAGAGGGAAATTTGAAGAATTGAATTGGGATTGAGATGGACCAATTCCAATTTGTAGTAAGAAAGAAGCCCTCGGAGAAAATCATGAGCGGGGAGGGCGAAACCGCGTTCATAAAAAGCGACAAAAACCACGATTTCGTGGATTTTCTTCGAAGGGCCAGGCCTTACCAGCATCGGTGCGCCAACAGGAGATTGACTTGTCCAGCAGGTAGACTTGCTCCACAAGACCCTGCACCATCTCGTCTGTAGCCTTGGATGGCTTCCAGGTGAGAGCCGGCGCAGGAGAGTTCTTGAACACTGGCATATCGGTGATTGGGATCATGGATTTCTTTTTGCTTGTGGCGGATTTGCTCTCAGTGGCCTTGCTGGAAGCAGGTTTGCGACCCATCTTGCCAGACGAGATTCTTGATTGATTCTCGAACGGGGCTTGAGTGGATTGCAGATTGCGCGCGGAGGTGAAAAGAGTTTGAGGATTTCAGTAGTAAAAGCGACGGCGGTGGGGAGGAGAATACGAACGGTTCACCCTCTGTCTTATAAGATTGAAGCGGTAACCCTAAGCGTATTCTCCGTAACCCGTTTTTCAAAATACGCCAACACTTATGTATTCGCGGTTACAAACCAGATGCATATTTGTGCGGCCATTTCCTAACGAGCTAGGTCATTTTCCGATGAATTTTCATTCTCGGGGGCTGATGCTTAATAGGAGTTATTTCCATATCAAAGAATATACATATTTCAACAGAAGTCTTTAAGCTTATTGACATCTGCTTTAAGCTTGGGAGCTGGGGGGAAATAGTATATTTCTTTTGGAAAGTTTTTTCAATGAAGACCCTAGAATTGTTTTTAATCCTTGAAAACATTTCTAGGCTCGGGGGCTAGACCCATAATGGGTCCATCTTTTTTCAAAAGCTGGACACCATTAGAGTAAATGGGGAAGTTTTTGCATCAATCTTGGTTCATAAACCAAGGCCCGGAGGCTGGCTGCAAAAGAAGTCGGCAAAGGAGCACATCATGATTCACTTCTGAAGGTTTTCAACATGCAAGACGACGAGGAAACAACTCGGCTGATGCTGAAATCGTTGAGAAACAACCCGGCAGGCGTGAAGACATGAAGACGCTCGGGGGCTTGACGGTCCAGGATCCATGGGAGTCCTCATGGGCCACAGTCCCGTTAGGAAATTGGGCCGGCAACCCTGACTGATACAAGGAAGGACTGTACAGCTTAAGGAAACTAGTCGGGTACTGGAAAACAACCCGGCCTACTCATGTTAGGACTCTGTGTATTGTATCCGACTAGGAGTTTGTATTTCTTGCCTTGTAGACCCTGTCTCCCGAGTATATAAGGTGAGGCAGGGACCCCTTGTAAAATCATACCCATCAATACGAGAAGATCCACCATACAGGACGTAAGGTATTACGCTCTCTACTCGAGGCGGCCTGAACCTGTCTAAATCGTCTCGTGTTCATCATCGTGCTTCTGGTTCCGGCGAGGCCCCCACGAACAACTCGACTACTTAGGGACCCCCCATAGTAGGCTAGCCGGTATAAAAAACCGACAACTACATGAGGGCAGCTGACGAAGTGACCGTCCAGTGTCACTTGGAGGCGTACCTGCTCTGGCTCTTTGGGTGGGTGATGTTCTGCAGCTCACAGGGGGACTCGTGTCATAGGTTCCTGATCCCTTACGCGACGGCCATCGCGACGCACCCGCTCGAGCAGATTCCTCAGATCAGCTAGGGCTCTGCGGTTTTGGCCGCCACGTACAGGGGCCTGTGCACGGGCATGCACAAGATTAAGAAGGGAGACCCTATCTTTGTCGGGTGTCCCTTGCTGCTACAGCTGTGGTCGTACGAGCGGTTCCCAGTGGGCAGACCAGCGATGAGCCCCGAGCCGTACGACGGGCCGGCTCCTGGCACGGACCCGCGCGACTACCCCACCATGGGGTCTTTGTGGTGCCTCCAGAAAGTATGTGTTTGAACATTTTTTATTTTTAACATCCTTTTGTTGTTGGGACTTGCTATATTATTTGTATTACTTGTGCAGCCGAGCTGGGCGGGCCAGCAGACGAGGAGGTCGTACGCAGACTTCGTCGGCCAGTTCGACGGGCTCGTTGACGCGGACGTGCGTTGGACCCCCTACACGCCTGACGCGATCCACGCTCGGGCACCGCATGGCCTGTCATCCTTGTGCCAGCGCGACCAGGACTACTGGATGACGATGAAGCCCCTGGTCTTCGACGTCCACGTGGAGGAGTACGCGGTGCACAGGGTGATGAGGCAGTTCCACCTCTACCAGGAGTCACCGCTCCCGGTCGTCCACTCCGTCGACCCGGTCCACCACAGGTACGTGTGTCGTATTTCCGTCCCGCAAGTTTTGTATATTTCTTAACTCACATGGTCGATCTTTGAATAGGTGGACGAGGAGGGGACACACAGCTGGCACACTGTGGCAGCCCGCGGTGGCGCAGTACGTGGTGGGTTGGGCAGACGCGTTGAACCACGTCGTCGCCGAGCACCGCCCGCACTCCGACGAGGCCTTCGCAGCGTACCTGCGGTGGTACTGGCCTAGGACCCGCGTTCGGGTCCTCCGCGTTCCGCCCCAGCCCACTTTCCCCCCGGCGCAGGTGACGAGCACGTACCCGGTACGACGCGACCAGAACTACGCGATTGGGGTAAGTACTATGTCCTTATTGCTATAACACATTCGATCAGTACGTATTTTAATTAACATAATTGAACAGTACGACGTGCTCGCGGAGATCGACGCTACGGCTGCGTTTAGCCGAGCGAGGGCGGACTTCATGACCCCCGCCGACCACGTGGCGACGTACGACCACATTCTGCACCTCCTCACGAAGTTCAGGCGGGCGGTTTCGTGCCGGCACGACGACGCTCCGGCGATTCCACGCCACCCCGCCTCGTCCTCGAGCTCGGCGTCCACTGGACGTACGTACCACGCGCCGTCCAGCTCCTCGCAGCCGCCTTTCCCTCCTATGGGAGCAGGTCCGTCGACGGTACCCTCCGCGCCGTCCAGCTCCTCGCGGCTACACTTCACTCCTATGGGACCAGGTCCGTCGACGGTACCTCCCGCGCTTAGCACGCCTGTCCCGGTTCAGAGCGCTCCCTTGGGGATACCCACGTACACGCCGAGGCCAGCAGCTGTCTACAGCACAGGTACGCTATAGTATCCAAGTTTTGTTCGTAACATCCTATCATTGAGTAATTACGTTCTCGACTAACGTTTTATGTGACAGGGCAACCAGCGATGACCACAGCCGGCGCGTCCACGTCGGCAGGGCAGGCTGTCCACGGCTTAGGTACGTAATTGACCAAACGATATTACTATATACTTTTACTTGCGTACTAACGTGATTGTGTATAATGCAGCGTACGCTTCAGGCGGGACACCCGACGACCCAGTCGAGGAGCAGCACCCCGCAGCCACCCAGTGGACGGTCCCCTCCGACATTGAGACCTGGTACCGACAGGGGCAGGGGTCGCAGGAGGAGGTTGGTGGTTCGCAGTTAGGTAACGCCCCTGTACCTGCTACTCAGTTCTCGCAGCAGCCACCGTTCGCGACACCGCCTCCTGCGGATGCAGGGCGCCCGAGTCGGCAGGCACCGCCACCTGACCCCCTCACGTACTCCGCGCACCACATGAGGGCCGCGCAGCAGGCGACCAGGAGGGTCAGGCCTAAGGTGGTCAAGCGAGGCCGCATTTAGTTTTTTACTTTTTACGCTCGAGTGATTATGTATTGTACTGGATGTTGTATTATACTTTTCATGTTCAGTACTTTCTTGTTTGTGATATTGAGTGATTATGTATTGTACTGGATGTTGTATTATACTTTTCATGTTCAGTACTTTCTTGTTTGTGATATTATTCCGTTTGATATTATAATTTTCCTTCATTCGCAAGCATTTTAAAAAATTTACGGTGCCACATACAAATTACACCGCTTTTTCAATGCAAAAATGAAAAAAAAACCCTTACCGCCGTTCCATTTGGCGGCAAGTGTAACCGCCAAATGGAACGGCGGTTACTTCAACCGCAGGCCGGCGGTTAGAGGAACCACCGGTTAAAACGGTGGTTAGATTTAACCGCTGATTAAACCGGCGGTTAATCCTAACCGCCGGTTTATTTGGCGGTTTCTCTAACCGCCGATTCATCCGGCGGTTAGCTTCTCTTACCGCCGTATCATTTGGCGGCAGCGAAATGATACGGCGGTCATCCAACCGTTATTTTTGAAAAATCATAAAAAAAATTAAAAAAAATTCTACGGGAGTAGCTAACACACATGGTATTCATAGTGGGCCGAAATGGGCCTCCCATGGCTGAATGCTCTTTACGTGGGCTTAATCTAGTTCAGCAACGCATAATATCATCCCCTATTGATCCATATCTGAACATCAGTGTTTCTTTATATGAAGGGTGTGTTTGGTTTTGGAGGTGCTAAAGTGTATTGACTAAAATATGGACTAAATTTTAGTCCCACCATGTTTGGATCAAGTGACTAAAAAGCATTAATGCTGTCATACCCTAATAAATAAGCAAATCTTGTAATAAATGAACTGCAGACCACTAACTCCCGCCACTAGTCCTTCCCGCCACCAGTAGTAGTTTTTTTTTTACCAAATCAAACCACTGTCCTCTTTATTTGAATCAAAAAATATTACAACGTTTAAGTAGTACATAAATATTTATTAGAAATCATCAAATCTAGGTCCTACCAATCAAACCATCGGCTATCCAATCCCTAAACCGATTCATATCTTGGTCTGCATCCCCTAAACAGGTATTAGTTTCATTTCTTCTTTGATAAGATGATGATTCACCTTCTTCGACCACTGGAACATAGTTTTCATCATGATCACACATATCAAAGTCCTCATCCGCCATAACACTCTCTCTAATAAAATTATGAACTGTCATGCATGCCATAATAATTTTACTTTGCTTCGGCATAGGATAACTAGGCAATTTTAACAAAATCCGCCACTTCATCTTCAGCACTCCAAAAAGACTGCTCGATGACATTACGAAGCGATGAATGTGCATAATTGAAAAGCTCTTTTCTACCTCTTGGCATTGGACCGTTTCAAAACTCCGGGAGATGATACTTTGTACCCCTGTATGGTGCAAGATACTCGGGTCGGTTTGGGTACCCCGAGTCCACAAGATAAAACTTCCCTACACATCCAAAATCAAAAAGATCAATGACTCGTTCAAATGATTGCAAAGTATTTGAACAAAGAAATCATTGGATAATAGATTACCTTGAGGTGGATGTGGTGGATGTGGAAACTTGTCGCCAAATTTCTCAATTGCATCCTTGAAAACCCTCATGTCATGAACCGAGACAGGCCATCCCACAACAACAAAAGTAAATCTCATATCGAAATCATATATGACCAACACCTGACTAGTGTAGCTCTTTCTTTCCACATTTTGTACCACCTGATTTGTTGGTACTACAACAGGTATGTGGGTACCATCTATTACTCCTATGCACTTGTCAAAGTATGGAGAAAACCTTGCAGATTGCAACCTTGGATGGATAGTGCTAAATGAAGGGTCAGCTGGCCTAATGATATCAGCTGCAAACCTATTGAGACTACGTAGTACTTTATCAAACTTCCTACTGCCTGTTTCTTTGGACCTATAAAATCTACCTCGGCTTGCCTCATACTATGGGGATAGCCACACATCCACAAAAAAGAGCTAATGCCTCAACAGATGACATCTTCTTTGTGGAGCCATAAGACTGAACAAGCACATTGTGGAGGTGATCAAACACATCCCTATTCATCCTAAAGTTCTGGTAGCAATATATCCTATTTCCTAGGCTTTTCATGACCCACTGATAACCAGATTCTACAGGCACTCTGTAATCAGCTTTGTTCCAATATGTTTCAAAATGATACATACCAACAGTAGAAGCTAATTGCACCCTCCTCTTGCGACATCGTCTCAAATAGCCTTGTATAGATGATGTCTAACCTTACTATGTATACAAATGAAATGGCTCAATAACAACAGACTTTGACAAATTTTATTAACAGATCATGCAGCAGTTCAACATCACAAACAAATGCAGCAGTTCAACATTACAAATTAAAGCAAATTATAGCAGTTCAACATTACAAATTGAAGTAAATTGTAACAGTTCAACATTAAAAATTCAAGTACACTAATTAAGGCCATTGCCTCATCCAGTCAAACTAGTAGCAACATAGAACTCCTCTGCCTCCTTAGTTCCTCCACATTCCTTCACCAGAACCATATACCTCTCTATGTCTTGATCTACTTCTTGATCTTGCAATCTCTTCTCTTCCTTCTTCAGGTCTTGAATCAGCATGGCCACAACTACCTCTGTGTTGGTTCCAGCCTGAAGAGTGTTTATCAAACCCTTTATGCACTTGACCATAGGGCTCTTGTACTTCCTGGGTGGACTAGACGCTGTGTCTATGCTGCTGCTCCCTCTCTTTCTACTACTGCTACTTAAGGGGCTCTTCTTACTTCCTGCTCCACTGTATTATTTCTCTTCTGCTTCTTCTTCATCTTCTACTCCTTCTTCCTCTTCTGCTTGGGTATCGTCTTCTCCGGGGATACATGAGGAGCTACCATCTATTGTTATTCCTCCAAAAATCTTAGCTAACCGGGATACATAGGCATGAATACTCCATCTGAACTTCTTGCACTTAGACCACTTTTTCTGATTTTTTTCTGAATTGTTGAAATGTAGACAGATTAGCTACAACTATTAACACAACTCTAGTAAAGAAGAGCAGAGACTAGTACTTGCAGTTGTGTGCTTTTCCCACCATTGATTATCTGCTACTATACATCCATGATTTCTAGCGCCTAAACCTGATTGTGCATTGGCCCAAAGTAACCACTGGAACATAATCTTCCATCCATTTGTTCTGTTCTTAAGCTACTTCAAAGAATGCTAAAGGCCTGTTGCCTCATAATACCTCTGTTGTATTTTCTTGTAGGCATAAGTTTTAATGATCCCATTCTGATAATTCCCATTCCTAAGTTGCTAAATAATAAGGTCAATGTATTTTTGTGTGTTTTTGAAAGTGCATCTAGGGCACAAAGTGAGTTTTGGTGAATTGAATGAAAAACGATTAAAGGGACTAACTTATTTGTTTGACATAATGAGCAGGGATATATTCTTATGATTTATGGGTGATAAATGTGCTTATGATAAATGTGGTTATTCATTAAAGCAAGCAAGTGTGTGTGATCCAATGATATTGATTGCTAAATGAAACAAGTTATCGATGATTATATTGGAGATTGGTTTAAGGCATGATATATGGTCTCTAAATCTATAGAAGGCTTGTCTTCAAAACAAGAAATGAAAGGCAAATTGTTATGTGTGCCTATGAAGACATAAGACAATATCTTTTGATATGGATCAAATTCTTGGACATTGGTATTCATTGTCGATGCAAGGCAATGTTCAACTTAACTTGGCAAGATAGGATGAAGAAGACAAACAAGGGATTAGAAACGAGGTACTAAGCAAAGGTGGTCAAATGATGACTTGTGCCAAGTAACATCCATTGCTAGGGTGAAGTTAAGCTAATACTTGAGGTCTTTGAGGTATCAATCAAGCCATGTGAGTAAGGTATTGCTAAGCATCAAACTATTTCATGTGGTGACCTATGAATCAAAGAGTATGGTTTTGATCATATATTATGGAAGATTCTAAGTCACCAGCTCAAGGTGGATATGCTCAGTTTATATACAATGTTGAAAGCCCTCAAGATGAGAATGATCAAGTGTCAACACAATCTTCAACATACAAGCTCAAGTGGGTGAATCATGATTTATGTTATGTCTTGAGTATAGGAATGTCGTACTATCAAGAGGGATGCAACATTGGTTAAATGAAAAATTCCAAAAGTGCTCAAGTGAACCCGTGTGAGTCTAACCATAAGAGTTTCTAACTTAATGGGGGGTTCTCTGGCAAAACGGAACCGGTTTCTAGCCTTGAGCGTCTAACGGCTAGTTTGTTTGAAATTCTAGTGAACCGATTTTACAAATCGGTGGAACCGCTTTTCACTAACAGAATAACAACTAGTTTTTGGAGAGATGGGTATTTATACCCATGAGCTCTTCTTGGAAGGGCTGCTGGTTCTGCTCGTGTTTGACACTTTCTTGAGGCCAGCTGAGCTCTCCCCAACCTCTCTTTGTGAGACTTGTGTTCATAGCTTGAATATTTTTAGTTGGGTTGAGAGAGTGATTTGTGTGTGAGTATTGAAGAGCAATCCAAAACCTTGAGCACTTGTGGTCGCGTCAAGCAATTCGTGAAACATTTGTTACTCTTGGATGTTGGTCCTCCTAGACGGCTAGGCGTCGCCCGGTGAATTACCAAGTTGTGTAGTGAGCCACGGGAACATTTGTGAAGGCTTCACCTCGCCTCCGCAAGGAAAGAGGTATCTTAGTGGATCGAGGAGATAGCTTGATCTTATGTGGTCGCATAAGCTTCCTCAACGGAGACGTAGGATTCACTGACGTGTGAAGTGAATCTGAACTTCGGTAAAACAGCTCCTTGTGTTTTGGTTTGAATTTTCTCACTTTGTCAGTTCTAGCAATTTACTTGTGCTTCTGCTTCAATCTACTTTGGTGTGCTTGAGCTGTGTGTATGAGCTTCATTGAAGCTCTTGGAAATATCTGTGGTAGCTTCACACCAAACTTGGTTTGTGCTAGAATTCATAGAGGAAAAATCTTGATTTATTGGTGTACTCTTTGTCAAACCACCGGTTTGCCAAATCGGTTTTACCGGTTTGTGTGCTGACAGCAGGAATTAGATTTTGTAAATTGCAGATTCACCTATTCACCCCCCTCTATGCGACATCAAGGTCCATTCAGTTTTCTTCTATCCAATTGGCCTTGTCATATTTAGGCTAGTAAAGAAAACAAATTAGCTACTAACATAGAAGCACAAAGAAGAACAAAGATGAATTCACAACAAGAGCTCAGTAACATAAATCAATTCACATCAAAGCAACATGGATCACAACAAGAGCTTAGTGACAGAGATCAATTCACATGGAACATAACACATACTAACACATGGATCATAACAAGAGCTTCAAGATATCTACTAACATGGATCAGTAACACAAACTAACAGAAACATCAAGTGACAGATACAGGAGCTTCAAGTTCAGAGAGCACTTACAGAATGTTCCTCTTGCATGTCGTTGTTGTACTCTGCGTAGCTGTTCGCGCCGCCACGGATTGACGGGCTCGCAGCAACGCCAGCCTTGCACGCTTGCTGCCTCCAAAACCCGTAGCGGTGTAGGCACCGGATCCAGGTGCCCCTCCATTGGATCCAGCTGCCCCACGACCAAATCCAGCTCGAGCGTTGGGTGTTCGACTGCGCCGGGCCCGACCGGATTTGCCCCCGCCGGAGCAAGGACATGGAGGCTGGAACCCTCCATGACCGGATGTGCCCCACCGCCCGTCGTAGCAGAACCTTTGCGCTAACCCAGCATCAACAACCCCGAGTATGAATCGAGATGGGGATAGCCGTCTTGGGAGTTCAGATCTAGGTTTTCCAGGTGAGGAGCAGAAGGCTGAGAAAAGAAACAGAGGCCATCTTTGTCGTTGGCGGCGGCGAAATCGTTGAAAAGGGGCGCCGGCGAGGAAGAACTACCCTGATAAAAGAAGTCGTGGTACCCATCCCCTAGGCCATCCATGGTGGATCCAATGAGGAGAGGAGTGAGGGCATCAGTGGCGGCGTGGGTAGGAGCGTGTATGGTGGGGCTGGTGTGGACAGCGGCGGCGGCACCTCCGAGCAGTGGAGGAGGAGAAGGAAAGGGGGAGAGTGTTGAGCAGCGCGGAGTGACAGGAGAGGGGAAGGAGTGAGAGCGGAGAGAGAGAGGGGGGGTGTGGAGAGACAGTTGTATCGGAGGGAGGTCCAAAGAGCAATAAATGACTGGCAGAGCTCCTTTTTTGTCCACTTTAGCTACACTTTGAGGGCTAATGGGTTTAGTCCCTTTTTAGTCCATTTTAGTCATAGTGTTTGGTACTTTAGTATCTAAAGTGACTAATTTTAGTCCCTTTTCTTGATCCAAATAGGCCCGATGAACATTAGTGGGTTGTAATTGTTGCCCAACTTTTCTTTTTTCAATACATTCGACATTGGATGTACTATATAATTTCCACTTCAACACCATTATGCTTTATCACATCCATAGCACCAATGTCCACTATCCCATTATCTTCAGCTATTGCAGAGCACGATACAACATTGGCCAGCTGTTCTGTACCTGATAGCAGAGCCATGACCATGATGCTGGTGTAGTTGTTTTAATGAGGATGTAATCAGATAGCTTTGGATCTTAATAAAAAATTATCATATCCGATGTGGTTCTTTGTGGGTGTATTATTTTATATGGTGTTTATTATTTCACGCTCTTCGGTTAATAGACAAATTACACACCCAGGCCTTTTTAAATTATTATTATCGCTAAGCAATTGACAAACTCAGGCCATATATTGGAACAAACACAGAAATGGAAATAAAACAACGACAACTATTAAACAATCGACGACGAAGTCACAGTGACAGTGCTGCTTCCGGGAGCTAGCTGCGGCTTCTGCCGGCAGCTGGCGGGGCACGTCTAATTCGCCTGGATGCAGGCCCTAGCGTCCTCCGGCGTGATCCTGGACACGTCGCCGCCGGCGAAGCGCTCGAAGAACCTGTCGCAGTGCTCGAGCTTGCCCATCTCCTCCTCCCGCTCTCTCTCCTTCTCCAAAGCTTCGCACTCCTGTCCAAGACTTGTAGTAACCGAGGAGCACAGCTCGCTGAGATCGGCCTCCATTTCTGCGAATGCCCTAAGGACGGCGCAGGTGCAGTTTGCCGACGTGGAGCTCCATGTAGCTGCAGCAGTGCATGTACCTGAACTGTGTCTCGCTGGCTCCTAGGCACTTCACCTGATACCAATGTTTTAAATAGCGGGCTAAGCCATTTAGCGCGAGACTGTAAAAAACAGCGTAATAGAGGGCTAGATGGAGCTATAGCGGCAAATAGCGGCTAAATTGCACGTAAAAACAAATAGCGTTAGCCTTCTCAGTCAGCTATAGCGGGAAAAAGTGGAGCCTATAGCAGGCTATTTAGAACCATGCTGATACTTGCCGTCGTAGGCGCAGTTTTGAGTCACGTAGTCTGGGATCTTGGCGCCCAAGCCGCCATGACCTTCTTCCCCGGCAGTGCTGCCTGGCTGGGCATGGGCTAGGGCTACGAGCATTGCTGCCAGCAGCGCCATTGCCCCTGCGGGCTTCCACAGACTGGGAACCATTTGCAGTGCACGGGGTGGTGGTGTTTGAGTGATTTGTTGGGTTCTAGAAGCTGTGAGGTGCGACTGGAATGGCCCTGCACTGCAAGCTAGGTGTTTCCGTCAGCCATTCATATATAGATCTAACGCACATGGATTTTAGAATAATAGAATAAACAGGCAAAATAAGTACCCAAGAGAAATAATTGGTGCTAGCTGGATCTAGTGATATCCACGTAATAATAACTCGAGAGGCATGGGTTGTGTTGCTCCATTTTTTTTTTGCAGCATTCGTTGGTCCATTTGCTGCCACGGATCCTTTGGATTGATCGACCAAAGTGCACCCCACGAAAATCGATATGTTAAGGGAAAAAGAAGTGAGTAGTAATCTTGTGTGGAGGAAATTAACTATGCATGTGGGTGTAAGGAAGATGGTTCTCTAAGATAGTTTGTCATTCCAATGATTGATGACAACGTACATAGTTACTGGGATGAGTAAATTTTTTTTTATGAAAGAGGAGGGGTTAGACTCCTACCGGTGATATATTAGAAAAAGCGAAAAGAGTTACAATAGGTTAAAAAACAAAAAGGTCTGCAACCTTTCTTGGATTCTTGGCGGGTATTTCATTTTTTTTCCTCTATGGATAACCATGGCAAATTCTTTAAGGAATACTACTTTGACTGTTGCGGTGAAGAAGTCATATATGCTGATTAAAAATGACATTGTTTCTTGTTATCCATATACTCTAGGTCATCAGTATGATAACTTCCATGAAGAAGGGTTCTGATATCTGCTGTCGAGTTGCTCAAGAGATTGGAAGGGGTCCCAATGTACTGATGACAGCATCGTAGAGAAAAAGGGCAGTGTAGGAATAGGTGCTCAATGGTTTCATCATTTGTGTTTGAGCAAAAAACACAGCTGTAGTCTGCTAGAAACATGGATTTTCTTCTCAACATACGTCTAGTGTCGAGTTTGTCTCTAAGGATTAGGGATGGCAACAGGCACATTTTGCCCGCGTGCCCGCGGATAAAAACCCTATAGGGCAAGGATCCGGGTGCAAATTTATATCCGCGGACGCGGATGAGGATTTGTAGTTGAACTCGACGGATAAAAATTGACGGGCATGAAAAAGCTGTGCCCGTGCCCGCTCTGCCTGTGAACCCGCTAAGGTGCCTGACATGCAGACCCATTCACAAATATGTATATAACGAAGGAGTCAAAACCCTAGGTTTTTCCATCTCATTCTTATCTTCCCTGCTTCCGCAACCCAAGCCGCCGGCTCGCCGCCACCCTGCGCCCTCGACTCCCTGCCCTGCCCCCCACATCCCTAAGGCCGACTCCTCGCGCCGGCGAGCCCCCGGCTCTCCCCTGGCACCGCTTGACCCCCTCGGCCCCTGCGTCCCTGAGCTTGACATCTCGACTCGCCACGCCGGCGCTCTCCGACAACTCCCCTGAGGCGCCAAGCATGACAGCGAGTGCCTGAGGGCCGAGCACCTGGCTGGACAGCTCCTACCGAAGCTCCCCAGGTGGCATCGAGCCATCGGCCCTCCCATCACTCCCTCGATTTGTCAATTGATCTCTGAGCTATCTCAATCGATTTGTCTTGGGCTTCTGATACTTGTTCTATGGCTTTGGATGCATCTTCAGTCTTCAGATTGGTTTTTGATTTGTTTATTTAGTGTTACGGATCCAAAAGATGGGCAAAAAAATCAGCACCCATCTATTGACTTATTATGTGCTTTCGCTTTGTTGATTCTCTGTAACTTGACGATGGATATGGGTGAATTGTACTGAGAATGGGATCCCTAATCTGAACTTCACGGCGAGCAGACGGGCGTACCCGCGGGTATGTTGCCCGCGGATTGCGGGCACGGGCACAACTTATTGCCCATGAAGGATAACGGATGAGGGTGCGGGTCTGGGATTTGCCTAGCTGGTGAGGGTCTGTAGAGGCTGTACCCGTGGATAATATGCCCGTAGCCATCCCTACTAAGGATGAGCCAGAAGAAAACTTTGTGTTTTAGCTGACAAGTACTCTTCCATAACCATTTGAAAGATGTGTGAATGTCTCTGTGTCCTTTCATGTATGAATAGGCTTTTTGGGAAGAATAAATATTGTTTTGCCAAATGGATGACCAGATATCATGCTGTTGGTTAAGCTTATTGTTAAGCTGTGTTATGTTTAATCTTTCAGAGAGTTGGTTGTATTGCTGAAAAGCCTGATTTGCCATAGGCAGGTGGAAGATGTTGTATAGATGTTGTTGCTCCATAGCTTTCAGTAGGCTTATATTCTTGTTCTTGGCAAATGAGTGTAATTGTGGGTAGACCAGTTTTGGTACAGAGCCACCCCATAATTATTCCCAAAGCATAATAGAC
>CM014272.1:12271272-12299463 GCA_004135705.1 Alloteropsis semialata
GAGGAGGGCGGCGGCGGCCGGCCATTGAAGGCCACGGTGGTGGGCGGCCGTTCGGGGAGGGGAGAGGAAAAGGGGAGGGGTGAGTGCGCCACTGGCATTGATGGTAGGCGCGAGTGGGAGGGGAGGCGAGCGGGCGAGGAGAGGGGCCGGGGCGAGGTCGGGCTCGCCATGGGGCTTGGCTCGGTCGGGGGAGAAAAGGAGCCGGCGGGAGGAAGGAGGTGAAACTGACGGGCGGGCCCCGCCTGTCAGCGAGAGAGAGAGGGGGAGGCGTTGCTGGGCCGGTTGTGCGGGCTATCGGGCCGCGTGAGGAGGGAAGGGAGGGAGATGAGTTGGGCCGGCTGTTTTGGGCCAAATGTGGAGAGGTGGTCGGGTTGGGCTGAAAACAAGAGAGAAAAGGGAAAAAGGATTTTGGTTTTATGTTTAGGATTTGAATTATGGATTGGGTAGGAGTTTGAACTGGGATTTGAACTTTGGATAGGATTTTGGATTTCAAACCCAAACTCAAACAAATCACAAATGCAAACGGCATGAATGCAAACAAACACTTATTGATTCTAAAATTAATTCGAGTATCATTTGAATAATTAAGGCCAATGTTTTAATTAAACAAAAGAAAATTTATTTAAACCCTAAAAAAACACAAGGGTTGATTAAGATTTATGTGATGGATTTTGAGTGTTACAAATCCTACCCCCTTAAAGAGAATCTCGACCTCGAGATTCGGGAAGATTGGAAAACAACTGAGGGAACTCTGCATAAAGCTCATCTTCTCTTTCCCAAGTAGCTTCGTCCTCTGAGTGATGACTCCATTGTACTTTGCACATTTTGATTACTTTGCTTCGAGTAACTCTCTGGGACGTTTCCAATATTTTCACAGGATGCTCCGAATATGTCAAGTCATCTTGTACATTGAGTTCTTCTAATGGCAATTGTTCATCGGGCATCCTTAAACACTTTTTCAGCTGAGATATGTGAAATACGTCGTGAACATCCGATAATCGAGCAGGTAGTTCTAACTGATATGCCACTTCACCTTTTCTTTCCAAGATCTGAAAAGGACCGATATAGCGAGGTGACAACTTTCCTTTGACCTTGAATCTGCGGAGACCTCTGATAGGTGATACTTTGAGATATACGTAATCTTCTACTTCAAATGTTAATTCCCTTCTTCGAGTGTTAGCATAACTCTTCTGTCGTGATTGTGCAGTCTTGAGATTATCACGAATTATCTGGACTTGCCTTTCAGCTTCTTGAAGAATCTTGGGTCCAAAAACTTGACTTTCTCCTGTCTGACTCCAATATAATGGCGTTCTACACTTTCTTCCATATAGAGCTTCAAATGGAGCCATCTTGAGACTTGCTTGATAGCTGTTGTTATAGGAAAATTCTGCATATGGCAGACTTTTATCCCAACTACCTCCATGCTTCAAGGCACAAGCTCTTAGCATATCCTCTAGGATTTGATTAGTTCTTTCAGTCTGTCCATCTGTTTGTGGATGGTATGCGGAACTGAAATTAAGCTTCGTATCCATTGATTCATGTAGCTTCTGCCAAAAACGTGATGTGAATTGAGTGCCTCGGTAGGATACTATCTTCCTTGGGACACCATGTAAGCACACAATCCTTGACATATACAGCTCTGCTAACTTGGCTCCTGTATATGTTGTTTTGACTAGTATGAAGTGAGCAACTTTGGTTAACCTATCCACAATAACCCATATCGAATCGTAGCCGTCTCGAGTGCGAGGTAATCCAACAATGAAATCCATACCGATCTCTTCCCATTTCCATTCAGGTACTTTCAATGGCTGAAGTAAACCGGCTGGCCTTTGGTGTTCTGCTTTTACTCTCTGGCATACATCGCACAAAGCCACATATGTTGCTACATCTCTTTTCAAACCATACCACCAATATTTCTCTTTCAAATCTTGGTACATTTTTGTACTGCCAGGATGAATGGAATAAGCTGAATCATGAGCTTCCTTCAATATAAGCTCACGAAGATGGTCGATGTCAGGTACACAAATTCTTTTTCTAAACCAAATAGTTCCTTGATCATCTTCAGTGAATTCTGGAGCTTTTCCCAAACCAATTTGAGTCTTGATTTCTTTGATCTTAGCATCTGTTAATTGTCCTTTTTGGATGTCTTGTTCTAACGTAGGCTCAATTTCCATAGTCATAGCTTCAGTATGAGTGAGAATGCCTAAGTTGAGTCGTTCCATTTCCCAACATAATTCTTGAGGCATTAATCGTGCTATAGCCATATTAGCTTGACCTTTCCGACTTAAAGCGTCTGCCACAACATTTGCTTTGCCGGGATGATACTGGATATCCAAGTCATAATCTTTGATTAGTTCTAACCATCTGCGTTGTCTCAGATTAAGATCCCTTTGAGTGAAGATGTACTTTAAACTCTTATGATCGGTGAAGATTTGACACTTATTTCCAATCATATAATGTCTCCATATCTTTAATGCGTGCACAACAGCGGCTAACTCCAAATCGTGGGTGGGGTAGTTCTGCTCATGCTTTCTTAACTGTCTGGATGCATAAGCTACCACTTTTCCTTCTTGCATCAACACACATCCGAGACCTAGATGTGAAGCGTCACAGTA
The DNA here is from genome assembly GCA_004135705.1 of Alloteropsis semialata. Lineage (NCBI taxonomy): Eukaryota > Viridiplantae > Streptophyta > Magnoliopsida > Poales > Poaceae > Alloteropsis > Alloteropsis semialata. The sequence continues at coordinate 12,273,888 of CM014272.1, forward strand.
GACATCAAACCCTTTGTGGATATCAGGCATTATCAGGACAGGAGCAGTAGTTAGTCTCTTTTTCAACTCTTCAAAACTAGTCTGACATGCTGTATCCCATTTGAACTCTCTTTCTTTTTCCAATAGCGAAGTGAGAGGTTTCACTATCTTTGAGAAGCCTTCAATAAATCTGCGGTAATAACCAGCTAGTCCAAGAAAACTCCTGATTTCGGGCACATTCTTAGGTGGATTCCAGTTCAACACATCTCGAACTTTACTTGGGTCAACTTTGATTCCTCCATCAGTGATAACATGTCCAAGAAAAGAAACTTCCTTTAACCAAAACTCACATTTACTTAGTTTGGCGTACAACTAATTTTCTCGGAGCTTTTGTAACACTAATCTCAAGTGCTCTTCATGTTCTTCTTCGTTTCGAGAAAACACCAAGATATCATCGATGAACACCACCACAAACTTGTCGAGGTATTCCATGAACACTTTGTTCATCAAGTACATGAAATATGCTGGAGCATTTGTCAATCCAAATGACATCACAGTGTACTCATATAGTCCATATCTAGAGGTGAAGGCTGTTTTGGGGATATCTTCTGGTCGGATTCTCAACTGATGATAACCTGATCGTAGATCAATCTTGGAGAATATCTTAGCACCTCTCATTTGATCAAACAGATCCTCAATTCTGGGTAGGGGGTACTTGTTCTTGATAGTTGCATCGTTGAGAGACCTGTAATCCACGCACATTCTTCTGGTGCCATCCTTTTTATCGACAAAGATAACAGGGGCACCCCATGGTGATGAACTAGGACGGATAAAACCTTTGCCTAATAATTCTTCTATTTGTTTCTTCAATTCATTCAAATCCTTAACATCCAATCTGTATGGTCTTTTAAATATGGGTGCAGTACCAGGTAAAAGATCAATTCGGAACTCGATATCACGGTCGGGTGGCATACCTGGTAAGTCTTCTGGAAATACGTCGGGGTAGTCACACACAACCTTGGTTTCTTCCAAAGATGTTCCCTTGACCTGATTCACAATTCCTTCTTCTTTGGACGAGTTGTTAACCGTGAACTCAATCTGCTCCCCTTGAGAGCTGGTTAAGAGCACTGACTTCTTGGCACACTGAATAACTCCATCACATTTAGTTAACCAGTCCATTCCAAGAATCACATCGATACCATTGGACTTAAGGACTATCAGATTTGCCGAAAAATCTACACCCATGATTTTCAGATTCACCCGTGGGCATATGTGACTAGCCTTCATCTCATTGCCCGGGGAACTAACTAGCAGATTTTTCTTCATAAGGCTTTTAGGTATGTTATGTTTTGCCACAAATTGCTCAGTAATAAATGAATGCGATGCACCAGAATCAAACAAAACTGACGCAGGTTCTGAGTTGACGAGGAACATACCGAGCACAACATCTTGAGCTTCTTGAGCTGATTCGGCCGTCACGTGGTTCACCCTACCACGCAATCTTGAGCTTCTTGAGCTGATTCGGCCGTCACGTGGTTCACCCTACCACGCATGAAGTTTTGCTGGCCTTTATTGCCCTGAGAGTTCTGATTCCCATTGCGTGTTTGGGACGATTGCTGGCCAGACCTCTGAACATTGTTCTTCTGAGGCGTCTGCATGTTACGCTTGGGGCAGTTATTGGCGTAATGCCCCACTTCACCACATTTGAAACAACCATTAGGTTGGACCGATGTGACTGGATTAGTACGCATTGGTGCACCTGTGGCATTGCCAGAGCGGTTCTGCTGGTGGTTGGGGGTACGCTGCACTTGTTGATTGAAGCGCGGCGACTGCTGAGAGGAGTGCTGGAATTGTTGATTCTGTTGATAATTGCCTTGTCCTCCTGAGCGAAACTGAAATCCCTGTTGTGAGTTATAGCGAGGGCGGTTATTGCTGCTGGATTGTCCCTGCGACTGAAACTTTCGCTTCTTTTCGCCAAGTTCCTTCCGAGTATTCTCGAGACCAATAGCTTTGTCTAGAAGCTTCTGGAAGTTCGGGAAAGTGTGGCTTTGCAACTGATACTTCAATGGTCCGATCAAACCATCCAGGAAGCGATCTTGTTTCTTCTCATCATCGTCAACTTCATTTGGTGCATAGCGGGATAACTGAGTGAACCTATCCCGATACTCACTGAGCGACATACTGCCTTGCTTCAAAGCCAGAAATTCATTCTTCTTGAGCTTCATGACACCAGCTGGAATGTGGTGTGAGCGGAAGCTATTACGAAATTCTGCCCAAGTAATAGTGTTGGCATCAGCATGTGCGGCGACGTAAGCATCCCACCAGTCAGATGCAGATCCTTCGAGTCGTCCTGCAGCGTACAAGACCCTTTCACGGTTGTTGCACTGAGTCACATCAAGCTTCTTACTGATGACTTTCAGCCAGTCATCAGCATCCAAAGGATCCACGGAGTGGGAGTAAGTTGGAGGATGGTGGCTCATAAACTCCCGATGCTTGTCTCTAGGCTGAGGAGGTAGCTGTTGCGGTGGTTGGTTCTGTTGAGCTTGAATATTATGCACAGTGTTGGTGAGGTCTTGGAGCAACTGCATCTGAGCTGCCAAGAACTGTTCCATGGCTGGATTTGGAGGTGGAGGTGGTGGTTGATTCTGTTGGTTGACTATATGAGCACGTCGGACACTTGGAATATCCTGTCCTCCGCCTCTCCTGGTATTTACCATCTGATTGTTAGAAGATTGCTTCAGATAAGATTGAACAACTGATAAAGGTAGATAGAACAAAGCCGAGATTGGAACTAAAACAAACTTTAACTAATTATTTTATTGATGCATTTGTGGCCATCACTCCACAAAACATCCCAGACAAAACATAAACTCCAAATCAAACATTTATTCAAACAACATTCATTATTACATCGCGCGTTCTCACAGGAACGGATCTATCGAGACAACTCATGGTAGGCATCCTATGATCCTAACCAAGAAGACCGGTGCTGGAGCCTGGTTCGCCGTAGCGAAGCCTCTTGCGGGGAGGAGAGTCTGAAGGGCAGTGGAAGTCATCCGTCTCCTCGGGTGGCTCCACTCCTGCAAGCTGGGCCTCAAGCTGAGCAATCCTGGCGTGAGCGTCCATCAGCTCCTCATGGGTCTGGATAAGCTCTGTAGTGGCACCCTCCAGATCAGTGTTGAGCCCTGCGACAACCTGAGCAAGGTTGTTGATGCGAAGCTCATCAGGCTCTCCCAGCATCACAACTGTCTCCTCTGTGCCACTGATACGGTGAGGAAGGTGACGGTACTCGGTGGTGCTCAACTCCAAGCGGTGGGCGTAGCAGAGTGACCACAGTGCCCTCCTGGCAGCGGCACTCACTGAGGCAGCATAGGTAGCATGAGGTGTAGTGGAGTCGTGCGACGAACGAGTCCTCATGCCACCGGAAACCTCAGGGCGCTCCCGGATATGGACCCGGGTGATGTAGTAGCTGTCGAGTGTCGGGGGAGAGACGCGCTGGGTGACGTAGAGCGGCTGCACCGTGTTGCCAAGCTCCTGTAGTACATCTTGGAGCAGCCTGGAGAAGTAGCCGGACTCGTTGACGGAGGTGCGAGTCTCACAAGTCGGTATGGCTGCTTCAGGACCATCACCCTGGTTTCCACCATCATTGTTGCCGTTGTCGTTGCCGTTGCCGTTGCCATGGCCATTGCCCAGACCATTGGCACCATCGGCGTCGTTGTCGTCGTCGTCATCATCATCATCTCCGGAGTCATCCGGATCGCCTCCACCAGCTGCAGCAGGTGCCGGAGCTTCTGGAGCAGGTACAACTGGTGGTTCTTCAGCTGCTGGTGCCGGTGATCCTACTGGAGTCACCAGATTCCCATCTGGGCCGACCTCCATGATGCGGCCATCCTCCATCTCCACGAAGTAGTAGAGCTCTTCTGGCTCCTCTTCATCCACGGGTAGAACCGGGGAAGCAGGCTGAGCAGGAGCAATACGAATCCGTCCTCCGGTGCTTTTGCGAGCAGTCCTCTTAGTCCTAACCATCTGACAGAGCAAGAAAGAAAGCTGAGAACAAGCTCAAAAAGAGACAGAGTTTTGATGAAGAACAAGAAATAAAATAAGTTTTTATAAGGAACAAGGACAAATGAAAAAGCAGATAAGGCTTGCTAAGAAAGTAAGTCCTATTTTCGACCATTTCTATCTAGGCTTGCGTCCTACAGTCAACACAGCTCTGATACCACTTCTGTCACACCCGATTTTGAGGACAAAACCGAATGCATAGCATATGTGTGCCAGGATCCGTTCTCACACATATGTTGACGTCATCAGTGAAAATATCATAAGACAGTGTTCAAAATGTACAAAAGAGAGTACATAACTTTATTACACTCAGCGATAACAGACACGAAGGTCTTAACCGTTTCACCGACAACCTAAAACGAAAGAAGCTTCACGACTTCTCCACAGGCTTGACTGGTTGACGCAAAGCCTCAGAACTCCTCGAAGTCACTGAAGTACTCCACATCCTCATTTTCTTCTGAACAGCAGTTTTAGCAAGGGTGAGTACACTTATGGTTGGTACTCAGCAAGCGGGGGAAATATGCAAGGCCATCAAAGGGGGGGTTTCAGGCTCATGCGGTTAGCACTTTTAGTTGGTCACATTTTATTAGCGAGCACCTATTTACTAGGTATAAGTTTATACCAACCCAATTAAGCAGGAGAGAACCCACAAATTATCCAAAAACCAAGGAACCATAATTTAATATCATATTTAGGTTCAATTATCATGTGAGGGTCCAAGCCGCTCTTAACCGTGAGCACGGCTGATATATCAGTTTGACACTCTGCAGAGGTTGTACACTTTACCCACAGCTCGTGTTCCCCATGTCGCCCGGGTTTGCAAGGCCCTTAAACACTTCCGAGGTGAGTGGCTAGGGGTTCACTACGAAGCCTTTACAAAGACTCAAAGCTAAACTAGCAGCCCGCTAGAGTTTCGGCCGCGGTGAGGTCCATAACCCTCCCTAACGAGGCCGTACCTTAGCAAAGGCTACTCCTCCAAGAGGACCCGGCTATGACCCCTTCACCGTCCCCCTCCTTGCCCTTTCGGTAAGGCCACTAGTCAACCCCAAGTCTAATTAATCAGCTAAGATTAGAGCCATATAACACTGTGGTTGCACTGTTTTCTTGGGTGGTTCTCCATGTTCCATTTAATCAAGATAATCTTGTAATTAACCATGTATAACAACAAATAAAACCATGTTTATCATATTCAAAAGTTTGATATCACCATCCCAAGATTAAGCAACTAAGCATTTCTACCCATCAAGGATGATTAAACCCGGTGTATCAACGTTGAGGGAATAAAAAAACTAGATATATCCTATGAATAGGCATCCCATCAAATTAATGCAATACATAAAAGTAAATGTGATTAAAATGCTGTTACTGGGTTGAAGAATATGAAGAAGAAGGCCACTTGCCTTCCTCTACAAACTGCTGTTCTTCTTCGATCTGCTGCTCCTGGCCTTCCTTGAACGGGACGTCTATATGATCACACACAAGCATACAACAAAATAAATAAAACAGTACAACAAACAGTACCAAAAGCACAAACAAACACCTAGAACTAGAGGTTACGCAGAGACGATCGCGTGAACGCGAAAATCGTCCAAAACGGATTTAAAACGGCGAAGATACACTAATTACAAGGTTCAGGGACTAATATGCAAATAAACCTATGTTTTCGGGTTGTTTTGCAATAAAACCGAGGACTAAAACATAAATAAACCTAAACATCAGGGTTAGAATCATAAAAAGGCAGAGAGGACGGCGGGTTCAAATATTGGAAAGGTCAGGGGCTTAAACATAAAAAGAAAGGGCATGGATATAAATATTTTCTACTGAACTTGGACGGCGGGTTAATTTGCGGAAAAGGGGAGGGCTCTTATGCAAAATGGTCAAGTTGACCGGTATGCAGCTGTTTTGACTCGGGTTAGGATCTGATCTGAGCCATCCATTCGAAAACCAACGGTGGGGGAAGCTTCTTGTGGCCGCCGGTGATTCCGGGTGGCGGCGCCGCCGCGGGCCGAGCTTAAGCTCGCCGGCGTAGCTCCGGTTCGGAGCTAGAGGGCACGGGGAGCTGCGGGAATAGCACAGGGAGGGAGAGGAGAACACGGGGAGCCCACCCCGGATGTCGCCGTCGTCGGGGGAGCGCCGGAGCTGCCGGTGTCGGACGGCGGCGCTCGGAGAAGATCGGTGAGGTCGGGTGGAGCTTCTGGGGGATGGTTTTGGAGAGGGAATGGGACGGGGATGTTCGGGTGGTGTGCGCCGGCTTATATAGGTGCCGAGGGGGTAGAGGGAGCGGCACCCGGAGGGGAATCGGAGGAGGGGCGGCGGTCCGGCCATTGAAGGCCACGGTGGTGGGCGGCCGTTCGGGGAGGGGAGAGGAAAAGGGGAGGGGTGAGTGCGCCACTGGCATTGATGGTAGGCGCGAGTGGGAGGGGAGGCGAGCGGGCGAGGAGAGGGGCCGGGGCGAGGTCGGGCTCGCCATGGGGCTTGGCTCGGTCGGGGGAGAAAAGGAGCCGGCGGGAGGAAGGAGGTGAAACTGACGGGCGGGCCCCGCCTGTCAGCGAGAGAGAGAGGGGGAGGCGTTGCTGGGCCGGTTGTGCGGGCTATCGGGCCGCGTGAGGAGGGAAGGGAGGGAGATGAGTTGGGCCGGCTTTTTTGGGCCGAAAGTGGAGAGGTGGTCGGGTTGGGCTGAAAACAAGAGAGAAAAGGGAAAAAAGGATTTTGGTTTTATGTTTAGGATTTGAATTATGGATTGGGTAGGAGTTTGAACTGGGATTTGAACTCTGGATAGGATTTTGGATTTCAAACCCAAACTCAAACAAATCACAAATGCAAACGGCATGAATGCAAACAAACACTTATTGATTCTAAAATTAATTCGAGTATCATTTGAATAATTAAGGCCAATGTTTTAATTAAACAAAAGAAAATTTATTTAAACCCTAAAAAAAACACAAGGGTTGATTAAGATTTATGTGATGGATTTTGAGTGTTACATCACCGAACAACAAACACTGAGCTCAAAAAAAAAACAAGGGATTGAAAATAGACCACGGAGAGTCGAAGCAAATCGCCAAATTGAACACTAGCTCGAAGACGAACTCGCGCAGACAGTGCTGCGTCTTGCAGCTGCTTCTGCTGGCAGCTGGCGAGGCACGCCTTGATGGTCTGCATGCAGCCCCTGGCGTCCTCCGGCGTGATCTTGGACGTGTCGCCGCCGGCGAAGCGCTCGAAGAACCTGTCGCAGGGGCCGAGCTTGCTCAGCTCCTCCTCGCGCTGCCGCGCCGCTCTCTCGGCCTCCTCGCTGGCTCTGCAGCAGAGATCAATGTCGCTGGTGCCGCACGCTTCGTTGACGTCGATGCTCCGGTCCGCGAGCGCCTTGACGACGGCGCAGGCGCAGCCGTCCTCGTCGTAGGCACGGGACCTCACGAGGTTGCAGCAACCCTTGGTTTTGAACTCCTTGGCGTCGTAGGACGCACAATCTCGCAAGAAGAACTTGGAGACGTCCGTGCCTGTCGTGTAACAATGGTCAATCACGTCGTTATGGAGATCGCAGTGGACCATACCTTGCCGGTGACCTTCCCCGGCACTGGCGGCGCTGCCTGCCGGCACGAGGCCTACGGCAAGCACGGCCAGCAGGAGGACATCCCCAGCATGCTTCCAGAGCCTGTGAGCCATGTGTTCAAGCACTCTTTTTCGGATGCCTGCTGGTAATTGGGTGTTTCCGCTGGCCTTTTATAGATGAACGGGCACATGATCTCTTGGATATTGAGTGAGTAACTTGCTTTACTCGTGCTCACTATTTTAGTTTAAACCGTGGAAGGCTAGATCTAGCTAGGAACAGGCAGCAGAAGGTTGCCGAAACACAAATAAATGGTTATACGGATGGGCATGGTCCACACTGAGCTCTCAAAAAAAAATTGTTAAAGAAGAGAGATTTATTGAATCTTAAGAAATGTCATTGCCCAGGAGACTGCTAACACACTTCGGAACTTGAGCAAATTAAGGACTAACTCGAACATTCAACTAAATTCGGTTTCACTATGGGATTCGACTTATTTGCCGTGTGCAGCAGGCACATGGCAAAGCCTTAAAAGCACACGGCAAAGTGTTTCCGGTAGTGTTTGTTCTGCTTTCTCCCAATCTTGACAAAGTTTTTATGCTCTGCAACTATGCATCTAGGGCATCCAGTATGATCGGCACCACAAACGACATGTCAATTCCTCTTTCCCATAGCTTCTTCAGTACCGGTGAGCGGCGAGCAGTCTGCCTCTAGGATCATATTGCAATGGGTTGTTGTCTTGCCGCAAACCTGACCCTCTCCAAAAATACTTTCGCCTCCGCATCCTTGCAATGGAACAATAATGGGTCGATCCACACTCGGGTTCATTTTCCCATAGAATCATTTTTTGCGAAACACCAGTATATACACGCGGACGTTCATCACACAGGTGCCTCATTATCGAAGGGCATATCGCTTACTACTAAAAGAATAGAGCCGGTTAAATCCTGGAATAAATCTAGAAAAATGCGACGTCGACACCCTTGCCGAGTCGGGGACTCGAACTCAGGTGGCAGGACCCACCACAGGGAACATAAACAACTAAGCTACAGTTAGTTCACCCTCATGGAATCAATTAATGGTTCCACCTAGTGCAAGTGCTTGATCTTGAAGTATCACTTACAGCACCAAAGTAGATATGGTTATGGGCACTACGGGAAACTCCCGCTTTGCGCCTTTGCCGAGTGCCTTTTTTTGCCAAGTGTTTTTAAAATGCACTCGGCAAAGAAATTGTTTGCCAAGTGACCGAAGGATTGCACTCGGCAAACCTTTTAGCACTCGGCAAAGATGGGATTTCCGGTAGTGGGGAAAAAAAAGAGTGAGTAGCTAGTCTTGTGTATAAGGAAACTATGTTAATTATGCTGGTAGATCCACTTGATCACCTAGGGTTCTTGTGGTTGTGATCTGCTGGCTCTCCACCTTCTTCATGGTTTGGGTTATATTAGTGGCCCATCAGTCTGAATTATACCATCAATTTGATTATCTATTGTGTGGACCTGTACAACGCCCATCCTTGGTTGGTTGAATCTGGAGCTTTTTCTACGTCAATGCACACCATAGCCCTCGGTAGCCCAGCTTCAGCACCATGGACCCTCCATGAAGTGGCGGGAAAATAATACACGAACGTACTCCTCCCTTAATTTTTTTGGCACTGCAAGCCTATCGGCAACAATTAAGCTCCAACAACCCAGTCTCCATCCATCTTGGACCACCTGGCCACTACAGTGTGTAGATCAGTCGTTTCTAGCTTTCTTGTTCTTCATTGCTAAACTTATATCATGGGCACCATTTTTTTTAGACAATACGATATAATAAATATCCTGGCCCTGGCCTCCACATCACGAGATGCTTTAGCCATTCCTTGTTACACTAGCTGCTCACACGGGAGCAACAAATAAATAGTTTATACTGAACAAAAAGCTTAATAATAAAGATCAATAGTCATTATGCATTACTCAGGCCCTGTTTGTTTGAACTTTTAGGCACATTAAACTGCCAGCTTTTTAGATGTCCAAAAGCCGGATACTCCTTTACATGGCTGGCAAAGGTCTGCTATAATAAGTTTGTATACGTGTCATGCATGTCTTGTGCACAAAATTCCCGATCCTCCACCTTTTGCACAAACCCTTGAATGTTGTACAAATACTACCAAAATGGCTCCGAACATCACCACCAAAATGGCTCTGGATGGTGCTGCCATAGTGCCATGCCATTGCTCAAACATTCACATTACGACGCCAGAGTAAAAGCAATTTGATTGAAGTTACGGTGATGTAAATTAGGATATATAAACCTAAAATAAACTATAATTTAGAATAGAGTTAATATTATTTACTATCGTCACTGTTATAAAAGAGAACAAAGTTTCTTTATGCGCCACCAAATGGTTTTGAGTCAATACACCATCCCCGAACACCTCCTTCGTGTCGTCCTCCTTGACTACCACCGCAGGCCTACAAGTTGCCACTATCGACGCCATTCACCTCAACCGCCAACACATGCCTCCGCATCCTACCATCCTCAGTCTACATGTTCTCTCTGACATTCATAGTAAACCATCATTCCTCTGTTGTCACCTAAAGTCAACGGTGACAAGTATTTTGATATAGAGCGAGTATTTCATAAACTGTAACAACGCACTGGCACTTTGCTAGTCAATTAAAATATGCATAAACTGGTGCATGTTCGTTAAAAAAAAGCCATCGCCACCTTTCCACAGCTTGCTGAAGACAACGGTGGTGCTCCGATTTGTCACACGGTAATGGGGGCTGCAACGGGCTGAGGAAAAAATGACCTTCCCAGTTCTTATAACAATATCAATAATACAAAATTAATTAACATGCATCACACAAATAGAGGAATATTGAAGACAGCAAAGAGAAAGGCATCAGTAGCTAAAGCTGGACGGCAGTTTTATATAAGCTACAACTTACAGCCATCAGTGCATCACAACTCACAAGCAAGCAAATTAAAAGGGGCCCCCTGCATGGTTGCCAAACATATCGACCAGCCAGCTCTGCATCCACAGGGCTCCACACTATTACCGCCAAACAGACACACAGGACTGTAACCATACAGTACAACAAACATCAAATTAAACACTCAAAGACGAACTCACAGATAGTTCATCTTCCTCCTTAGTTTTACAGTCCAAATCTATATCACTGGTATCACAAACTTTGTTAACGTCAATGTTCCTATCCACAAGCGCCTTGAGGACGGCGCAGGTGCAATCGCTGCACCGATGGAGCGGGGGAGTCCAGGAAGAGGCAGTAACTCTTGCTTTTCATCAACTCTTTCTCGCCATACGACGCACAAGCTTCCAGCGTGTAATCGTCTGGGTCGCCTGTGTCTCAGCGGTCCAACACGATGTTGAGGGCATGGCTGCCCAAATAGCCTTGCAAGGCGCTGACGAGCACTGCCAGCAGCACCAGAGCCCTAGTGGGCTTCCAGAGGCTGGGAGCCATGTGCAAAGTTGTGGATTGTGGTGATGTGAAATGGTTTGGGTGTAGACTGTAGAATGGTTATTGGCTGCCTGCTAGCTAGGTGTCTGCGCCGGCGCTTTATAGAAGAATGGAAGCATGGAAACTAAGAGCATCTTCAAGAGACTCTCTATTTTTGACTTTCTATTTGACTATCTATCTGCTTCTCCAGAAAAATTCCACTCCATATTGAGCATCTCACTCCAACACACTCTTTATTTCCCACTCTCTAACTCTCACTCTCCACACACTGACGTGTGGGTCTCACGCGTCATCCCACACTTGGCAAGCCAGTTTGGCTAGCCGGACTGGCTAGCCAAATTTGGCCAGCGAGAGAGCCAATTTGGAGAGTTGGATGGCTAGTCTGTTGGAGAGCTATTTTGAGGTTAAATAGCCAAAATTTGGCTTGCCAAGCCATTTGGCTAGTCACTTGGAGATGCTCTTAGCGATCAGCTTGGGTGCAATAGATTAAACATTTGATTCACTCGTGCTCACTTTTGTTTATTTCATGGAGACGTTGGATATCAGTCGGATCAGCTATAGCAGTAGATCACGGAAGCACGAATAATGAAGGGTGGGCACCGGTGCACCATGAGCTCTCAGTTGATGCTCGATCTAGGATTCTAGAGAGGCATGGGTCGATCCATCTCTGTAGCATTCATTGGTATCTGCCTGCATGTACCTATGAATTGACCTAGTGCGAGTGCTCGATCTTGAACTATCTCAGCTAGAGCCAAAACAGATACGGTAAAAGAAGTGAAAAGGTGTGGGTAATCTTGGGTAGAAGGGAACTACGTAAAGCAGGTAAATCGACTTGGCCCTAGGGTTCTGGTGGTTGCTACCTGCCTACATGATTCCCCTCTGCCTTTTCATGGATTGGGTTAGTGGCCTGTTATTCTCATTTCTACTATTAATTGCCCTTGCTGCCTCCACTCCCTCGTTGTCTCTCCCTCCTCCATCGTCATTGTCTAGCGAGCCGCCCAAAACTCCCGCTAGGGCCGCATGCATGGCACGGATAAACCCAACCCAAAATATCCCAAGTCCTAACCTAATTCTGATGATTCATGGAAAAAGAAGGATTTAAATTGATTGGAGTCGAGTTAATCTCTAAGTATTATTAGTGTTGAATTATGTATATATGCAAAGGCTTCAGAAGTTCAGATCTGTGATGATTAGCAATTTCAGCATTCAAGAGATAACACTTACACCGTCTGCATATATTCATAGGAAGCACCATCTAATTTCCAACTACAGATGGGGCCTCACACACACGTGTATAAATCTTATCCCTTTTCACATGGCCTCATCACCGTCGGTGGGCACCGAGATCCTTGTTTTCTCGAGAAGCATCATCACCGTCAATGTCCACCCAAATCCATGCATCCTCTAGAAGAACCACCACTGCTTCCACCCTAGATCTCTACGTAGGGAGGTTCGCCACTGCCTCCCAGCCAGTAATTCAAAGAAGTGTTGTTTTCCACCATCCATGATCCAAAACCGCCTCTCAAAATCTCTATCTAGAAAAAATAATAAGCCATCTACCTCCAATTTTTTGCTATAGTTTACAAAATTTGTTCTCGGCATAGTAGTAAAATTTAGTCAACTGGATATCGTATTATTGCTAATTCCAATTTAAAATGATTTGTACAAATATTTTAGATGACTTAATTTGGATCATGGAGGGTGGGCAAATGTACGTGGACATACTACCGTTGAACAAATCACACAAAAAAGGGTAAGTTGTGAGCAACCATGAGTGTGTACCTTTTTTCTAGAATTTGCCATCAATTCATAATGGAAAAGGTCCCTTTGCACTCAAGGGTATGGTGGCACATGCCTAGTGCAAACTGGCTGAAGTTGCCATTATGACATCACATAGAGCATTGCGTGTTTATTCTTCTACTGTTGAAGGAAGCAGTCAAAAGTTGTGCAATGAAGTTGATCGAGAAGGCATAGGAAGTCCACATTAGTCTCTACGGAAAATAGATTATAATTTGCAGTATTGAGAACCCTTAAACACGTATCCTATGATCTCCCAAGTTGAATAATTACCTTTGGAGAACTTGTGAACTTCAAGCCAAGGTTAGGATGCATACAAACTACCATAGATTGGGATACACATGCATTTGATGAAAATTGAAAACATGAACATTATCCTGATGTGCTATGTTCAACATCTAGTTGTACCATCCGAACTCTAAAGTATAATTTTTATGTTGTCATAATGTTATGGTTGCTCTTGAATAACCAGTTGTACCATAACTCTAAAATCAAATTTATGTGTTTGCATAATATTTTGGTTGCTCTTAACACCTAGCCACTGGATCTCTGTGGGCGACGAGAAAATTGTGGCCGATGTGGCCAGGCTTCACTAGGCAGAGGCTCCGACGGACAATGGCGAGGGAGGAAGGGCGATACATGCTCCAACCAAGGTGGCCGCCGGCCACATCCTCCCATCCTCTCTTCATATATCTGGCCAGCAAGGTAGGAGGAGACTGATCCATGGCCACCCATTGGCAAAGGCGGCTTGGCTGGCGAGATAGAGAGGAGGGACAGATGGGAAGAGGGAAGACCTAAGTGTGGGTCGTCACATGTGTTATATTCCACGTAAGCTTCATAGTTAGCATGCTATGTCAACTTTTACGTTGTGGCACGACAATTTATTTGGACCTAGATGACCAACTTAGATAGTTTATGGAGCAAAAATACAATTTTTTGGTATAGGATCTAGAGAACCATCCAATAGTTTAAGGACCAGATGTGAAATTTACTCAGCTATATATTAAGTATGTGGATGTTTAAACCTCTATGCTTAGTTATATATGATGAATAGTTCTAATCATTGTCGCTCTTGGAAAGTTCTTTCATGGAATGTTCGTGGCAGTAACTCAGATAAGAAGTGGAACTCTATAAAAGACAAAATGAGTGAAGCTGCATGTGATGTGGTTCTGCCCCTCTTATTTAAATAAATTTGTTTTTTTGCCTTCAATTGGTGCATCAGGAGGCTCCATTATCATCCAAAATGGCTCTAAGCTTGATGGTGATTTGATCTTCAGAAATGACTTCGCTCAATCTGTGAAATTTACTTCTTTGCATTCAGGAGCTAATTGGGTCTTAACAAATTTTTATGCACCATGCACAGATGAGGGCATTCTTTTCCTTGATTGGTTAAAAAATATCTCAATGCTTGATCACATTGGTTGGCTTATTGTTGGGGATTTCAACCTGATCAGAAAGATAGAAGATAGAAATAAACCTAGGGCTAATGTAAACAACATACTTCTTTTCAATGAAGCTATTAGTGAATAAGGCCTTATTGAAATACCTCTCAAAGGCAAACAATTTCCATAGTCAAACAAACAGGAATCACCCCTCCTAGAGAGGCTTGATTGGTTTTTTACATCAGTATCTTGGACTAATAGCTATCCAAATACTTTGGCCCATACTTTAATAGTGGAAACATCTGATCATGTACCCTACATTGTTACTATGAACACTGATATCCCCAGAACTAAAATCTTCAGGTTTTGAAAATTTCTGGATGGAGCATGAACATTTCATTGCAGTGGTTCAACAAAGATGGTCTATTCCTGTTGATACAATAGATGCTGCCAAAATAATAACAACAAAGTTCAAGAACCTCAGAAGGGTCCTCATAGCATGGAGGTAAACAATATCACAGCTATCTGAAGCCATAGCAAAAATTGAGCCCCTAATTAATTCTTTGATATCCTCGGAGAATTCAGAGATTTGGCAGTTATAAATGGAACTTCTAGAAAATGCTCAATAAGACTTTAATATCTCTTCTCAATCAGCAAAAGATATACCAGAAACAAAGATGCATGATTAAGAGGGTTAAATTTGATGATGGCAATACAAAGTTTTCCCATGCCAATGCAACCATCAAGTTCAGAAAAAATTATATAACATCTCTAACAAACTCACAGGGCATCCAGTGCTTTGAACATTTAGTAAAAGCACTTGTTTTGTGGGAGGCATACAAAGATAGGCTTGGAAAAACAGAGTTCAGTCATATGGCTTTTGATATTCAGACCCTGCTACAAACTCACTCAGGCCTAAATTCATTACATAACGCCTTTTCAAAAGAAGAAATTGATCATGTTGTCAAAAATTTACCTTCAGATAAGTCACTTGGTCCAAATGGATTTGATATAGAATTTATCAAGAAATGTTGGCCCATTATTAGCTCTGACTTTTATAACCTGATCTCAGCTTTCTATGATGGTAATGTATGTATCCAAAGCATAAATAGCTCACACATTACACTCATTCCAAAGAATGATAGCCCTTTTACAGTATTAGATTGTAGACCCATTTCTTTGCTGAATTTCTCTATTAAAATAATTACAAAGCTATTGATCAACAGACTTCATTATCAAATCATGGAGCTCATTCATGAGAATCAATATGGTTTCATTAAATCTAGAACTATTCAAGATTGTCTAGCTTGGTCACTAGAATACCATCATATCTGCCACCAATCAAAGAAAGAGCTAATTATTCTCAAGCTTGACTTTGAAATGGCTTTTGATAAATTTGACATGAGTTCATGTTACATGTAATCAAGCACAAAGGATTTGGAGACAGATGGTTGCAATGGATGAATCTTATTTTCAAATCATGCACTTCATCAGTCCTTTTGAATGTTGTTCCAGGACAGTTCTTCCACTGCAAAAGGGGAATCAAACATGGTGACCCACTATCACCCCTCCTTTGTCTCTTGCAGCTGATTTTCATCAGACTCCGCTTAATGAAGCCAAAGACCAAGGCTTACTTCATCTACCTTTACCACAAGGAGCTAGAAAAGACTTTCCAATAGTACAGTATGCAGATGATAGTCATATAATCATGGAGGCATGCATAGACCAAGTGCAATATCTTAAACACATCTTGACCCTCTTTGCAACATCAAAATCAGTAATGGTTTCTATCAACACCCCTGAGGAAAAAACAACTTTGGCAGATCTTCTTGGTAATTCTGTTGGTATATTTCCTTTTAGTTATTTGGGTATGTCTCTCAGCCTTCACAAACCCTTAGTACACCATTTTTTACACTAGGTCAAAAGATGTGAGAATAGGTTACTAGTTACATCAAAATTTTTGTCACAAAGGGGTAAACTAGTCCTGGTCAGTTCAGTGCTATCTTCCTTCTCAACATTCTTGATGTGCCTTCTAAAACTACATAAGACAGTCCTTAACTTTTTTTTTCGAAATGGGAAGTTTTATTAATTTCAAGACTGTTACATCAAGATGATATACAAAGTGACTTGAAAATCTCCCGGTCTCTGCCTGGGGCACACAACCTTTAACAAAAGAAAAAAAGAAGAAGAATAAGCCGGCACACTAATGGCCCTCGATCCGAAGACTAGACTGCCACCCACGTGCCTGGGTAAAAAAGTCCGTGGCCACCCGCACCAAACACTGAGAGGCCATTGCAACCAAATCCTGAGAAGTAGGCTTCTGGAGGATAGCCCATGTACAAAGCCAATGAGCAATTGAATAAATGACCTGCAAAGGAGATGATTGTTTGTTTTCAAATATCAAAGCATTTCTGCATAACCACAGTGACCAACAAGTGGCTGCCGCCCCAAGTAACACTAGGGGTTTGAGATCATTACTAATCCTCGCTAGCCAAGTGCCAAACATATTTGCCACACTACGAGGCTGAGGGAGACCGTAAGCCGCATAAACAACAGCCCAAACGGTACGAGCTAAACGGCATTCGAAAAACAAGTGTCTAATTGTCTCATCCTTATGACACAAGCAACATTGTTTACTGCCATGCCAATTTCATTTAGCTAAGTTATCCTTAGTTAAGATAACACCCTTCCGAAGGTAACTATAGGAAGATTTTAATTTTTTCAGGCGCCTTAAGTTTCCAGAGTTGTTTGTTAATATTTGGGGCTTCATTGTGTATCAAAGCCAGATAATGAGACTTTACAGAAAACTCACCATTCTGGTGTAGGTTCCAGTAAAATTCATCCTCATCCTGGCTTAAAACAATATTAGCAATACGTGGAAGGAGATTATTCCACATAACTAGTTTGTTTCCAATGAGGTCCCTACGCCATGATATATTTGGTGGGTATATGCTCAAGACTTCTGCCACAGTATCCTGTTTTCGACGGGCTATATTGTAAAGACAAGGATATTGTTCACGCAGAGTCATATTCCCTAACCACTTATCTTCCCAGAACCGGATTTGTGAACCGTCTTTCATGACAAAAGAACCAAAATGAAGGAAATCATGTTTAACTTTCATTAGACTAGCCCAGAAATGTGAGTCTCCAATCTTCCATTGGACTTGAGCTAGCGGCTTAGATTCTAGATATTTGTTGCGCAGAATTTGTTGCCAAGTGCCTTCTGTTTTCAATAAACGGAACAACCATTTGCTAAGCAAGGCTGTGTTCTTAATGTCTAGGTTATGGATCCCTAGTCCCCCTTGTTCTTTAGGTTGACACAGGATGTCCCATTTAGCTAAACGATATTTCCTTTTATGGTCATCACATTGCCAAAAAAATCTTGATCGAAAGTAGTCCAATTTTTTAAGGATGCCCTTTGGGACAGCAAAGAAGGACATCATATACATGGGAAGACTACTAAGAACTGAGTTGATCAAGGTCAGCCGTCCCCCTGTAGACAAATTCTTTCCCTTCCAACTACTAAGCCGTTTCTCAAAGCGCTCCTCTACTTTTCTCCAATCCGCATTCGATAGTTTACGATGGTGTATGGGAATACCCAAATACCTCATTGGAAAAGCTCCTTGACTACAACCAAATAATTCTGTATATTGTGCCTCATAGCCTTGTGCATCCCCAAAACAAAATATTTCGCTCTTATGGAAGTTGATCTTCAGACCTGATAATTGCTTAAAGGCACAAAGCAATAGCTTCATGTTACAGGCTTTTTCCAGGTCATGTTCCATGAAGAGGATAGTGTCATCGGCATATTGTAATATGGATAAACCTCCATCAACTAGATGAGGCACCACACCACTCACTTGACCATTTGTTTTAGCTCTGTTAATTAATATTGTAAGCATATCAGCAACAATGTTAAACAAAATAGGTGATAAAGGGTCACCTTGTCGAAGACCTTTCCTGGTTTGGAAATAAGGCCCGACTTCATCATTAACATTAATTGCTACGCTTCCGCCCGAGATAAAAGAAAACACCCATGATATCCATTTAGGTGAGAAACCTTTCATCCGAAGCGTTTGCAGAAGGAACGGCCATCTCACTTTGTCATATGCTTTCTCAAAATCGATCTTAAAAATAACTCCATTATGTTTCTTTCTGTGTAGCTCATGAACAGTTTCATGCAAGATGACGACTCCCTCTAGGATATTCCGTCCTCGCATGAAAGCCGTTTGGGATGGGCTAATGATGTGATCTGCAACTGAATTAATTCTTAAAGTGGCTACTTTAGTGAAAATCTTAAAACTCACATTGAGCAGGCAAATTGGTCTGATATTGCTGAATGCAGTTTGCATCTTGGATTTTTGGTAACAAGGTTATGACACCAAAATTGAGGCTAAAAAGTGGAATATCACCAATGTGTAGATCATGGAACATCTGCATTAGATCCCCTTAATGGTTTCCCAAAACTTTTGGTAGAACTCAGCTTGGAAACCATCTGGACCAGGTGCCTTGTTGTGCTCCATGTCAAAAATAGCATCCCGAATCTCCTTTTCAGTAAAAGGAGCCGTGAGGAATTCATTCTCTGTCGTGCCAACCTGAGGGATATCTTCTATCCCATTCTCGTCCAGCGAGAAGGAGTTCTCCTCAGGTGGCCCAAACAATTCTTTATAGAACTGGGTGATGTATGTTTTTAGATTAGCTTGTCCCTCAATTTTACCATTCTCGTGTTCTAGTGAGAAAATCCGTTTCTTCCTATGTTTGCCATTGGCAACCATCTGAAAATAACGCGTGAAAATAACGCGTGTTATTATCCCCCAATAGCATCTAGGAAACACCTTCTTTGGAGAGGTTCTGACATGAATGATAAAAAGCCCCCCAAAGGCAACATGGCAACTAGTCCTCCCAAAAGCTGAAAGTGGTTTGGGGGTACTTGACCTGGCAGTGCAAAATGATGCTCTTCTGTTGAAAAATCTACACAAAGTTTACAACCATGCAGACTTGCCTTGGGTTCAGCTAATTTGGGATAACTACTATGCAAATGGTTTTTTTGCCCGGCACAACAAAAAAGGGTCTTTTGCTGGAGAGATATTTTCAAACTTATCACATAGTACAAAGGCACACTACTACAGAAACCATTTTTCAAGTCACTATTTTCACAGCCGGTTTTTTGAAAGTGGCGCAGAAAATATTTTCACAGTCGGTTTTCTTTCGCCTACCGCTGGGAAAGGTAAAACCGGCTGTGAAAGGGGACTTTCACAGCCGGTTTTTTAACCGAACCGGCTGTGAAAATCGAGACCTTTTCACAGCCGGTTCGGCTAAAAAACCGGCTGTGAAAGTCCCCTTTCACAGCCGGTTTTAAGACTGACAAAAGGTGACATTTGCAGGTACTTTTCACAGCCGGTTTTCAAGAAAAACCGGCTGTGATAATGAATTTTCACAGCCGGTTTTCAAGAAAAACCGGCTGTGATAATGAATTTTCACAGCCGGCTGTAATCAAGGCTATGATGGCGCAATGAAAAAAATACTACGCATTGACTGACCACGGCTGTTCTGACTGCCCTGTCGCCTCGGCGGCCTTCACTCAGCACTCTGCTTTTCTTTGCGCGTTTGTTTCACAAAGCTTGTGGGAAAGGAACGGGCGGACCAAATCATTATTTGCTTTCCAACTTGACTTATCACGACCGTTGCACAGACAGGCATAGCGATGATGATCCTTTTATGTTTTAATATATATGCAGCAACTTGGGTTGGAGCCTGGGTGGTTGAGCATCGCAATCAAGATGCGTAAATTGAGATATCTACCTCTTGAATTTGACTCATATAAAAATACAATCGAAATCAACTTTGCCAACTGCAAATAAATTTTCTGCCATCATATCCAGAACCTACTCATTGCTGCTGATTGGGATTTTAATTTGTGTGTGAGAGAGAAAGCAGGAGGGGATAGAGATGGATCGAAGAAGACGACGGCATGGCAGGTGCTTCAGTTGTTATTTTCCAAGATTAAAAAAAACACGGAGAAGAGACGATCTGCAAACCGTGAAACCCGTCGGACCCGCTGGGCTAAAACCGCTTGATTCTCGAGTCTTCCTGGTTGGTCTGGTTTGGCTATTGGGCTGGTTTAGGGTGGTTTTGCTGTCGTGAATGCCAAGTGGTGATAGACCCACATGTCAGCACCTCTTCTCTGTTCTGTCTCCCCTTTCCATCCAGGAAGTCCTCGTGCACTATTTTTTTATGAAAAAAATACTAACAAAAAAATGAAAATTATTGAATGTAATGGGCCTGCACTTACCATGCAAGTATCCTCTAGTAGGTTAGTAGATCACATTATTCACAGATATTTGTCACCAAAATGATATTCCCCATTGATACAGCTGTTGTTCTGTAACTCATGTTGACACCCATTGATACAGCTCTTTTTTTCCCTAAAAATTCCTAAAATCATGCTCTATCAAGTTATGAAACTTAATAATCCTACTATTTTGAAAAAAAAAATCTCGTGTGAGTCTGTTTGAACAAGCCAATTTTTGAATTTCAAAAATGACAACTAGAAGCAAGTTTTTTGAACACTAAATGAAGTCAAATGAAAAAGTGATGAATACCAAAGATTCATAACTCATCAAGATCTACAAACTTCATTTAGGTCATTACTCCATTTGACAAAGTTTGAACAATCTAATTTTTGAATTTCAAAAAATGGTATCTAGATTCAAGTTTTTAGAACACTAAATGATGTCAAATGAAAAAGTAATGAATACCAAAGATTCATAACTCATCAAGATCTACAAACTTTATATAGATCATTTTTTTACTTGACAAAGTGGTTACAACATGTAGTACAAATTTGACAAACCACTTTGTAGTACATATAGAACTATGTTAGGTGTTTGTCAAATTTGTACTACATGTTGTAACCACTTTGTCAAGTGAAAAAATGACCTATATAAAGTTTGTAGATCTTGATGAGTTATGAATCTTTGGTATTCATGACTTTTTCATTTGACATCATTTAGTGTTCCAAAAACTTGAATCTAGATACCATTTTTTGAAATTCAAAAATTGGATTGTTCAAACTTTGTCAAATGGAGTAATGACCTATATAAATTTTGTAGATCTTGATGAGTTAAGAACCTTTGGTATTCATGACTTTTTCATTTGACATCATTTAGTGTTCCAAAAACTTAAATCTAGACACCATTTGTCAAACGTGCTTTAAATGAATTTCTGGGCATTTTTTTGCAAAACAAATACGAAAATACCTAAACCTGCTCCGAAAATTGTTGGATTTTTTTCATGAGCCATTATTTTAATGCATGACTCTCTCGCAGAAAGATCTTGTCATTTTGAGAACCCGGTACTGCACATTGTTCACAATCTCAAACATACTCGACACGCTTCTATAGGACTTAGCGTATTCTTTCACGTTTCTACACCGAGAAGACTTTGTAAGCTCATATACAAGGTCTATCATTTTTCACAGGTGTTAGGACGCATATAAGGTNTAAACCCTCAGAAATTCATTTAAATTATTAAAAATATTAAATGAGTTATTATTTTTTTGAAATTTGTACGATACATCTTATATGTAGTCTACTACATATAAAAATATATTCGTGTATATAAGGTAACTATATTTTTGTGTTACTTCACTATATATATAGTGTATAAAAACAAAGAAAAAAGAAAAATGCTAAATGGGCCGCCAAATCTCGTTTTCTCTAGGGCCCGACTTCTCTCGGCCGTTCATCTGCGATCCAACGATCCAAACTGATCCTTAGATAGATAAAAGAGCAGCTGAGTCTGAAACCCTACCACCGTTCCGACTCCCTCGCGCCCTCCTCCTCCCATCCCGCGGTCGCCGCCACCACCGCCGTCTCCATGCCGTCGCGCCTCCGCTCTCCCCCCTCCCCCCACCCCCTCCGCTCGCCCCCCCTCCTCCCCCCTCCGCTCGCCCGTCACCTCGTCCCTGTGGCGAGGAGCAGCAGCGCCTCCGGTAAACCCAATTGCCCCTTCCTCACCACCATTTCCGCCCTAATCTGACCTACCCGCCGCGTGCCTTGCCCAGAGGAGCCGCTGCTGGTTCGCGCGGCGCGGGGCGAGGATGGCCTCCCGCGCCCGCCGGCGTGGATGATGCGGCAGGAGGAGCAAGTCAGGGAACTCGTCCCCATTGACCTCGATATGCTCCATTTCGTTGGGGAGTCACTCAAGATTCTGCGAAATGAGGTAATTCCTGTATACATTCTAGTGCTACGCAAGGCTTGGTTCTGTTTTCATCAATTGCAGCTGACCTGCTTTGTACTGCCCAATCAATATGGACATTTGTTACAACCAAAAACAATCTGGAATGCGGAGGAGACACCTGAACATTCTTTACTGGAACAAATTTTGCACTTAGAACCACTAGAGGTAAGTCTAAATGTAAGGCAGTGTCTATGATGTTTTGGTTCTGTTGTTGGTGTATAGGTTGATCACTGTACTTGAATCATTACTTAAATATCTTAAGGCCTAAACCATATGTACTATCAATGCCATTCGAAGGCTAGCCGAGTTTTAAAAACAAGTGCTTTGATTTGCATCACCTAACAGAAACAAATACGAGAGCAGATTCTTTTACACATTTGCATTGTTGCATTTCCTGATTTACAAGTTAAAAGCGAACTGTGTCAAAACAGTTTGCAGTAAAAGTCCCTTTCTCTTGCTCACCACAATTTTACCTCTGTTTTTTAGGTTGATATCTTCCGTGGGTTTACTTTGCCAGACGCTCCGACTTTTAGGCAAGTTTTCGGAGGGCAATTGATTGGACAGGCACTTTTTCTACCACCCTCTCTTACTTCTGCAATCTAGATCTTGTGAATATATTTATTTGACCACTTCCTTTCTGTAGTCTGAATTCTTGTATTCTGCATGTAAGAACATATCTCCATGAAACCAGTAATTCAGTAACAAATATACAACAGGTGGTATTGTCAATGTTAACTTTCTTCCAGACATTCGATCCTGCCTTACTGTCAGTCTTATTTTTGTTTTTATCATATGGCTATTACTTGCATGCTTTATTTCACTTGATAAAAGTCCTAGTTATAAAATATGTTGCTAAGCACCTCAGGCTCAGGGTGTCCACTAACTGCTTGTGTGTCTTTCGAATACAAGTTTGAATTCAGAATAAGGCCCTCTTAAATGCAGTTATGCAGCTCCCTTGCTGTTTCGTTTTAGTAAAAAGCTGGGGATCCCTGTAAAAAGTTTTTAAGCATGTCTTAACCACTTCTCTGTTTGATCCCATGCAGGCATTAGCAGCTGCATCCAAGACTGTTGATTGTCTAAAAATGGTGCATAGTTTGCATGCAATTTTTCTCGTTGCTGGAGACAATAACAGTAAGGTTCTCAAAACTACGTGATCTTTTGCCAGAACTAATTTTGCTGACCAAATGTAATCTGAAAACCATTAATCTATCAGTTCATAAAGACTTCTAAGCAGAAGCTTCTACTTTGTGCTCATCTGGGCTCCAATTTGTTATTTTTATATCCATGATCAATTGAATAACAGTCAGCATATTTAACTCTTGCAACTTCTCCATAAGTGGTAGTAAGCTGGGGATCAAGTGCACTTTCCTTTAATCCAACAAAGAAGTTTGATGCTCATGGCTGTCTTTGATTTGTCCTCTCAGTACCAATAATATATCAAGTTCATCGGGCCCGTGATGGATCCAGCTTTGCAACCAGAAAAGTGGAGGCAAAGCAGAAAGGCTTAGTTATATTCACTTTGATTGCTTCCTTCCAGGTGATTATCCTTCTGGTTCTTAAACCTTTGTAAATAATATTTTAGGAAACTTAATTGGAAAGATTAAGTAACTTACTAACTTTTACAACTTGATACCTGTGACGATTTTCATTTGTCAATCTTTTGAACTTGAATGAGATTCTGTTAGGTGTCAAGTGAAGGTTTTGAACCTTGTACCTTTGAAAAAGCTGCATCACGTCACTTTGGTTATTTTAATAATACTATCAGTCCAAACTGTTATTAGATTTAACTTGATATGTAACTGAAAGGAAAATATGAACAGTTGGAAAGAAAAATGGCTCCTTGTAGCACTTGCACACCTTACTAAACTTTATGTTCTTTCAACCCATAACTGGTATATTTTTGTCAGCTGCCTATCAATAATCGATATCAACCTTGTCTGAATAGCTACCGAACAATATCATGTTGATTTTGCCTTTAACTAGGAGTCTCAATATACAATACATAATTGATACGTATTGTTGTAATATATGTTCCATTTGAGTGTGTCTTAATATGCTTGTGCCAGTGATTAATGGCTGTAGCATATCTAATGAAATAGGTCTTTGCTGAGCTGCCATCAGTCCTCACGTTAGTTAGGTAGGTCATATAAGTAATCTGTAAAGTTTTGTAGTTAAAAATCCAAGTGTCCACTGCACCAAGTGTTATCATGCTTGAGTTCACCAATGATTGATTATCCAGAAAATAGATGATATATAGCTTTTAAGCTTGACCTCTCAAATGCTTAGAATTTGATGCAGTGTTGTGAAGTCCTCGTGCACTATTTTTTTGTGAATAATTGGTTCTCTACTTGTTGACTCTTTCTTCTAGATGACAGGCCCTATGGAAGTGGAAAAGAAGATAGCCCTCTCTGTGATGTGCCCGGTTTTGAAAACACTAGGATTAAGCTCCTGAGACATGTTTATACTTGTGAGCACTTAGTAGTAGTAGTAGTAGCAATGTTGGACTACAAATTTGTATTAGACTTCATGTAATAAAGTTGATGTATGGATTGCAAATGTACTATGTTGGTGATGAATTGTGAATGCATTATATATTTGTGAATTATTGTGCTGTGAAAATTGAGACATTCTAATTATTTTTTTTTATTCTGGAAAAACATATCACAGCCGGTTCAAACCGGCTGTGAAAAAGAGTTTCACAGCCGGTTTTGATTTGCAGAAAACCGGCTGTGAAAATGCCCTTTCACAGCCGGTTTTGGTTGGAAGAAAACCGGCTGTGAAAAGGCACTTTCACAGCCGGTTTTTTGGCAAAAAAACCGGCTGTGATAACGCCTGACGCAGCAGGTTTCGAAGGTTCAAAACCGGCTGTGAAACTGATTTTCACAGCCGGTTCATAACGTAAACCGGCTGTGAAAATCGATTTTCACAGCCGGTTAAAAACCGACTGTGAAAAAGGGATTATCAGCGCCACTTAACCAGCACCACTTTTGAAAACCGCCTGTGATGTGGGCAACCGAACCGCCTGTGATGCTCCTGCTGTAGTAGTGGAGCCACCTAAGTACCTCGAAAGTGTGACGATTAGCGCTGGTTATGTCGTTGAT
>CM014272.1:12300463-12335204 GCA_004135705.1 Alloteropsis semialata
GGCCCATGGCAATGGGGGCCAATCCTCAACTCCTAGAGGGGCTACGCCCGGCGCTCCGCTAGCTGGGGCGAGGCCTGACGCCTGCCGCTCCTCCTGCAGGGGCGGGCGCATGGCGTTGCTCCCGCCGGGGGCCAGCCCGGCACTTGAGGCTGCTCGCGCGGGGGGAGCAGCCTGGCGCTCGCGCCCGCTCATGCTCCCGCCGGCGCCCGCGGGACACCAAATCACGTCGCCGCAGCCTCCTTCTTCCCCCTTCAGCCGCTAGTCCCAGGCCTCCCTCGATCTAGGGTTTTGTGAAGAGAGAAGGTGGGGAGAAGAGGGAGACGCAGGAGGCTCGATCTGTTTTCTGGATTTCGGAGGCGGCTCGGTTTGGGAGAGAAGGCAGGACCGCAGGAGCGACAGAAACGATACAGGGTTTGCTGCAGACCTGTCTATTGGGCCACATATTAGGTGTGAGTGGGCTCCGGGCCTTATGGGCTATGTGTACCGACGGAGTGTCCGATTCATATACCCGTATTTACCAACTGATGTTCTAATGGTGAACCGAAATATTTTTACCGACAGATTGGTTATCAGAAAATATGGATATAGCGACTGATCGTTCGTTGTAACTATTCACCGACTGATGATCCATCGCTATTGTTGACGCGGAAAATCGGCGTTCGTATTCCCCGCGTGCAGCACACGAAGACCAGGGAGATCAGCTTCGCTCCAGTGCCAGTCTACACTCCAGTTCAGGTTCGCGGCGTGCCAGTCAATTTGACCTGAAATTGACAAGGGGATAAAACAGTTAAATTGCTCTATGATTGTGCCGGCTCTATTTCAGACGATGGAGTAGCGTCGAATTGTAGCCAAGACCCAATCAGACACGTATCGGCCGATACCGATCGGACCTCAAAATCGGACCTCATTGATGACGTCAATCGGACCGGATGATCGGACTCAATCAGACATCAAATCGGACCTCAGAATCGGACCAATCAGGATCGGACCTTGATTGATATAACAGACCAGCCTTTGAATAATGAAATAAAGCATAAAATAAGGCCAATATGTGAAATAATGGATCAGCTATGTCTTGAAACAAGATATTAAATAATCAAAGTGTAAGCCGATACATTGTCCACCTTGTCTAGTTACCAGTTTGACTCGTCTTATCGGACCATCTAACTAAACGATCGGACTATAGCCTTTTCAGAGAAATCTAGCTCCGACATAGGGAATCTAGATTTCTCCAACTATGATCAGATCAGATAGCTAAATAATCAGACTTGACTTATCAACCTGTTAATTAAACAAGATGCTCGCACAGGTGTTGATCAGATTAAGCAAAATAAACAGGTAAAACATTAACAGATTCGTTCTGATTCTAAGATATGCTACCAAACAATTAAGTGAGATCCAGCTCCGACGTAGGGAATCTACACCACACTTAACATTCAAATAGCAATAAGGCATAACCAAAGCTTCCTTTAACTAATCAAGATGAACCTAGCTCCGACGTAGGGAATCTAGACCAAGCATGACAGTCAAGGACTAATCTAAGCGTATTACAAAGATCCAGCTCCGACGTAGGGAATCTACACCAGTGCAATACTCAAAGAACAACCAGATTAAACCACCAAGCAGGATCGGACATAGAACGATGCTGTAAGATAAATATTGCTTAAATCGGACCAAGACCAATGCTCAAAGCCGTTGAAGAAGTAGAATTGATTCACATGGCGTAGATCTAAACCAATCTAGCAACTCCAACAAACCACAAAGACTACCTTTAGTAACCAAGATTACTCTAGCTCCGACGTAGGGAATCTAGACTAATCTTGATACCTAGCTCCGACGTAGGGAATCTAGGCTTAAAGTGTAATCCGATAAACGATAATCTGTTGAATAATCAATATTGATCTAGCTCCGACGTAGGGAATCTATATCAATCTTGATTATCCAGAGATAAATCGGTTGAACAGTTATCCAGAGATAAATCGGTTGAACAGTATAAACGAGAAAGGGCGATGCGCCTCAATTCAAAGCCTATACTAGTTCGATAAATTGACTAACTTACTGGTAAGCCGGAGATCAGAACTGATGCAGCCCGTCCACCAATGAGCTTCGTCGGTAACTACTACTAGGGTTTTTGGCGTGAAGCCGGGTTGTATTGATTGTGAGAATAGTTCTTTACAATGGACGAGGGTTCAAATTTATACCCTGGTCATGGAGAGTCCTGATCGGACCAGACTAACTAAATAAGGTAAACTAAGCTTAAGATAGAACGGGACTCTCATACGCCTTCTGAAAAGGAAATAGTCCCTGGATCTGATACGCCTCCTCCTTAGCCGACGCGTCTTTCTTCTTGAACTCGTTATCGGGTCGAACTCCTGCTTCATCGGACCCCTCTTCAGCATCGGCTTCCTTCTTTGTCACCTTCGGCCTTGACCAGTCAACGGGTCCACTGCGCAGTCTCAACCTCACCACGTCATCATTTGACTCAGCATGTCAGGTGCGAAAATCCGGTGTCAACACATGCCCCCCAATTTTGGAATAAAATATCATTTTGTTCCAAAATTCGTATCTGCCATCATAACTCCTTCACCGATTTTCGTGCCAAAACTTTCCATCCCTGCACTGCGCGGCTCCTCGGTCTTTCTCCCGGGCAATAACATCCCTGACAATGAACAGATATGGATCCCTACATTTACCCCACGGGTATCCATGCGTCTTCTGACCCAGGCGATACGACTTTTCAATGCAGTTCCTCAAAAGACGCCCCTCCTTCAATTACGGCAGCTCTGAATCAATGCCACATCTCCACGAGAATACTGTTCTTCATTTGGACGGTTTCCACGAGCGCCCCTTGGATTCCATTTCTCTTCTAATGCGTCCATCGACCACCGGCTATAAATACTCGCCTCAAGCCTTCTTCTTCCACCATCCCTTAGCCATGGCGCAGCTAATATTCATGGTAGAGCACAAACTCCTTCTGTTTGATACAGGATCCGACTCCTTCCTCCTCTTCTGCTAGAAGAATTCTCGTGAAGAAGTATAGGGTACTCCCCCCTTTTCTGATCCCGCAGTGAATCCAGGTGGAACTTCTGCTAGAAGAATCCTCGTGAGGTTCCTCCATGGTTCACCAAAGGGAAGGTTTTTCAGAGGGGTGTAATAGAGTGCCCTTTACAGGCTTAGGGCGAGGCGTCCACCGGCGCGCTCTTCAAGGGACCGCATCCAGGGTGGATTTCTTCGACTTAAGGAAGAAGATATCTCCTCAAACTTGCGCTTCCTTTTGCCCTTCCCTTTTTAGTCCTGTTCTGGCAATGATGAACAAAGTACATCGGCGCCTACTAGATCCTTTTGTCTTCTGAAATCCTTCTGTATGAGAAATACATGAATATATATGCAATCCCTTTTTCAAACAGCCTGATCCGTCATCGAACGGCTTGATGATGTAATGTATTTTCTCTGTTTGTATATAGCCCTTAAGGCGATGCATATCGCATCGGCTCTTATTTTTGTTCTTGAGGCGATTTTTCATCGGCTTTTAAGCCTGACGCATAGCATCGGCTCTTATGAGTTTACCCAAATGCTAGGGTAGTACTTCTTCAAATATTTCCTGTTCAATGCTTTAGGAAACACTTCTCCTTCAAGTGTTTGTAGAATATAAGCATTTCCAGGAACACATCGGACGACTTGATAAGGTCCCTCCCAGTTCGGTGACCACTTGCCGTACTTGGGATCTTTAGAACCAATTGGCAGAATAACCTTCCAGACAAGATCGCCCTCCTTGAACTCTTTCCCTTTAACTTTCTTATCATAATGCCTCGCTACTCTAAGCTTATTAGCCTCAATATTTTCAAGAGCGCGTAGCCGACGAACAACCAAGTCATCGGACTCGCTATTCATGAGCTCCATGTATTCGCCGGCCTTCAATTTATCCTGAAGCTCGATACGCCTTGATCCAGTACGAATTTCCCATGGAAGAACGGCTTCATGTCCATAAACCAGTTCATACGGAGAAACCTTGATCGATCCATGACAAGCCATTCGATAGGCCCACAGAGCTTCAGGAAGCACAATATGCCATTTTCTTGGATACTCCTCAATCTTTCTATCAATCAACTTGATCAAACTTTTATTGGAGGCTTCAGCTTGACCATTGGCTTGTGCATAATATGGCGATGAATTAAGAAGCTTGATACCCATATCAGCAGCAAAATTTTTGAACTCGTCCGATGTAAACATCGTACCCTGATCTGTTGTGATCGTCTGTGGAATTCCAAATCGGTAAATAATGTGTTCTCTAACGAATTCAATAACATTCTGCGTCTTCACCTCCCTCAAAGGAATAGCTTCAACCCACTTGGTGAAATAATCTGTTGCCGCTAATATGAATTTATGCCCCTTACTTGAATGTGGAAAAATTTGGCCGATCAAGTCAATTCCCCATCCTCTAAACGGCCATGGCTTGATAACAGGGTTCATGGCCGATGCTGGAGCCCTTTGAATGTTTCCATATCTTTGACACTCTTGGCATCCTTTATAATATTCAAAACAGTCTTCTAGAATCGTCGGCCAATAATACCCATTCTTTCTTATCATCCATTTCATCTTGAACGCCGATTGATGAGCCCCGCAGACACCCTCATGAATTTCTCCCATCAAAACTTTGGCTTCTTCAGGTCCGATACATCTCAACAGGACTCCATCAATCGAGCGAAAATAAAGCACTCCCTCAACCAAGACATGTCTGATCGATTTATAGCGTACTTTTCTAGAAGTCTTGACAGAAGGATCCTTCAAATATTCAACGATTTCTTTCCTCCAATCCCCTTCTGGTATCTCCTGTACCATTATATCGGACGTAGGCCGATAGCCAGACGCCTTTTGCGCCAGCCGATTTGCTTCTTCATTATGATGTCTCGGAACATGCTTAAGAGTTACCAAGGCGAATTGACTAATCAAATCTCGGCACTTTTCAAAATAAGATAACAAAGCATCCATCTTGCAATCATATTTGCCGAGTAACTGATTAATAATCAGCAAAGAATCTCCAAATACCTCAACAAACCGAGCGTCGATATCTTTAAGAATCTGGAGACCTTTCATCAATGCCTCATATTCCGCCTGATTATTTGTGCATTTCTCAATCGGAAAAGCAAATTCAAACCTTGCCCCCCGAGGCGAAATGATAACCAGACCGATTCCGCAACCATCATTACAAGAAGAACCATCAAAGAATATAGTCCAAGGAACCGCGTCAACCACATTGGCCTTTTCCATCGGACCAGATTCATCAAGTTCTATAATGTTTTGCTCAACAGCATTAATGTTAGGTCCACAATGATCAGCAACCAAATCAGCCATTACTTGCCCTTTCACCGCTTTGGCCGATTCGTATCTGAGATCAAATTCTGTCAGAGCAAAAACCCATTTGCCAATTCTTCCTTTCATGATTGGCATTGATAACATATACTTGATCACATCCTCTCTACAGATCACAGTACACTCGGCCGACAACAAATAATGCCTTAATTTTGTACAAGAAAAATACAAACAAAGGCAAAGCTTCTCCACATATGAATACCGAGTTTCAGGATCTAGCAATCTTCGGCTTAAATAGAATATAACTCGTTCTTTCCCATCAACTTCTTGAATCAAGACAGAGCCGATTGCATGATCAAAAGCCGATAAATAAAGTTTGTACGGCTTACCCTTTTGTGGTGGAATAAGAACTGGCGGATATGCTAAATATTGCTTGATCTCATCCAATGCCTTTTGATGCTTAGGCTCCCAAACCAATTCTTCTTCATTTTTCAGCTTCAGCAAAGGAGTAAATGCCTCCAATCGGACCGACAAATTTGATATAAACCTCCTCAGAAAATTAATCTTTCCAATCAAACTCTGCAATTCCTTCTTGTTCGTTGGAGGTTCAATATCATCAATCGCCTTGCGGTTCCGATCATTCACCTCAATTCCTCTCTCATGTACCAAGAAACCGAGAAATTGGCCGGCCGATACGCCAAAAGCACACTTGAGCGGATTCATCTTCAATCCATGTTGTCTTGTACACTCCAGTGTTTCCTTCAAATCGGCCAAATGATCTCGATAACCTTTTGATTTGACTACCACATCATCAATGTAGATTTCGACTATCCTGCCGATCAACCTATGAAAAATATAATTCATAGCACGTTGATAAGTAGCACCGGCATTTTTCAAACCAAAAGTCATAACAACCCACTCATATAAACCGAGAGCACCTGGACATTGGAATGCAGTCTTGGGAATATCTTCTTCCGCCATAAAAATCTGATTATAACCAGCATTACCATCCAGGAAACTCATCACTTTATGGCCTGATGCTGCATCAACAAGCATATCGGCCACCGGCATCGGATACTCATCCTTCGGGGTTGCCTTGTTCAGGTTCCTGTAATCAATGCAAACACGTAGCTTTCCATTCTTTTTATAAACAGGAACTATATTTGATACCCATTCAGCATATCGACATGGCCTGATAAACTTAGCTTCAAATAGCTTCGTTATTTCGGCCTTAATTGGCTCATGCATCTCAGTCTTGAACCTCCTTGGATACTGCTTGTGTGGTCGATACCCTGGTTTGATAGGTAGCCGATGTTCAACAATATCACGGCTTAAACCTGGCATTTCATAATATTCTCAAGCAAAACAATCAGAATACTCTTTCAAAAGTTTTATTAACTCATGTTTATACTCGGGATCCAACTTAGCACTGATATACGTCGGCCTTGGTCTATCACCAGATCCTATATCTATTTCTTCTAATTCATCGGCCGACGTAAATCCAAATCCTAATTTACCGAATTCACTTCGGTCTTCAAGATCTTCTATATAATCATCCATTTAAAACAATGTCTCAGAGCCGACTGCTTGGATCGGCTTTAGTCCTTGATCGGACACCTTGAGAAAGTCACCATCCCAAGTCTTCCCTGACAGGCATTCAATTCCTTCAAACTCCCAAATCGTTGATTCAGCTGTAGCAATGCTAATCGAATCATCAGCTGGGACAACCTCCACTTTATTGCCTTGCCATTGGATTAAACATTGGTGCATAGTGGATGGGATGCAGCAATTGGCATGAATCCAATCACGTCCGAGGAGCATGCTGTAAGAACCTTGGCCATCAATCACAAAGAAGGTAGTCGGCAATGTTTTGCTGCCGATGGTCAATTCAACATGAATTGCCCCCCGAGGCTCGGAAACGTTTCCACCAAAGTCCTTGAGCGTCATGTTGGTCTTGATTAGATCATCAATCCCTTTACCCAGCTTACGGAATGTGGAATAGGGCATGAGATTGACAGCAGCTCCTCCATCAACCAGCATCTTGGTCATCGGCTTCCCGTCAACGTACCCTTTGATATACAGAGGCTTCAGATGCCGATACCCATTTGCATTTGGTTTCTCAAAAATAGCTTTCTCTGAATCCAGAACCAAGCATGCAGCGGCTTCTTCCAGTTCATAATCGACCTCATGGTCGTCTTGTTCATCAGGAGCAGCGAAATCGGAAGGCAACATCAAAACCATATTTATTGCGGCCGACGTACTTGCTTCATCATCATTGGCCATCTTGATGCGCCACTTCTTCTCTTTCGCTAATTCTTGCTCCTGAATCTGCTCATTATAACGCAAGCGTTGCACACGTCTCTTCTTGGACTTAGAAATTCCTGATGGGCACCACTGTCCAGGCCTCATTGGAGGTTCTTCAGTCCGATTCTGAACTGGAGCTTTCTCTTCCATTTTTTCAGGGCCATGAGCATCAGCCCGGCCTTCATCATTTTTGTGGCCATAAGTGTTAACCCGGCCTTCATCTCTCTGATGATGATCATCAATCCTGACGCCGATCCGTTCATGAACTGATCGTCGACCTCTCTTGGAAGCTCGGTATTCTTCATATTGGAAGCTACATTCAGGACAATCTGCTTTTGACGGCAGTCTAAGCTTCTCGTTCCAGCAGAATACGAAGAAAGGACACCCCCAATGATCATCATCCTGGTTGTATCGGTCGTAACCTTGACGTTCATCCGTATACCAATTGGACTTATAACCGTACTGACGGCGATCATCAACTCTATCATCAAACCAGCGCCGGCCATCGGACCTGTCATCATACCGGCGTCGGTCATCGGACCACTCATCAAATCGGCGTCGGCCATCGGACCACTCATTATATCGGTGTCGGCCATCGGACCTGTCATCACGTCGGCGCTGACCATCAAACTCTTCATCAAGCCGCCTTGCCTGATATTCACGCCTCCGACGTCGTCGTTCCTCACGCTCTTCCCATGCTCGGGCTGCTGCCTGCTGCCTCTTGTACTTGTTAATCAGCATTTGGGAAGTCACACGCGGCCGATATCCACCAGGAGCATTAGATTCACGTCCAAACGCCTGATGATTCCTGCGTAGCTCTTCAACAGTAACTTGAACCACAGGATCAACGGCACCAGAACTCTTGGCGTGGTCCGATGTAAGCACCTTGAACTTCCCCTTTTCACTAGCATCAACCATATTAACAGAAAAGGAGAAATCAGCAAAGTTATTGGGAAAGGGATGACCGTCGATCTTCATGGCTTTCTTGTTATCTTCAAATTTGATCTTGCCAGATTCTATAGCCAATTGGATCTCCCTCCTGAACACTTTGCATTCATTAGTCTCGTGAGATGTCGAGTTGTGCCATTTGCAATATTTGCGTTTCTTCAACTCATCGGCCGATGGAATAGAATGATTTGGAGAAAGCTGAATAAGCTTCTCACTGAGCAGCAAATCAAAAATCTTATCGGCCTTTGTTATATCAAAACCAAACTTCTCAGGATTCTGTTTGATCCACGGGAGCGATACTGGCTTCTTGGATTTAGTCCATTCAGCTATGTTGACATCAGCTTCCTCTTCAGATTCAGAGAGATAAGATACTTGCTTGGCAAACTTCACACGCTTCATCTCCTGATATCGGACCTCGTGAGCTGACACCTTTTGAACCAGTTGCCCCAATGTCTCAAACTCCTGGGCAGAAAACTTTTCTTTAATTGGCACGAGCAAACCTTGGAATGCAAGCTCGGCCAACTGCATGTCAGACAGTTTCAAACTGTAACACCGATTCCTAGTGTCACGGAATCGTTGAATGTACTCCTTGACGGTCTCATCATTCCTCTGCCTGATAGCAATCAAATCAGAGATCTTCATCTCATTGAGACCAGAAAAGAAGTATTTATGGAACTGCTTCTCCATATCGGACCATCCTGTGACTGATCCTGCTGGCAACGACGTAAACCAAGTAAACGCCGGCCCCGATAGTGACAGAGGGAAAAACCTGAGCCTAAGTCCCTCCTCAGAAGCAGCCTCACCACACTGAGCCAAGAATCGGCTCACATGTTCGATGGTGGTCATATCATCTTGCCCGGAGAATTTAGAGAAATCCGGCACTCTGTAACGCGGAGGAAGTGGCACTGCATCAAAATAAGATGGGTACGGGTGCCGATACAACCTCGCTTCATCTTTAGGCTTCAAGCCGAATTGATTTTGGATCACCTCGGCTATTTTCTGCGACCAATCGGACTATTGATTTCCAGGTGGCATTCCATCAGCTATGTCCATCACATAATTATTGTAATCTCCGACCATGCGCTGATGTGAAGGAACCTCTGTACGTAGCCTTGCAGCAGCGGGTTGTTTTTCTTGATCACTCAGAGTTCTGGCATACTTTTCACCATGTGGGCCGACAATAGTTCCATCGGCCATCAACAGAAAACCGTTGGCCAGTTCAACAGGAGGTGGTGGAGCAATTGGCATCTGTGGAGCAACGGTCATTGTATTATCTGCAGTTTCTTTGCCTCTTCCTGATCCTGATGCTCCTGCAGAATCTGCTATAAACACTGGACCCTTCAAGCAAATAGCATCGTCCACCGTCTTCTTGATGAGATTGTCCAAAGAATTCACCAAAGTGCCTGATTGATTGATCATTGCATGATGAACAGCCTGGTGAATCATCTCTGTCATGTTGACTTGGTACTCCCGAGCATCGTTGTTTTCTTGATCAACTCCGGATCTGGGAGAGGACCTTTGAGTATAGGACCTGAACGATTACGCCCAAACTGGCCAAGACAGAGCTTCTCAAACGCATCAATCTGGGCCTGAACTGCATCCAACTGAGCTTTGGACAGATCGGCCTTTGTAATGGGCATGGCCGTCTCAGGCGTCCTGTTCTTGTCGTTCTTAGCCTTCTCAGCAGCTTCTTTTTCAGCAGCAAGTCTTGCTGCAGTTTCTTGTTCAGCATCAGACGACGACATCTTGGACTTTGTTTCTCGTGTCCCACTGGGCGTGCCAAAAATGTGTTGACGCGGAAAATCGGCGTTCGTATTCCCCGCGTGCAGCACACGAAGACCAGGGAGATCAGCTTCGCTCCAGTGCCAGTCTACACTCCAGTTCAGGTTCGCGGCGTGCCAGTCAATTTGACCTGAAATTGACAAGGGAATAAAACAGTTAAACTGCTCTATGATTGTGCCGGCTCTATTTCAGACGATGGAGTAACGTCGAATTGTAGCCAAGACCCAATCAGACACGTATCGGCCGATACCGATCGGACCTCAAAATCGGACCTCATTGATGACGTCAATCGGACCGGATGATCGGACCTCAATCAGACATCGAATCGGACCTCAGAATCGGACCAATCAGGATCGGACCTTGATTGATATAACAGACCAGCCTTTGAATAATGAAATAAAGCATAAAACAAGGCCAATATGTGAAATAATGGATCAGCTATGTCTTGAAACAAGATATTAAATAATCAAAGTGTAAGCCGATACATTGTCCACCTTGTCTAGTTACCAGTTTGACTCGTCTTATCGGACCATCTAACTAAACGATCGGACTATAGCCTTTTCAGAGAAATCTAGCTCCGACGTAGGGAATCTAGATTTCTCCAACTATGATCAGATCAGATAGCTAAATAATCAGACTTGACTTATCAACCTGTTAATTAAACAAGATGCTCGCACAGGTGTTGATCAGATTAAGCAAAATAAGCAGGTAAAACATTAACAGATTCGTTCTGATTCTAAGATATGCTACCAAACAATTAAGTGAGATCCAGCTCCGACGTAGGGAATCTACACCACACTTAACATTCAAATAGCAATAAGGCATAACCAAAGCTTCCTTTAACTAATCAAGATGAACCTAGCTCCGACGTAGGGAATCTAGACCAAGCATGACAGTCAAAGATTAATCTAAGCGTATTACAAAGATCCAGCTCCGACGTAGGGAATCTACACCAGTGCAATACTCAAAGAACAACCAGATTAAACCACAAAGCAGGATCGGACATAGAACGATGCTGTAAGATAAATATTGCTTAAATCGGACCAAGACCAATGCTCAAAGCCGTTGAAGAAGTAGAATTGATTCACATGGCGTAGATCTAAACCAAATCTAGCAACTCCAACAAACCGCAAAGACTACCTTTAGTAACCAAGATTACTCTAGCTCCGACGTAGGGAATCTAGACTAATCTTGATACCTAGCTCCGACGTAGGGAATCTAGGCTTAAAGTGTAATCCGATAAACGATAATCTGTTGAATAATCAATATTGATCTAGCTCCGACGTAGGGAATCTATATCAATCTTGATTATCCAGAGATAAATCGGTTGAACAGTATAAACGAGAAAGGGCGATGCGCCTCAATTCAAAGCCTATACTAGTTCGATAAATTGACTAACTTACTGGTAAGCCGGAGATCAGAACTGATGCAGCCCGTCCACCAATGAGCTTCGTCGGTAAATACTACTAGGGTTTTGGCGTGAAGCCGGGTTGTATTGATTGTGAGAATAGTTCTTTACAATGGACGAGGGTTCAATTTTATACCCTGGTCATGGAGAGTCCTGATCGGACCAGACTAACTAAATAAGGTAAACTAAGCTTAAGATAGAACGGGACTCTCATACGCCTTCTGAAAAGGAAATAGTCCCTGGATCTGATACGCCTCCTCCTTAGCCGACGCGTCTTTCTTCTTGAACTCGTTATCGGGTCGAACTCCTGCTTCATCGGACCCCTCTTCAGCATCGGCTTCCTTCTCTGTCACCTTCGGCCTTGACCAGTCAACGGGTCCACTGCGCAGTCTCAACCTCACCACGTCATCATTTGACTCAGCATGTCAGGTGCGAAAATCCGGTGTCAACAGCTATTTATCTATCTTTACCAACTAACATCAGTCGCTAATTTGGTGTTGTGGTGTAGTGAAATGCACAAGCATTCATATATACCACGTCAGAGTATAGGTCAGTGACATGAAAAAAAGGGCACCAGATACACAGGGGAGAGGCCAAGGATTGTTGGGCTATTTGGGCTCATTCCTTGTTTTATTCTTTTTTACTTAATCTTTTTTACTCAAATGACATCAAAAATGATTTTAAATGACAAAGTTGTGAATACAAAAGATGTGGATATCATCGATATCTACAAGTGTTGTTTTGGTGATTTCCCCATTCGAGTTAGATTGAACTATTTAAATTTGAATTTTCAAATTTTGAGAGATTCAAATATTTTTTGGGGGTACTAAATGATGTCAAATGAAAAAGTCATGAATACCAAAGATTCTTAACTCATCAAGATCTACAAAATTTATGTAGGTCATTACTCCATTTGACAAAGTTTGAACAATCCAATTTTTGAATTTCAAAAAATGGTATCTAGATTCATGTTTTTGGAACAGTAAATGATGTCAAATGAAACAGTAATGAATACCAAAGATTCATAACTCATCAAGATCTACAAACTTTATATAGGTTATTTTTTTATTTGACAAAGTGGTTACAACATGTGGTACAAATTCAACATACCCCTAACATAGTTCCTAAAACTATGTTAGGGGTTTGTCAAATTTGTACTACATGTTGTAACTACTTTCTCAAATGAAAAAATGACCTATATAAAGTTTGTAGATCTTGATGAGTTATGAATCTTTGGTATTCATGACTTTTCATTTGACATCATTTAGTGTTCCAAAAACTTAAATCTAGATGACATTATTTGTCAACAATAAACTTTATATAGGTCATTTTACAAATAAAAAACTTGTCAACAACAAACTTGTAGAACTCTTTGAGACCTACAATTTTGATGTTGGTTAATTTTTTATCCGAATTTGTTTAGGTTACTTTTAAAATTTAAATTCAACCTTTTTTTACTAATTTAATTAAAATTTGGCATATGTTTTCTCTTAAAAATAAATACCAATTAACATAGAAAACAACCATGAAATAAAATTTCGTGATTTTAGAAAAATCAAAAAAAGAATCGCCAAATTTGGAGTTCTGATGAGGGAAAAATATCTGTTAGAAAATTTAATTCCAGATTAAAAGATAGAGATGAAAAACAAATGTTTCTTCGTCTCACTCCACGTGGTCCATTGATCAAATAAGATTTATTGCAAAAAGTTATCACAACCGAAGCAGTAACCTAGTGGTAAGCCAGTGCAACTGCACCTGAAGGTCAGAGGTTCGATTCTTGCTTCTCCTTATTTTCTTTTACTTTTCCATTTTAGCTCCTCGAACCTGATATTACTAAAACCGGCTTTAAAAATTAATTATCACAGCCGGTTATTCTAAAAACCGGCTGTGAAAAGCACCTGCAAATTTCAGGCTTTGTCAGGGTGAAAACCGGCTGTGAAAGTGGACTTTCACAGCCGGTTTTTTAGCCGAACCGGCTGTGAAAAGGTCTCGATTTTCACAGCCGGTTCGGCTAAAAAACCGGCTGTGAAAGTCCACTTTCACAGCCGGTTTTTACTTTTCCAGCGATAGGCAAAACAAAACCGACTGTGATACCATTTTCTGCGCCATTTTTTAAAACCGGCTGTGAAAATGGTGACTTGAAAAATGGTTTATGTAGTAGTGATAAGCCAATTAGTAATACTGATTAGACACAATTTTTTAATAAATTGAGCAGTCAAACTTGAGGTCAAAAGTCAAATTAATTATAATTTAGAACAGGTGGAGTATGTCAGAATTCTGCGACTGGCATGTCGTGCAAAGATCTGGAGGCAATGTATCGACTAGCAAAAGAGGAGAAGGTGGCCGACTGGCAATAATGGAGAGAAGTGCAGAGCCAAGGAGGAAGAAGCAGCACGTCAGGCTCAGAAGGACGAGATGAGCAAACTTGAACCCGCCTGTGACAGGCTCTTCAAGCATTTCGCTGCCGGTGAAGTATATATGCCCACGCCGAAAATACAAAGCAGCACATATGTTCTCAGTAGCCATTATCGTAGGCGTTCATTTTTGCGCCGAGATTCGTGCTACGTACCTTTTCATTTTGTATTCGCTGTGTATTTCGCGACGTATACGTGGGCAGCGAAATACCTTTTCATTTCCCCTCCGACGCCCTCCGGCCAGTTACCCCCTCAGCCGCCGCCGCCGCCGACGCCATTAGTTCTTCTCCGGCGAGTTTCTCCCTCCTCCACCGTCATCGATGTCGACCTCGTCGGCCACCGCCATGACTTCTTCTCCGCCGAGTTTCCCCCTCCTCCACCGTCGTCGATGTGTCCCTCGGCCGCCGCCGCCATGCCTTCTTCGATGTGTCCCCTCGTCCGCTGCCCATCTCCATGAGCTTTTTCCAGCGCTCCTTTTTGTTTCTCAATCTTGTCGCCGCACGTTGAGCTCCTCGTCTCGCGCTCCGTCGGCTGCCTTGTCGTCACCGTCGCTCTTCGCCGCCGCCGCCGATTTACCTGCGCCGCGAGTATGAACTGCTTCTTCCTCCCTAGCCCTTCTATCTTTTCTTTTTCTTGCTGCGTTTTGGTGGAGTTATGCCACAAAAATTAGGTTGCCGAGCTTCCTCTGCCTCTTTCACCCTATACTAGATGCGTTCTTCAATTTTTTTTAAATAGATCTGTGACTGATGCAATTCTGTATCAGTGGAAGCATAGATGTGATTGATGGCTCCAGTGCAGACCCTGCCAAGCTTCAGATACTTTATGCTCTATAGTGCGACATGTTAGTAATCAGTGTGCAGGTTTGGTTACATGGACATCAGGCAGTTGTTTTAGTTTAGTTGATCTAGGAGTTCATTTCAGTTTAGCTTTGGTAAAATCGAGATTGCAGTACTTAGGACCTCACCCAGGTTTTCCTGTTGTAGATGAGGAGCAAGTTAAGGATGTTCATCTGAATGGAGCAGCTGGCCAGTAGATGCCTTTTGCCTTCTTTTTCTTGATCCAGAAAAGTTTGGCAACATTTTTTTTTCACTTTATTTACTGATGTCATGCATCATATAGGTCTAAAATTTGGGTTAGGCTAATCATTTCGCTTCTAATTGATACATGTACTGCTCACTGTTATTCGCTTCGGATTGATACATGTAATTACTCAGTAAAACCTGGGTGATTGATACATGTAACTTCACATATCCAATTACTCAGTAATTCGCTTCTGATTGATACATGTACTGCTCACTGTTATAAGGAATCA
Source organism: Alloteropsis semialata (assembly GCA_004135705.1). Classification (NCBI taxonomy): domain Eukaryota; kingdom Viridiplantae; phylum Streptophyta; class Magnoliopsida; order Poales; family Poaceae; genus Alloteropsis; species Alloteropsis semialata. The sequence goes on from CM014272.1 coordinate 12,315,942, forward strand.
TTTCAAGAGATCTGGACAGTGCTTATCAACTATCAACCAATACTCATGCTGTTATTATTGTACTATGTGCATTGGAATGAACTGAATAAATCAATTTTATTTATATGGCGCCTACTTGTTTTGGCATTTTTGTGCTCTAGACTCTGAAGATTGCATTCTGAGACTGCAAAAAAACACTTGGATATCTTAGGCTAAAAAATAGAAATTAGTGTGCTGGGATAACATTATTAAACACGACATTGCACTATCTACTAATCTTGACTAACTGCGGTAGGAACAAAAAAGACTTTGTTATATGCAAATCAGAAAACAACTGACCATTCTGCACCTTCATACACATGAATTCAGCAGCTTCATTTACTGCAGGTAGGCATTTCTGAATGTCTTTGCAATATAGGCCCTGTTTAGATTCGCGAAAAGGCACCAATTCAATCAAAAGGCAACGCATTGAACTACATGTCTTGTCTCTACTTTTTTAACTCCCAATGCATCTCCAATCATTGAATTCAATCGAATTCACCCTATCTAAACAAGGCCATAGAATTCCAGCAGCTGTGACTCTCAAAAGGTCTTCGAAGAATCCACACATAAATGCACCTGAAAGTAATTGTGATTGGGAAAAGCTGGGGTGCAAAAAAATAGTGTTCATCATAAACAACATAATGATAAGAAATCTGAAGAGCCATGAATATTAATAAAATGAGCAGCCAATTAATATAAACCTTTCTCCTATTGCATATAATTAAAATGGCATGCAGAATGTATAAAAGAATGTAGCATTGCATAAGTACTTTTCGTACTTGAGGAAAAATAGCTTTCACAATCCAAAAATGCTGGAAATTCTTGAATCCAGCAAGAGTTTTTACTACAATAGAAACAATATGGATAGTGAAATAACAGAGTAGAGTACAATGGCTAGCCTACAAAGGTACATTGAATAAGTTATTTTTGTCAGATGGGATATTGCACCATTATATGAAACTCATTACATAGTGCAGTAGGATGTGAAAATTGAAATAGAGGAATATAGAGAAGTAGAATATCTTAAGATAAGTCATAAAAATCGACATGAGTAATTCTTCGACGTTTCAGCAACCATATTCTATTTCTCACAGCCGAATCACCATAAAAGAGAGGGGAATGCCCTTCGAAAAGCATGAATCAGGAGGCATCGTAGACGGCGAAGAAGGCTGAGACATGGTGCGTGCGCGCGGGAAACTCACCTGAAGAAGCTCAATACTAGGTCTGGGAAATCGTCGGCAGTGGCGGCAGGCCAAAGAACGGAGGAGAGGAGGCAAGTGAGAAGATGACGGCAGAGAGTACGGCGAGGAGCGGACGGCGGCGGCGAGCAGATCGACTTCGACCATCGGCGATGAAAGAGAAAAACGTGGCGAAGAAATAGATCTGAGGAGATGAGGCAATGGAGGAGGTAGACAGCGGCCGAGCGCGGCGGCGGCGAGCGCAAGAAGGGGGGCGGACGGAGTTCAGAGAGACAAGAGAACAGGAGAGAACGAGAGAACGACGGGAGAGTCGAGGGAGAACACGAAGTGGATGTATTCAATCTGGTATAGACATCGTATATCTAATCGTATTTAAGTATCCATAGCATAAACAAAGAATACTCGGGAGAGAACTGATGTGACAGGATCCAGATGGACGGCCCAGATAATGGCTCCTGAGAACACATGAGTCAAAAAAACCGGGTTAATGGCCACGCCGCAAGAAGCTCTGGCCTGCATTCACGTTGTGAAGAAGTACGCAGCCAGTTGCCCGAAGCCGCTGTGGCTGGCTGCTGGACCCATCAAGGGTTCCACGATTGGGGCTACACTTTTTTTTTTTTCTTGACGGGAACGGCTTCTTGGCAGGCACGCAAAGCCATATCGTTTCGTTTCACAAATCATTTACTATGTTGTATGTTACACTACTTTCCCAACATCCTCCTACGGCCCCGTGTCTGTTGAGTTCGTACGTCCAATGCATTTTCCATTTAATTGTTCTCACACATGGCTAGCTCCCGGCTGTACTTGTCTTATCGCTGGGCTATGCTTTCTAGTGGTTGAAACTTGTAACCATACTTGTTGCCGTTTTTAACTCATATCTTATAATTTAACTTTGCTACTCTTATATATGTTTTCCCCTATCTATATATAGCTCCATTATCTTCTCTAGTCACATGCTTTGATAAAATCGCTTTGTTGATGCGTATAAAATACGTTAGATTTCATATGAAAAATCTCTAACCTGACCATGGAATGAGAACCAAACATAGTTTTGGTCGTCAACATTGCTGTGTTAATCCGTAAGGAGAAGAAAGCAGCAGAGAGTTGCCATATACAGGATTCTCATATATTTATCTTTACACAGCCTATATATTATTTTCATATTACATCTCCTGATCAGATTAGGAAGTGATTCGTCATATACGTCAAAGAAAAAAGAAAAGGTAAAGCATTAACTTAAACAAATTATAATAGTAATAAGATTATAAATGCTGAAGAATAGATAATAGTCAGTCATGCATTCTATCTCAATTGTCTATAATCACTATGTCTCTGTTGCTTTTACTAAAAAAACATATTCAAGCCGATATTATCCATATCCCTCTCATCTCTTATTCGGTCCATGTATATGAGCATCCATCATGATCAAGATCAGTATCAGCATGACATTATCCATGTCCGACTTCAAACTCCGAGATAAAACATGGGATGGGAGACGGGATCAGCAATATCCATTAATCAAGGACGTGATGAATGTTAATCAATGAATCATATATATCAAATTAAAGGCATAAACCAATGCACATGGAAAGCACATAGATGAACGTGCAGAGGTGATTACACCCTAAGCTGGCTTCACCGCCCTGGCTAATATATAAGTAGGACTACTTGAATCTGCATGGATATTGTCAAAGCATCAGTGATGATGTGAACAAATAAAGGATATATTGTGTATCAGTGAATGAAGCTATAATATTGGTGCATATTCTAATAATACCCAAATTAAATCTAGCCACTCTCTCGATATCGAATTGGGTAGTATATATATATAAAGGCTGTTTCGACGGGACTATATATATACATATATACATATATACATATATATATATATATATATATATATATATATAGAAGGCCAGTAGCCCATCACCCTACAGTACTCTATACATACACACGCCACCTGAGAGACGATATATAGCAGTCCACTACTGGATCTCGCTACAGCTTCCACGAGAGAAAGCAAGAAGAAGCCGGGCATGGCGCCAAGCAGGCTCTTGTGCGGGAAGCAGGGAGATGTGCGCGTCGGAGGTCTGGTGATCATGCTGCTGGCGCTTGCCATTGGGCTTGCACTCGCCAAACAGCAGCGCCGCCGCCGAGCAAGGTCACGACGTAGTCGTTATCCATGACGATTTCGCCAAAAGTTGTATGAGTAATATTCATGGAAAACAAATGCAAGATTGTGCGAAGCTCAGCGAGAAAGACATTGTAAAACAAGACTGCTGCACTCTCTTGGAATCGTGGTCGTCACTGCGTGGAGCAAGCAGGTGCGCTTGTGGCGTTCTGGAGATAATCGCGGGTAGGAATATCGACATGCAAAAGGTATGTCACAGTTCTTTGATTGGATCGTCGTGCAAAGATCTGGAGGCAGCGGATCGAAGAGCAAAAGAGGAGAAGGCCTCCGATCCCTGCACCAGGCTCTTCTTGCGGCTAGTTGCCAACGAAAAGGTCAGCGAGGACGACGCGAGGGCCTGTGGCCAGGTGACCAAGACGTGCGCGGCCACATGCCAGAAGCAGTGAAGAACCGCATCCGATCGAGCTCGATTGGACACTGTTTTTAATTTGGACCTGGTGTTCTGTGTGCAATAATAATTTGGGGCCCCATGCATGCGCTCGGTTGAGGGTGTATACTTACCATGCATGGGCTTATTAGCTCCCTTCAATTGTGTTGTGATCTCTTTGATTTCTTTCTTCATTCACAGCGAGTGTGTGAGAGACAGAGAAACGAGTATGTTGTGCTTCTAATTAACAAATAAGGCTGTCGATTGGGTTGATGCATCACTTTTAGTTTCAATGCTTGTCCCAATTTCTCTTTTTGTACTCGGCTAGCTCTCTTTGGTGATTCTCTGTCATACAATGCTCAATTAATGGATACACCTCGACCTCCTACTAAAACTACGCTCTTTGGTGATTCTCTATCATACAAAGCTCAATGTGTGGATGTACAAAGGAAGAACTCGGATGTACAGATAGGAGATATGAAATTAAACTATGATTAGCATCCTCAAAGACAAATCAATCTATTTTGAATAGTTAGAACGACTTACCCAGTAAATATAGTTTGAGACGATTGGCATGATCACTCTTCACGCGAGGACCCCTACCTGGCGCATCTCTGTCGGCGTTTTAGACCGGCAGATATTTGGTTCGACGGGTACCCCACGTTGAGCGAAGAGCAATCATAGTAGACAAAGAGATCGAGTAAAAATCGTGTGTCCAATTGTTTGCTTGTATTATTTCGGTGAGTAGTACAGCGTTTCAATTATTTCCACATCAGTAAACTGGTAGAGCGTGTACCTGAAGTCATCAACAGCTCCAGTGACGAAAATTACAACGACAACCAAAAGCACATCCCTGTTTGCCATCCACTACATGTCTGCTAAACAAGAGACGACATGAATAGAACAAGCATACTCCTGACTACAAACCTATTGAAGGATACACGAGCGATTACACCCCAAACAAGTGAGCCACATCTCACAACAGGAGTACATAAAAGATATGGGTGTGATGGTTCTAGTACCATAATTGGAACAACGAGGAACAGCAGCAGGTTACTTCGGTGCATCGATGACAAAGGATCAGTGCCAAATGCGGCAAGCCAGCCAAAAACCTATTACAAGATTCCTATCTTCTTGGGCCGAAAGATCATCTTTCTTATCCTCTTCCTCTTGCAGAACAGCCATCTCAGCAACTGGATCACGAATCCATGCCTTCCATTCTGGGCCGAAGTACTTTGGGTTAGGCCTCCTAGCTCTTGGCAGCCTGGGCACGGCCCATGTAGACTTGGCATCTTTCGTGCCTTACTTGATGACGTCGTCAGTTGCCAAGACGCCTTCCCACTTCCCAGCAGGCACCACACCAGCAGCTAGCAGAGTTCTAGACCGCAGGCAAACCATGGGACAGATCGGATGGGGACGAGCCCCACAAGCAGGACTGCAGGAGGAGGGACCGTAAACATACATCATGGAGAATGAGGTAAAACATGGAGGGGCATGCAACCCTCTGTTTGCAGGAACATCTTCGCATCACATTAACTGATTCGAGAAGGTGAATCAGGAGCTGTGCGACATAACTGACATCTACATGTTCTTTGTTGATTGTACACTAGTAGAAAATTGGGCTTTGTAGTCCTGACTAGTTTTTGACCCAGGACTAACGTGGGCATTAGTCTTAGGTCCAAAAGCCAAGAGAGTCGGAGACTCTTTAGTCCTGGGTGGTAGCTGCATCTGAAACTAATCCCTATTAGTCCCTGGTGGAGTCACCACTCGAGAATAATAAGGGGGCATCATTTAGTCCCAGGTGGTGGCATCCACCGGGACTAAAAGATGGGCTTTGGTCCAAGGCGGCGACAAGCACTGGGACTAAAACTATGCACGGTGTTGCTTCCATCTGGATGGATTCACCCAAATATTAGGTCTAAGTGCAAGCCCCCTCTCTCCTCACTTATCTCTCTACCTTATCCTCTCTTTGTCATCCTCTACCACCTCCCTCTCATCTGTGGGCGATCAGCATTGAGAGGCCAGGAGAGCAGGCGAGCGGCCAACCGGCTGGGAAGGCACCCCAGCGCTGCCTGGAGCGGGCAGGCAGGGGGTCAGCGAGCCGCCCTGGAGCGGGTACCGATGCAGGCGGACGGGGGAGGGGGCAGCGAGCCTCCACGCGGGTGGCTCGGTGCTGTTGGGCGGGCGGGCGCGAGCCTTTACGGTGCGCGAGCGGCCGGCCCGGGCCCAGAGGCAGTGAGCAGCTCCCCGTTTGTGATAGAAGATGAAATTTGTTTATGAGTGATCTAGTAGATTTGTTTTTGAATGATCTTTTTCATTGTATTGGTGAATCCTCTGTGTTGTGGATCAACACGAACTCACCTGCTGTGAATCATATTTGTGCTTCAATTTGTGAAGCATCAATTGTTTGATCGCTCTGGGTTTGACTGTATGTCTATGGTAAAATTGGAGCTCGAGAATGTGGTGGTCTTGCTGTGGATTTGATTCCATCTCTATGGTACTCAATTTGGAGCTCGTGGACGGTGTCATTTGCGGCGGAGCAGCAGGACCGGGCGGCGGCGCGAGCAGGCAGGAGGCAGCTTTTTTTATTTTTTCGGAAGTGGTTTGTCCCAGGTGTGGTTAGGCACAGGGACTAAAGGTGCCCTTTAGTCATGAGTAGGTAGTCCCGGCTGAGAAATAGGGATTAATGCCCGTTCCCAACCGAGAGTAAAGTTTTTTTCTCTAGCCAGCATCTTCCTTCCCACAGTTCAGAATAAACTACCAATACTAGGATAGGAGTGCTCTAGCCGTTTCGAAATTATCTCCATTAACATTTAATGGTTAATCTAGTCAAAAAAAATATTTAATGGTTATCCAATATATCACCCCAGCTGCCAGCAAATACAAGGCCTAGTAGTGGAAGTTTAGGGGGGCTTGTCAAGGCCGGCTTGCACAATGTCAGCAATGTATAGCTTATTATCAGGTTGTTGAGTTGCCCATATCCCAAATTTTGCGCATGTGACCTACTGTAAATTTAAACTTTTGTTACATTTTATGGATGTACTGTACATGTAATGTGGCAAATCGTTCATGAAAGACCGATGGTGTACCTCCCACAGCTTTAAAGTTTTGGTTCGACCAATCGACGATGCACATAGGGCATTAGTACTGAAGGTTCTGGTCCATGGAGAGAACATTAACCAATGGCAGAGCATAGGATGCAGGTGTTCATCAGAATCTGAAATCCAAATTAAAATTCATTAAATTTATCTAATAAATTCAAAATAAACTTAATTAGGGAATAAAAATTCTAACAAGATTATAATATTATGACAAATACAATGAAAACAAAAGTATTACAAGGTAAAACATTTAACTTAAAAAATACATAAATATATATTTGTTGCAAACATTATCATGGCCGACGTTATCCGCATCCATCTCATCACCAATTCAATCCATGTATATATATGACCATCCATGAGCACGAGGATCCACATGTCACTATCCATATCTTCCGACTTCAACTCCGATCCGAGATAAAATATGGGTTGGGACACGGGATCAACAATATATGTCCATATCTAAAGATATTTTTTCAAAGTTAATAATCAAGAACGTGGTGAGCATTAATCAATGAATCAATGCAAAGACATAAACCAATGACGCAGCACAAGTGAAGCATGTGTGAGTTTTTTTATTTAGCCACGGCAAGTCACTGAAAATCCATGAGACCTGGCTGGCAAGAGGGACATGGAAAGCACTTAGATCAACGCACCGGGTGATTACACCATAAGCTAGGCACTTCATAAGACCTTTCTTAAGCCACATTCATACCAACATTCAGTATTTCATAAAACATATATTATCATGTCAAATTAAGCGAGATATATTCCAAATAATCGAGCTACATTGCATAAAACATGTGTTATATGTCTTGGCAAAATAAGAGAGACGTTCTAGATGACTGATGTACTTTCCCATACAATTTGCCAATTATCCAGCACCATGAATTGCCAAAATGAAGCTACACATGTGCCATTCTCCTAACGCATGTGCACCTACACCAACCTCCACCTCTTGGAGGACAAACTGTAGTCTTCCGTCATCGTTGTCATCATCACTAAATCTCCACCGGTTCATTGTAAACTCACGTCGATGGGTACATAAGGTGCCACAGTAACCGCTACCACTACCTCAGCATCTCAAACTCCTCATCATCATTGCCGGGGTTCGCATAGAGAAGCCCGAGCTCCTCTTCCTATTGTAGTTGCATTGTTCACAGAAATTATGTAATAAATTCAAAATAAACTTTTTAATAGTAAAAATAATACTCTTACACCACTAAAAAATATTTTAATGAAATTGATAAAAAGAAAAAAAATCCAAAGTTAAAGCATTTACCTTTAACTAAATATTTTTGATGAACTAAAAATAAATAATTAAATTGCAAGTCCTGAAAATGTTACAATAGTTGCTATAGTGTTCTACTCCCTCTGTTTAATATTGTAAGTCATTCTAATTTTCTTGGAGAGTCAAACCATTTTATGTTTGAAATCTTTATACACTGTTGAAATCTTTATACACTATTGAAATTTATGTGCCAGAAAGAGAGAATAAAGTTTGCAGTGTTTGGAAGTAGAGGAGTCATTATCTGGGCTAACCAACCCGACATACATCTGGATATTGTATCTCCTATGCAGCGCTGTACCCACATTTAGGTCGTAAATATATTAGAGCTGATCATGTTTATGTGTATAACAGCTTGGCCAGCACAAGTGACGAACGTGCTATACATTATATATAGCATCTAGAGGAACGTGCAGGGGGGTGATAGATTAAAATCATTGGGGTGTTGGATGCTCATCGTGCAAGGGTCATGCATTACGGATATTGTATCGAATTAATCTAAGATAATCATTTCGTGGCAGCATTAGGCTTCTTTGATAGATATGATCGACGTGCTGTGGTGTTTTACATCAAATCGGTGAATCGCTTTAATAGCTTAATTAAGCAGCATTGCACTTGGGCTATCTGCAGCATGATCCTACAAGGATATTCAACGCATGTAATTAAACAACGGGAGCACGGGCAAAGCATGGGTTCTTACTTTAGCAAGACCAAGTTCCAAACTACCTGAGCAACGACATATAGTATGCATTTCTTGCATATATATGAAAGGCTAGCTGGACTGTGTTTACTATACTCAGGGCGGCCAAGCTTGACTGCAGGATGATTTTTCAGAACTTGGAAAGATTTTTTGCAAAATGACCTAACCGTGTGTTAGCATACGAATGTACAGCCATGCCCAAAACTGTGGTTGTGTGCACAGATGGGCAAAGGTCTTTGTATTATCGTTCCACCAATTAATACTTCATTATTATTGACGCGATCGAGATAATCGTCTCTTTTGGCCCTTAGTACCTTAAAATTTGGCCAACTATTTCGATATTGAACAACTTCACATTAAAAAGAATCAACTAGGAAGGTGTGGATCTCATAAAAACGTATAATTTCTACATAATGTTTGTCTCTATGCAAGTTGACGTAAAAATGTTAGCTTAGAACTTCTCATCAAAACATATACTGCAAAACTCGACCAAGTGCATGACATAAAGAAGTCAGATAATTTATAAAACTTGTTCATTTTGTCTTCTATAAAAAAAATCAGTTTAATATATATTACATCCAACTTCGGACTGAGCTAGTATACATGACTGCAACTAATATATAGTATTTTTATAAGGTTTAAGCTAAATATTATCTGTTAAAACCAAACTTTGCTAGCTCGACGACGGCTTCAGATTATTTTTTTAAAAAACTAATCTCATATGTTTTCGTACAAAACCTGTTTTCTTCCAAAGTTGCTGAAATGATTTCGTTTAGTAACGTCGTATCTAGCCATGAATCGATGCCACGGTGGAGCAATAAAAGAGAGACGGATGGGAACTTGTAGTGTTTTTATGCTCTTTTAGTGACATGGCACACGCTCCTGACAACTGTGAAATGAAACATCGCACCAGAAATGGCCTAATTCCATAACTTGTAGTGTTTTTATGCTCTTTTAGTGACATGGCACACGCTCCTGACAACTGTGAAATGAAACATCGCACCAGAAATGGCCTAATTCCATAAAAGCTGATTGCTTTAGTCTTAACATCTTGTTCTCAGCACAAGTGAAGAATGCGCTATATACATTTGATTGACGTGTTAACTGAAGCTGGTTGAACCTGTCCCAGCTCTTGATCATGCGCAGGCCTCTTTGGGTTGGGACTTGGGAGAAATAAAACGACCGACGTGCTGGGGTGTTTTACATCGAATCAAGGCGGATCATTTTATAATTAATTATTAACAGCCTGTTTAATTAATTAGTAAGCTGGCTTCGTGCTTGGGCTATTATTCCGGAAGGGTTTTATTTATATTCAACACATGGAAGAATGAACCAAATTCCCGAGCAATGAGCCTATAAAAAAGCACATCAGTCATACCCCATCGCCACACCACATTCCTTCCTTCCTTTGTTCATTCAGTTGGTTCACAGCCAGAGGATATTGCTCGATCTTCCTGTGTTGTGCAGGTATAGCTAGCTAGAGATCAGCAGAGCACGAGATATATAGCACCACAAATGGCACCCTGCAGGCTGTGGAAGAAGCCCACAGGGGGTCTTGTCCTGCTGGCGGCGGCGCTCGTGGTCGCTGGACTTGCACTGCCAGGCGCCGCCGCCCCGCAGCAAGGCCGCCATCTAGCCGGTGACGAGGGCGTCGTGAACCCTGTCGTCGTCAGGCGTACCTGTCTTGATTCCGACCGCATTCCGTTAATTGATCTGTTGAGCTGTGCATCGCTCGACGAGGGGAATACTCCGAGGTGCTGCAATAACCTGGGGGTCCTGGCCCCTCGTGCTCACGACTGCACCTGTGGCGTTCTCAAACTAATCGAGAGTAAGGGCATTGATATCAATAGCGTCTGCAAGGCTACTGGTCTTGAAAAGCTTGCCAAGCTAAGGCGGAGGCAGCGCGTCAGGCTCGAGAGAAGAAGGCGGAAGCGGACAGAGCTGCGCAGCAAAGAGAAGACATGCTGAGCAAGCTCGACCCCTGCGACAGGTTCTTCGAGCGCTTCGCCGCCGGTGAAGCATCCAAGATCACGCCGGAAGACGCCAGGGCCTGCATGCAGGCCAACAAGACGTGCCCCGCCAGCTGCCAGAAACAGCAGTGACCCACCCCCATCCACTGCCGAGCGTGCATGCCCCTGCTTTCCTTTCATGCCTACAGCTTAATTTGGTTTGATTTCCCCACCATTTCTTTCTGTCCATTGGTTTCCCCCATTATTCTCCTTTTCAAAACAACCCAGTGTTGTGAGTTTGACTATTGCAGAATGTTTAATCTTCCATACAGTATTTGGTTGCATGTATGCATGCAATGGGATCGATGTATCTGAGTGTTAATCTAATTCAATCTGTATGAATAAAAGCCGCCATTTTTATTTTACTTACTGCCTGTTTCTATTTTCTTTTTTTGCCTGTCTTTTTTGCGAGTATACTATGTCGTTTCTCCCATCCTAATTAATTAATTTGTCTCAACATTTGCAAGCCATTCGCTAAGAGTTATTAGCGGTTATTAGCTACTCGTACCGTTGTGGCACACTCGCTAGCGCGCAGCAAAGCAGCCAAGCAAGACACTCCGTTGTTCTCTGTTTCTGTCCTCATTGCAATTTGCAAGCAGCAAGGCAGCATTCGAGCAAGGAGTAATTGACAAATTCTCACTGCAAATTTGCAATTGGTTAGATTCTGGAAACTAAACTGTTATTCATGGCGTGTTTGATAGTCGATAGATGTATTATGCAGAAATGTAGTCTTCGTAGTCGGTTGCAGCAGTTTTCATCATCTACATTTATTACTTTTTCTTTAGTTTGAACGAGGATTAGAGAGTTTCGTGCCATTAGAAAAACGTAGACACGAGGTGAAGAAATAGTATTGTAATCCCATTTGAGCCACTGTATCGTGTAAGCTTCTTTTTTTTCAAAACACTTGTAGAAAACTAGAAATGCAGATGCTCATAAACGCATATACTCACTCCTATGTTTTAGACAAAATAAAAAAATCCGCATGCAGGCCAACACCACTCGCCCTCATGGGCCAGCCACACAGCCTCTCGCCCACCCGCCGGCCGGTCAGCCAGCTTTTCCAAATCAAGTTTTTCAATCAGTCACAAACTACAACAAATTTCACAGAATTAATCCAAATCATATGTATCCATATTTAGTGAATTAATCCTAGAATTTTCAAATCCAAATTTTTTTATAACAATCGTAAACAAATCACTCACAAAATCATTCACATAGCCAATTTCGAATCGATCACACATAACCATAACAGAAAAGAGTAAAGAAAAATAAAAGAAAAAGAGAGGAACATCGCATCTGCTCCGGGCCTTGGCTGCGCACTCGCTGGTGCTCCCGCGGCGTTGCCGGCAGCGACCGGCGCCCACGGCCTGGGGCCCGCCCGCTCGTTGCCAGTGGCGGCCGGCCCACGCCTAGTGCTCCCGCGGCCCGTGGCCAGTGGTGGCTAGCCCGCGAATTCTTTTTTTTAGGATTTTTCAAAAAGAACGGTTGGATGCCGCCGTATGATACGGCGGTAAGAAGATTGTTGACGCAGAAATCGGTCAACACACGAGTGCGCTAGTTCGCGCGGGTCGCAAAGGACCAGATCGCAGCTGCCTCCGGGCTGACCGGTCAGACCGGTCAACGGCACCGGTCAGACCGCTGACCGCCGGTGAGCTACGGGGTAAACCCTAAAAGCGCCTCCCGGAAGGATCCGTCAGGAAGAACACCGCCAGGGGTGTTCTAGGGTCGGCAGGCCACCTAGAACGCCTTCAGACGTCACGGAGACGAAGGAAGAACAGCAGGTAGGGTTGGAAAAGCTAGGGTTTGGAGATGCAAAAAAGTAAAGGTAAAAGTAGTAAATTGAATAGATTCGATTGTTGTGTGTTCAAACGACCGAATCCCCTTATATTTATAGGGAGGGTAGGTCTTGTCCCGCAAGGAAACGAAGTTACAACTCGTTACAATCTCGGAATCCAATTTTTAGAGTCCTAGTCGGATTCCAACTCAGGTGACCGGTCAGACCGGTCCGGGCGTGTCCAGCCTCGCACCGTCTTCTGTCTTGCTCTTGCGTCGTCTTTTGCCTTGCTCTTGCGCCATTTTCTTCTTTGCAATCCTCCTGGTCTTCGTGCCAATTTTGGTTGTCAACATATGCCCCCCTGTTTTTTTGGTAAAGCTTGCGTACCATAAAACATTCTAGTACCAAAATTGTCATCTAAGGGCGATGCCTTAACATAATTCATCGGCCATTATATTTTTCTAAGGGCGATACTCAAATATCGGCCGTATGCCACTTCATGCCTCTTGCCAAACACTAGGATAATACTTCTTCAAGTACCTCCCGTTTAACGCCTTAGGCAAACGTCCTCCTTGCAATGTCTCCACCATGTAGGAATTCCCGCCATTGATCCTGAATATTCTATATGGACCTTCCCAACTTGGAGACCACTTGCCGAACTTATTGTCTTTAGTACCAAGTGGCAATATCATCTTCCATACTAGATCACCAAATTGAAAAGTCTTCTCTTTAACCTTCTTGTTGTATGCTCTAGCAACTCTGATCTTGTCTTTCTCAATTTCCTTAAGAGCTTGCAAACGCTTATCGGTCACTTCATCAATGTTGTCCATCATCAAGTCATAATAATCACCAACCGAAAGCTTATTCTGTTTAGCAAGTCTATAAGCGTCCAGATTTACCTCTACGGGCAAAACGGCCTCTTGTCCATAAACAAGCTCAAAAGGAGTAACCTTAGTGGCACCATGTCTAGATATACGATGAGCCCACAAAGCTTCAGACAAAACTTCATGCCACCTTCGGGGATGTTCTTCTATCTTCTTCTTGATCAACTTTATCAAAGTCTTGTTACTAGACTCGGCCTGACCATTGGCCTGAGCATAGTATGGAGATGAATTGAGCAATTTGATCTTATACATATCGGCAAAAGATCGCACTTCCTTAGACATAAAAGATGTGCCTTGATCCGTAGTCAAAGTTTGTGGAATGCCGAATCTGTGAATAATATGCTCAGTAATAAACTCAATTACCTCCTTGTGGGTCATATTCTTAAGAGGAACAGTTTCGGTCCATTTAGTGAAGTAATCCGTAGCAACCAACACGAAGCGATGTCCCTTTGAAGAAGAAGGATGTATTTCTCCAATGAAATCCAATCCCCATCCACGAAAAGGCCAAGGTTTAATGATAGGATGAAGTAATGCAGCAGGTACCATCTGAATATTACCAAACTTCTGACATTCCTCACATCCTTTGTAGTAACGAAAACAATCGGCCATCATTGTAGGCCAATAAAATGAAGCTCGCCTAAGCAACCACTTCATCTTAGGAGCCGATTGATGCGTTCCACAAATTCCTTCATGAACTTCACCCATGGCCACTCTAGCGTGATCAGCACCCAAGCATTTAAGTAATAAATCATCGGCGGTGCGACGATGCAACTCATCGTCAACTAAAATATATTTGAAAGCTAAACGCCGACTTTTCCTGTCTGTTCCAGAACTAGGATTTCTTAAATACTTGACAATGGGCACTCTCCAATCATCAACTTCGGCCTTTTTATTTTAAGAATTTTCAACGGCCGAATTTGAATCTGCAGACGCCTGACCGGTCTGACCGGTGACCGGATCGGTCTGACCGGTCGCTGTGGACTCGTGACCGGTCTGACCGGTCCCGGCATCGGTCTGACCAGTGCGGTTCTGCTCTGCAGCAAGTATTAGAGCTTCTCCATTGGCAAAAGCAATCAACGGCCTTTTCTTATGGAAGTGTCTCTTCTGGACATTATAGCCTGATGCTTGCTGCGCCAAAGTATTAGCTCTAGGATTATCACATCTTGGTACATGATAAATGGTGAATTCATCAAAATATGGTATAATATCAAGGCACTTGTCAAGATAGATATTCAACGAACTTTCAAAACATTGACACACCTTAGATACTTGCTGCACAACCAGTAATGAATCACCAAAAGCTTCAACATGCTTTACTCCCATGTCATGCAAAATTTCTAATCCGAATAATAGAGCTTCATATTCGGCTTGATTATTTGTGCATTCAATTTCTAATCGGCTAAGAGCTTCAAAAACAGCTCCATTAGGAGAAACAAGAACAATTCCAATTCCACATCCGTTCTTGCAAACCGATCCATCAAAATGCAATTTCCATGGAGTAAAAGTCATGTAATCAATTTCTAAATCATGCTCATCCTTAATCCGATGTTCAACAATAAAATTAGCTACAATTTGGCGTTTCATAGATTTCAAAGGTTCACAAGCCAAATCATACTCAATAAGCGCATATGCCCACTTTCCGATTCTTCCACTCAAAATCGGCCTATGCAACATATACTTGATAACATCGGCTTGACACGCAACTATGCAAGTACTAGATAACAAATAATGTCTCAATTTTGTACAAGCATAATATAAAGATAAGCATAATTTTTCAATAGGTTTGTACCTTGTTTCTGCATCCAAAAGCCGTCGACTCAAGTAAGTAATAATGTTCTCCTTGCCATTTGTTTCTTGAGTCAAAACAGCCCCAATAACATTATCTTCAGCCGAAAGATAAAGCCTAAATGGCACCCCGTTCTTAGGCGCTTTGAGAACGGGCGGCGAAGATAAGTATTTCTTGATTTCATCAAAGGCCTCTTGCTGCTTTGCCCCCCAAGTAAAATCGGCTTCATTCTTTAACCGAAGTATAGGAGTAAAAGCACTAACTTTCCCGGACAAGTTAGAAATAAACCTCCTCAAATAATTAACCTTGCCCAAGAATTTCTGTAAATCATGCTTGCAAGTAGGCGCTTTGATCTTTTCAATAACACCAATTTTCTTAGGATCTATCTCTATGCCCCTTTCATGTACCATGAAGCCTAAGAATCTTCCAGCCGATACACCAAATGCACATTTCAATGGGTTCATCTTCAGACCATACCGACGCATTCTTTCAAAGGCAAGACGCAAATCAGCCAAGTGAGAATTTAATCCAGCCGATTTGACAACAATATCATCAATATAGACTTCTAGGATAACACTAAGTAAGTCATGAAATATTAAATTCATTGCTCTTTGATAAGTAGCGCCGGCATTCTTTAAACCAAAAGTTATCACAACTCATTCAAACAAACCAACAAAGCCGGGACATTTAAAGGCCATTTTGTATACGTCTTCCTCGGCCATAAAGATTTGATTATATCCCGCATTGCCATCAAGAAAGCTAATAACCTTGTGTCCAGAAGCATCATTAATAAGCATATCAGCTATAGGCATAGGATATTCATCTTTGGAAGTCGCTCTATTAAGATCTCTAAAATCAATGCACACTCTAATTTTATTAGAACCTTTCTTCTCAACAGGTACAATATTAGAGATCCATTCAGCATAGCGACATGGCCGAATAAACTTAGCTTCAAGCAAACGATTAACCTCTTCTTTTATGCGATCATAAAACAAAGGATTGAATCGTCTATTGCCTTGTTTATATGGCCTAAAACCAGGTTTAATCGGTAAACGATGTTCAACTAATTCACGACTTAAACCAGGCATCTCATGATACTCCCAAGCAAAGCAATCAGAATATTCTTTCAATAACTCGATTAATTCAAGCTTATAATCGGCTTTCAAACTTTGATTTACAAAAGTCGGCCTTGGAATAGAACCATCACCTATATCTATCTTTTCTAAAGGATCAGCCGACGTAAATCCTTGTCCTAACTTCTCTACTTCAAAATCATTAATGGCTTCACATGCATCGTTCATATTGGACCGATAATGCTCCACCTTTTCCTTCAACCACTTCTCGCTTGCATCCATCTACTCTTCGTCATCTGAATCAACCGATTTTGACACCGGCCTTAGAGCAGCAGACACGAAGCCATCCTTGGTACAAGCAAGGAACTCAAAGTCCGAAATATCAATCCCGGTCAAGCACTTGACATTATCATGACTTTCCAAAATAGATGCATCGGCCATAGCAACACATGCCGAAGTATCCGCATGAACAACCTCAACTTCGTCACCAACCCATTGAATCAAGCATTGATGCAAGGTAGAAGGCACATATTGATTTGCATGAATCCAATCGCGCCCCAAAATAACACTGAAATTACCTTCACCTCCGTGACGAAGAAAGCAGTTGCCAGCGTCTTGCTCCCAACGGTAAGCTCCAAGGATGCAACTCCCTTGGCACTCATTGGTTCTCCTCCTCCAACGCCGCTGATCGCCATGCTTGTCTTGATGAGCTCGCTGTCCAAACCTCCCAACTTCTTGTACAAAGTGTATGGCATGAGGTTCACAATTGCACCACCATCAACAAGCATCCTAGAAATCGGTTTTCCTTTAATGTGACCCTTCACATAAAGAGCTTTCAGATGATTATCCGATTCTAAGGGCCTCTGAAATACGGCATTCTTAGGAGCAAAGTCAACTTGAGCCATTCGTTCATCATCTCCGACAAAGCAATAGTCGGCGTTCAAGTAGATAACATTGATGTCCATGTCCATCCTGCTGAGTGAAGGCTCAAAATCAACAGCTTCGTCCTCATTGCCCATCTGAGTATCTGTAATTGCAGTGGGCGGAATCGAAACTTTATCCGAAGACAAAAACGCATCAGCTACCGACTCCCTGGGCGACACCGGTCTGACCAGTTCCCCCTGACCGGCCTGACCTGTTCCAGTTGCCAGAACTGGAATAGGGACAGGCAACCGGTCTGACCGGTCAGGGACACCGGTCTGACCGGTCTCGGCTATGTCAGCCGAAACTGCTGCAGATGGCTCGGCCTTTTCTGGTGTTTTGGCCTGAACATCTTGATCATCAGAACCATCCTTGGAATTCTGACCAGCTGCTGGAATCATCGGCTTAACCTCATTGAACCACTCCTCCCTCTTCTTAGCCGATTCTTCTTCTCTTTGCTTCTGAGTGCGCAACCGCTGCAATCTCCTTTTCTGAGAATGAGTTAAGCCAGGAGGACACCACTTTGGCTGCGTATACTGAGGCAAAGGCACCTTCTTCACTTTTTTCACGGCCGATGTGCCAATAACATTGGGCCCATCTGCCATAGACGTGTCAACTGCCATGGAGCCAATTTGAATCATGCTCTTCACAACTGGCTTTGGAACCACAGGGGCAGGCTCTTCCTTTTTCTGCACGGGGCGATATTCCTGTCTGGCCGGCTCCTTGCCCGGCCTCCTCTGGTGACCGGTCTGACCGGTCGGCGGCACCGGTCTGACCGGTGGCTGCTGCTGTGGCACAGCTGCCGGCCTCCATTGGGCACCGGTCTGACCGGTCGGCGGAACCGGTCTGACCGGTCCGTGCTGCTGAGGTACAAACACCGGTCTTGATTGAAATCCTGCAGGCCTATGCTGTTGTTGATTCATTATTGAATGTATAGGAGCTCCAGGCCATGGTTGGTTAGGTGCAGGACAGTAAGGCACGTACATAATCCCATCCCTCCAAATAGGCTGAGGAGGGGGAGGTGGAAACGGCCTCCATGGCCTAGAAGGACCAGCACCATGGGATGAGCTTGGACCCTGATTCCACTGTCCTCTTGGTGCCTTCATCGCACCAGAATTCCTTGGTGGTGAACTTGGTCTCTTTTTTGGTGGCCGATCCTGTTGAACGGCCGCATTATGCATATGCTTCGCCATGACTTGATCAAAGGTCGCTTTTGGCTTGAATGTCTTCCCCTGATCTTTGTCCTGGTTCGTCTTCCAAGTTCCCACTTCAGGACGCTTGGGCACAAATGTTCGGACCGGCCTCTGGGCCGGACCGGTCTGACCGGTCATGGCAACCGGTCTGACCGGTGCCCCCTGTGCAGCAGGAGCAAACGGCCTTTGATCCCGCGCTTGAGAGCTTGATTCTCCCCTAATTTCAGAATTCTTCACTGTGATAGTCAAGATCTTCTTTCCATCAGGAGCTTGCTTCATCACAACCTCTCTCCCAAGCACTTTGTCAGTTTCCATCACCTTCCTTGGTTCACCAATCACAACATTCTTGCCTCCTGTCGTATCGGCATTGTCGGGCCGAACCAACATCTTGGCATCCATGAAGATCCATGGTATTGACCATCATGTTGTCGACTGGAAACGGGCGCTTATCCACTTGCATCTCACTCAAACTCAATCGTCCATCATTTAAAGCCGATTGAATCTGTCGACGAAAGAAATTACAATCATTAGTCGCGTGAGAAAATGAATTATGAAATTTACAATAAGCACGCCGTTTTAACTCCTCAGGTGACGGAATAGCAAAAGAACATTTGATATATCCATTCTTATGTAATTCATCAAAAATCTTATCACACTTGGATACATCAAAAGTAAATTTCATCTCCTCCTGCCGATTCCTATGAGTCGGCTTTAGAGATGTGCAAGTAAAAGCTTTATTAGATGCTGGCCATTACA
>CM014272.1:12342567-12360105 GCA_004135705.1 Alloteropsis semialata
TCATAATAAGACACAGTGCACTTCTTGTATGTGTGCCCAACCTCATTGCACTTAGAGCAGATACGCACGTCTGGACCAGCTTCAGATCGATTCATGTTATTCCTAATGCGCTTCTTCTTTCGTCGCCTAGGGCCTTGCTTCATTTCTGGATCTGGATCGGGGATATAAGTTGCATTTTTCCCCGGGTTGTTGGTGAAGGAGCCAAATATCCCATAGCCATACACCTCAAAACTCCAGGTAGCCATAATGGTTTGCTTGAAGAAGTAGGGAGAGACGTACATACGGGACTGCAGTCCCCCAGCTTCATAGCAGGCAGCAATCACATGGGAGCAAGGCTTGTGCAGCAGCTGAGGCTTCTGGCACGAGCAAATGCAACTATTGTTCTGGAGAACACACTCTTGTCTGACCCTTTTCCGTCCGGCCACCGTCCTCCCTTTGTCCTTGCAAAGAACCTCGAACCGCCATTCATCTGAACCCTGCGGATACGCATGGTGCAATAGAGCCTTCTTCTGCTTCTCGTCCACAAACTCGGTCATCTTGTATCCATACATCAATTGGTTACTTCCATGGCAGCCGCAGCCTTTCCATACCGGTCATGGAAATATTTGATTGTGCGGTACACGAAGAACTCGATGATTCCCACTAGGGGGAGGCCCCTAGCTCCACGAAGCACCCAATTGTAAACCTCGGCATAGTTTGTAGTCTTTATACCATGCCGAGCACCTCCTTCATCATAGATCAATGCCCATTTTTCTTTGGGCTCATTCTCAATCCACTGGCTAAAAGTCTTAACTGCACGAACCCTTCTCCTCCTAGTCTGGTCAGTGTCCAACCCCACATCCTCAAGAGACTTGGGCTTATCTGCTTCATTTGTCATGGGTTTCTTTGCGAGCTCCTCTGATTGTTTCTTCGTAAGGTCATTTAGTTTCTTCCAGATTTGGTTGAACTTCCTCTCCTGATTCTGGCTGCATAAGCACTTGAACAACTTCATCAGTGCCTTGTTCTTGAACTGGCTACGGAAATTAGCTCCCACGTGACGGATGCACCACCTGCTCATGACGTTGGGCCATCGTGGTAATGTCTGCCGCTCGGTGCTGCCATTCTTCATTTCTTCAATTGCCTGCAGAATACCTTTGTGCCTATCGTGTATGACACACACGTTTGGCACATCCCCCACAACCATACTCTTCAGCCTCTCCAGAAACCAATACCAGCTGTCTCTGCTCTCTTTCTCCACAAAAGCCAAGGCCAAGGGCACTAATTGATTATTATCGTCACCGGCAACGGCGGTGAGGATTGTGCCTTTGTACCTTCCTGTCAGGAAGGTCCCATCAATGCATATGACTGGCCTACAGTGTCGGAAAGCCTTAATGCACGGCCCCAATGCCAGGAATGCCCGCTGCAGCACTAGCTTCCCTGGCCTTAAGACAGAGGGGAAAGTCTTAAGGTCATAGAAACTCCCTTCATTTCGCTGGCATATGGCGTGGAGCAAAGCAGGAAGGTTGTCATATGATGCTTCATAAGTCCCCCACTTCATCTCGAATACCTTCTGTGTCGCTCTATATGCCTTGTCGTAACTAATTTTGTACTTGAATTTCTCCTTGATGGCACATATTATAGACTTGGGCTCGTAGCTTGGATTATCAATGATCTGTGCATACATGAAGTTAGCCACAAAACCGGATGTGAGGCTCCGGTGGTCTGTGTCCAACTGCTCAAGCACACATGTGTGATCCTCGATTCTGCTCACCTCCCAGTAACTATTCCACTTCCTACAGAATGCGTGAACCCGAAAATGACACCCTTCTGTGACGCAGCATATGTCATAGACTTGTTTGCTGCTCTTAACAATCCTGAACTCCCTTTGCAAACACAAAGCGGACCACTGTTTTATTGCATCCTTCATTTCTGCTGCAGTCTTGTAGCACGAACTGAGGCAAACCTCGTTACACCTATACTCCCAGGGGACTTGTTGGCCTTCATTTATCGTAAGCTGTGAGAAGTCATAGTTGACCCAGTTCCTTGGCACCTGCACCGCTTCGCCGTCGTCATCATCCGACCAGTCCTCCTCGAAGTACTGCTGATGCTCTGTGCCCTCCCTCTCTGCGTCCAAAACCATCTCAGAAAAAATTTCTGCTTCATCAAGCTCCCCCGATGGTTAAGGGGGTGCGTAATAATCTTGTCCGGCTGCACCTTCTTCCACTTCTTCACCTTCCTCCTTAGTAGCATCTTGAAGGTTTTCCCCTCCAGCATCTTCAACTTCTCCTTGCACTTCACTGCTGGACCCAGCCTTGTGGAAGGCTCGCACAAGCAACACCAGCGGCATACCATGCTGCGTACAAAGTGTCACAAATGACCTCCAGTTCTGGGTTCCTTCAAGCGCAACAAGTTCCCAATACGTAGTTGAACTTCTGTTCATCACTGCCATCACTGACAGGTCATGCTGGGCCTCATCAAGCCCAAATGAATGATAAAGCCACTTTGTTATTGAAACCCAATTTCTCTCTGCTGCTCTAGCTACTTTTCTGGTGACACAACTAAATTCTGACAGGTCTACCCCTTCAGAACCATATCTAACTTCTCCTGATCCATAGTACAATTGAATCCATAACGTTCAGACATGCCTAAACCAACCAGGACAATAACAATAATTAATACAATTTTGTACTCATGAAAGGACTTATGCGTAATACTCTACTATAAACTATAATATAAACTCGTATATAGAATTTAATATCAATAAAACTCTAATGTAAACTGTACTATAAAATCTAATATAAACTCTAATTTCACCTCTAATATAAAGTCTAATATAAACTCTAATATAAAGACATTACTAACTCTAACATAAACTCTAATTTAAACTCTAATATAAAGTCATTATTCTAATATAAACTCTAATTTAAACTATTATATAAATTCTAATATGCATAAAACTCTAACAGAAACTCTAATATAAAAAGATATAAACTATAATGTAAACTCTAAAATGAATAATTACAGTATATATAAAATAGTGGGGTAAACTCTAATATCAGTGCATCTAATATAAAAATATATATTAATAAAGATCTAATATCAATAATAGTAATTAGTCTAAGTATCTCTAATGTCACTAAATCTAATATCAGTAACTAAGTCGAATATCAGTAACTCAAAAATAATACTATGATTTCATACTGTGTAAACTAAATACTAAAATAACTACAAAGTCATACATCTACCAAATTAAAGTTACAACTACGAGATCAGATTTTACTAGAAACCGAAGCGCAGAACCGGCAGGGCTTCGCCGCTGATTCTTCCTCTCCCCAACCCTCCTCTCTAACCCTAGTTTTTCTTTTTTCTGATTTAGAATAAATTTTTCAACACAATTTTGGCTTATATAGGCGGCAGCACCCTAACCGCCAAATGATTCGGCGGTAGGGGGCTGCCGCCATTGATCCAATGGCGGGAAGCCTTCCCGCCGGATCCAATGGCGCGGCAAGGGCGGGGCTCCCCCTACCGCCAAATCATTTGGCGGTTAGGATGCCGGGCCCAGGTGCCGACACCTACCGCCAAACCATTTGGCGGTTAGGTTGGGCAAACAGTTCAAAATTATGATTTTAAATTTAAATCGCTAATTCAAACGGCGGTTTACCTAACCGCCGTTTGATTTGGCGGTTATGACAGATTTGCAAAATCTCTCATCCAACCGTTCTTTTTGAAAAATCGTAAAAAAATAAAATTAAAAAAAATTCCTAGCCCGCAGCCAGCACCTGGCGCCCGCGCGGCCGAGGGCCAGCGTCCCCGAGGCCAGCGGCGCCCGTGCCCAGTAGCGGGCCGACAGCCCTTAGGTCCCTGCGCGGCTATGAGAGGATAAGGGAAGAGAGAGATAGATAGGCAGAGAAATGAGTGGCAGAGATAAGAAGAGGGAGAGGCCGGTAGATGGGATGGAGGACTTAGAAAAAAATTCTAATAGATTTAGCTTTAGTCTCGGTGGGTGAATCCAATCGACACTAAATGTTCTCAGGTAGTGGCTCCATCCGGGACTAATAAGAGACGTTTAGTCCCAGATATAGATACCACCCGGGACTAATGAGCTATCCAGGCTACTGGCTTTTGGACTCAAGACTAATGCACCTATTAGTCTCGTGTCCAAAATTGCTGGGGACAAATGTTCTACACAAAGGGCATTTTTCTATTAGTGGGCGGTGCATGGCGAGCAGGGGCGGAGCCACCCTATAGGCAAGGTGGGGCGGCCGCCACAGCTATCTTGTGGCAGGTCCCAGCATCCCTCTACTACCTCCATGGCCCTCTAGCGCCAGCAGCTTGGGATGCTATGGCTTATATTCGTTCTGCTTCTCAGCTTCTGCGTCGAGGAAGAACAGTAGATGCAGGGGCGGAGGGCTCAATATGGCAAGGTATGGCGGCCGCCATGCCTTGAATTTTTTCGCAGACCCCTCTCTTAATCACTGGACACTGGTATCCATCTGCCATGGGATCTCTGAACTGAGCACAGCGTAGCAGGCTAGCAGGACAAGGAAGAAGAAGACTATGAACTGGTATTTGGGCCATGTTGCTTAGGCTTAAGTGATAGAGTGAATCATTTGTATTGGCCTATTGGCCTTCGCTAACGCGTTTTGGCTGTCGAGTCTTCTTCTTGTCAATTTTGCCATACCTTAGAACTTTTCCGTCCTCCACCACTGAGTAGATGGGCTGAAGGGGCCTGGCCACACGGGCAGTAATTTGGTGGGCTGGACGTGATTGATGGAGAATGAAGGAAACAAGGAAAGGCCCAGTTCAAATGGCCATTCTTTGCTTTCTTTTTCTTTTCTGCACCCAAGCTTCCTGTTGTTGAAAGCTAAAATTGACTATAACATATTTATATCTACTTGCTCTACAAAATCTAAACAGGAATGGTTCCGATCACTAGATTGCTTATTGGCAATGCACTTTATCGCCTGCAATAAGGTGCATTATTTTTAATATATTTTAGTACATAATATTTGAAAAAACATAATATTTGAAAAAAAAAAGATACAATCTTGTAGACGCTTTGGTCCGCCCCAGCTAATTTTTTTCATGGCTCCGCTACGGATGGCGAGCAACGACGACGATAGACGAGAGCGGGTCGTCGTGGCCCGTAGTGTTGGTGGGCCGGGGCTACGGGCGAGGCGGGTGTGACGCATCCTTTCAAACGGAAGTGTCCCCGTGGACCCGCCCCTGCCCCTGTACGGCTGTACCCTCACGGCTTCGCGTATGAAAACGGTGGCCTCAATCACCGTACTGGCAAAGCTCCGGCGAGCTACTGGCCATGTTCCGGGCGGTGCCGCCAGAAATCGTGGCCATCCGGTTCTCCCGCTTTCACGTTTTTCTCCGTGGGCCAAAACGAACAAGCCAGTGTTTACACGACGAAAGCACAAAACACCTCCAGCCCATCATCTCACGCGCAAGCAGGCCCAAAATTGATTTTTCTTAATCCGAATTTTAGCCAGCTTATAAAGAAAGCTATATATCATCCATTTTAAGTGACTCGATTGAATCCATTAAGCATCCTCCCGAAGACAAGCAAGTTTTTTTTCTTGACCGCAATGGTTTATGGGTACATGCGTGAATTAAATAGCATACGAAGAACGAATTTATACTTGACCGCTATGATTTATAGACCCATGCGTGAATTGAATAGATTATGTATAAATGAGTTTAGATGGCTATCTATAAGCACATGTCATGTCAT
This sequence comes from Alloteropsis semialata, assembly GCA_004135705.1. Taxonomy (NCBI): domain Eukaryota; kingdom Viridiplantae; phylum Streptophyta; class Magnoliopsida; order Poales; family Poaceae; genus Alloteropsis; species Alloteropsis semialata. The sequence continues at coordinate 12,348,287 of CM014272.1, forward strand.
GTCGCATATAAACGATGTAGTAAACAACTTGTATATTGGTTTTGTCTAATAGACTGTCTGTAAGATATTTAATTCATACATGTGTGCTCGTAAAATATAGTCATCAGTTATAATTTTGATCCTTTTTATGCTATTTTGTTGCTTGTTTAATCTTAATAGTGCATTCAATTGATGGGCATCAAATAGATGATATATGTCTATCAGATTAAAGAAACAATTTGCTAGCTGAGCATGGGCCTGCTTACAGGTGATGGGTTCGGGGTCCTTTGTAGCTAATGAAAGCTAGATAAGTAAGTTGGATTAGGCTCATCACGCATCATCCTTTTCGTCCGCACCGCTCGTCTTCCACCCCCGCCCCTCGCCCTCCGCCCAACTGGTGGCTGGCTCGGCCTCCAACCCCGCACTTTCTAATCCGGTTGCTTCTCACCCCTGCCACCACACACCATCCACCGGTCATTCTTCCTTGCCTAGCCGGTGGTGCTCCCGCGTCGCCTCGCCCTTCGCTGCCAGCCGAACCACCCCCACATTGAGCATATCGCCATCCCCCTGACCTCTGTTTCCATGGCTACCGAGCATTAGAGGCCCCATTGTGGGATATGGGTACCCCTGGGCCCACTATCGACCGGGTAGCCAGTCGGCCTAGTCCCACGTCTGACAAAGATGTGGGCCGACTTCAGACAGGCCCACGAGGATCTCCGAACTTGATGGACAAGACCGTTGATGACTTATCTTGCAAGGCACGCCAATTCAGATTAGTTACTTTGATGTAGCTGAACAGTAATAGGAAACCGACTTGTAAACCCTAGATCGTCGGTCTATATAAGGCGGCCTAGGTCGACCCCTCCAAGCATCTGATCCCATCGAGTACTTTTGTAACCATAAACTCGCCGTTGTTCTCCGAAACCTCGCCGAGCGAAGCAATACAAGACCCCCGAGCACAGGACGTAGGTTATTATACCTCTGGGTAGCCCGAACCTGTATAATCCCTGTGTCCCTGTGCTACCTCGAGCTCCCTAGTCCTGCGATTGCCCTTTGTCTGCAAATCAACCATCTGGATACCCCCGGGTGGACTGCCGGACGATAACTCCGACAGTTGGCGCGCCAGGTAGGAAAAATCGCGGGGCAATACAGCTAGCTCAATGGCAGACTCATCTACAAGCAAAACTCCATTGGCGTCGGGGTGCCGTCCGCATCTGTGCTGGAACCGCTGACTACGCTGGCTCCGCTGGTTGTTCCTCGACACGTATGTACAGCAGCGCTGCAAGAAATCCCCCTCGATGGGAGCAATCAATGGAGGCGCACCAAGACGTCCCTATCGATGGATTCAGTCAATGGCGGCTACCACAACATCAAGTTTGTGCACGAGCAAGTATTTGATGATACTACAGGGAAGATTCTTTCCTATTTTGCTTTTACGTTACCGATCCAATCCGAATCATCTATTTTACTTGCTTAACAAAAGATTATTCTAATCTATCTTTCTCATAATCGTGCATGCAAATCCCAAACGCTTGCACACATACATAAGGGCATGTATGCGCCGAGCTCTCCCTCAAGTACTGATGGATGTCCTGCAAGCGACGCCGGCTGCTAGCGCATGTGGTGGAGCAGTCTGGGTGCTGCGGAGGCCGACGGCACGCTCCCCATGCTGCAACACGGAGAGCGCTATACTCCGTATGTCCCTGGACGTGTACTTCGTCGACTTCGCCAGGCCGCCTGCCGACTTGCGACGACGACAACTCCTGCTGTTGGAACCTGACTGCTCGTCTCCGAATTGGCCGGTCTCATCGACGGCACTTTCGTCCAGTCCACCTTGACGACCATCTCCGGGGCTTCTTAGCCCGTATGTATGTGAGGATCACGCCGATTCTTCCATCCGATTCGGCACGAATCAAGCTAAGTATTATTTTTAATTAAATATTTTATAGCTTTCGTATATCTTTGTACGCCTCAACTCTCCTATCTCTCCATGACTTTCGCTGACCACCCTGGTCACACTCCGACTACTTGCACAGCCTGGCCTGTCTAGACTGCACCTCACGGGTGTCCAGCTCATACTATTGTTTCGATTTAATTTTTTAACACGGCGCACTGCTCTAGCGCTTGGGAGAGTCCCTGCAGACTCTGACTCCGAGTCCCTGCCCGATCCTATGTCCCTCTAGGTAAATCCCAAGTTAACCCGTGCGGTTCAAGTCCCCAATCGTGAAACCTTGAGTTTCGTGCTCAGCCCGCGCGCCCCCTACACCTAAGCCTCCCCGCTGAGCAGTGTAGTCTGGGGTAAGCCGTCCTCTCCGTGAGCAGTGGTCAGCGGGTAAAAAAGGTGCTTAGCGACACAAGGCACGGGCTGCACCGTGTCCTACTCGGTGTTTTTGCTAGAGAGAAGGGGTTTCACACATATACACAATGCATTCACAGACCTGTTTCTGTTACGACCTTGACAAACATTGTTTATCAGTCATATTATTGAATATTATGCTACATAATATTTGCACTGTCTTCATGCAGCTCAGGCATTGTTTGGTGTACTTCGACCGACTCGGCCAGCTCCCAGGTTCGGGGCCGGCGCGGGCCGACCACTCGGCGCGTCTCCTACCACCCGGCCGACCTCCCAGCTTGGTGGCTAGGTGCGGGAGGCGACTCGGCGGCTCGTCCGGCTCCCAAGCTCGGGGGCTAGACGCCCCAGACAACGACTCGGCGTGCTTCACATCGTCCAGCCGACTTCTTTGACTCGGGGTGGGAGGCAACTCGGCGACTCGGCCAGCCCCCACGCTCAGGGACTCGGCGCTACGGCTCCGGTCAACGGGTCTCCACGACTCGGCCAGCCCCGACGCTCAGGTACTCGGCGCTACGACTCCGGTCAACTGGTCTCCGTGACTCGGCGAGCCCCAACGCTCGGGGACTCGGCACTATGACTACGGTCAACGGGTCTCCACGACTCCTCCAGCCCCGGGTCTCCGTGACTCGGCCAGCCCCGACGCTCGGGGACTCGGCGCTACGACTCCGGTCAACGGGTCTCCGTGACTCGGCCAGCCCCGACGCTCGGGGACTCGGCGCTACGACTACGGTCCACGGGTCTCCACGACTCGGCCAGCCCCGGGTCTCCGTGACTTGGCCAGCCCTGACACTCGGGGACTCGGCGCTACGACTACGGTCAACGGGTCTCCGCGACTCGGCCAGCCCCGACGCTCGGGGACTGGGCGCTACGACTCTAGTCAGCGGGTCTCCGTGACTCGGCTGGCCCCCACGCTCGGGGACTCGGCGCCACAATTTTGGGACAAGCTCCTCGCTTCGAGGCGCCAGACCACCCTATCTTCTAGTCGACCTGTCTGCACTGAAGTTCGGATGATTTCTCTTTGACCATTGGCCCGATTCTACTAATCGACCCAATGCTCGGGGACGACTCCATATGGAGGATGTGTCACTTTTCTCAAGTGGTGCAGCTCCTCGGCGCCCGACTCGGCCACGACTCGGAGCTACGCCACTCGAGGCTCCGCCCCGGGTTTGCCCAGGGTCATCCCCGATGGCCTGCGATTTCCTTTTTTGAGCACCGCCCACCCTTGTGTCGGCCTGCCGACCAAGATGCTTCAACCGACCTTAAAGGCTTCGCTTCTTCATCAGTACTCCCGACACGCGCCTGCACGTTGCTCGGAGACTTGTGGGATATGGGTACCCCTGGGCCCACTATCGACCGAGTAGCCAGTCGGCCTAGTCCCACGTCTGACAAAGATGTGGGCCGACTTCAGGCCGGCCCACGAGGATCTTGCAAGGCACGTCGATTCAGATTAGTTTCTTTGTTGTAGCTGAACAGCAATAGGAAACCGACTTGTAAACCCTAGGTCGTCGGCCTATATAAGGCGGCCTAGGTCGACCCCTCTAGGCATCTGATCCCATCGAGTACTCTCCCTCTCTTTGTAACCATAAACTCGCTGTTGTTCTCCGAAACCTCACCGAGCGAAGCAATACAAGACCCCCGAGCACAGGACGTAGGTTATTATACCTCTGGGTAGCCCGAACCTGTATAATCTCTGTGTCCCTGTGCTACCTCGAGCTCCCTAGTCCTGCGATTGCCCTTTGCCTACAAATCAACCATCTGGATACCCCCGGGTGGACTGCCGAATGATAACTCCGACACCCATAACCCAGAAAACCTAACCCTAAGTACACCCGCCTCGACCACCACCCCGGTCGGTGGCGACCACGTCGTTGGCCACTCCTTCCACCTCCCGCTCCCTCTGGTCTCATCTGCTTGGGCGGCGGCGCACGAACTCGCGACGGCATGCCAGCGTGGCGAGGAAGAAGATGATCAACGGAGAGAACACGATTGGAGAAATGGCCTTCAGTACCAGGTGGGAACCCCCCCCCCCTTTAGTACCAGATCCCTACACGATACTGGGATTTCGGTACTAACTAGGGGTACCTTTAGTACCGGTTTCCACACCCGGTACTAAAAGGGCACTTTTAGTATTGGCTAGTAACATGAGCCAGTACTTAAGCAATTTTCGCCAAAAAAATAATTGAGAAGAAGAACATGAGAAGAAGAACATCTTCCTCTGTTCTTCTTTCTTCTCCTTCATCTCTAACTTACCATGAGAGAAGAAGAACATGAAGAAGGAAGAAGAACAAATGGCATAGATAGCGGCCAAGGATAAAATGAGAAAAAAGAGAAAGGAAGGGGAAGGGGCCAGAGAACTTCTCCAGAACCTCTCTCTAATTCACTTAGATTACATAAAACCAACCAAACCAACATTACAAGCACACACAAGCATCTATACAAGCACAAACATAGATTACAGGCACACATAAACATCCGTTCGCCGGCCGCTGTCCCTCCCAGCTCACTCTCCCGTGTTAGGGCCACCGCTCGCCCTCGCACCGTGGCCGGCCAGGGCCTGCGCTACGTGCCAAGGGCTGCCCACGCGGGCCCGGCCTCCGCGCGACGTGGCCACGTGCGCCCGTGCCTTCCCACTCGCCTTAGCTCTCTGCTCACCATGGGAGAGGAGAGAAGAGAGAGCAAAGGGAGAAGATTAAAGAGAGAAGAGATAAGGTATGGAAAAGAGAAGAGATAAGGTTGAGAGAAAGGAAGGGGATGAAGAGAAGCTAAGGACGCTCTGGTCAGGGGCACTCGGGAGATTTTTTTCTGATGCTCACATTGGTACTGGCCACAAAAGTGTCCGGTATTAATGTACCTTTACTACCGTATGGTGGCTAGGACCGGTACTAAAGGATTAGGCTTTAGTATTAGCCATAGCCACCGCCTGGAACTAAAGGTGGACAGGTCTTTACCCCGGGTCGTGGCTATGCTTGGTACTAAAGAGGGTTAATGGCTCAGTATAAAGCCCTTCTCGGGCCTCTCGAGGCACTAGCCATTGGGTCCGGTACTAATGTTGGACCAATGCAAAATTGAGGGTTGGACCAAAACCCCTTTCTCCAGTTGTGGAAGAACGAGACGGGGAGAAAGAAGGGAATTGTGCGGCTGGAAATAAAATGCCGCTCGGATCTCAAAAAGTGGATGCTATGTAGCTTTTAGGCTTCCGCACGACACATAGCATTCCAGGTGGGTTCCTGGTGTTTCTGGTTTGTGTGCTATACCGCATTTTTGTTTTAGTCCCACGAAGAAAAACGTCGAGATAGAACACGCTATGTGTGGCTGCTACGCTAGGAAAGCATCTCACCGGAGCTTTGCAGGGACGGTGATTCCCGACACCATTTTCATGTATGGGGGTATGAGGAGAGAGTGGAAGAGGATGGAAACTCACTTCGGACCGCCCCCGTTCGGTGGAGTTTCAGGTAGCTCCGGCTCTTTCTTGCGACCTGACATTGTTCACGAAAGCTATTTTCTCCTCTCTCTCTCTCTCTCTCCCTCTCTCCTCTCAAGGAGCCACCAGAGACTTTCCCCAACCCAATAATTAGAATGATTTCCATAAAATTAAATGAGCTGCCACCTAAGCTAATACATGACATGGCAAGTGAGTAAATGAAGAAAGAGAAGAAAACTGAGTTCTGAATGAGATATGGTTTCTATAGAATATCCGAGACACAATGAGAGATTAGTGATATTAAATTTACATATGAGTAGTGTTTTCATTGCAGAGATAGTGTCTAACACTAGTTTCTTGACGATGTGGAATTTATGGAAAATACTAGTTTCTTTATTATGTGAAGTTATGGAAACTATAGCCAATGTCTTTGTTGGTTGGTATGTCAGTCTAAATACTATCCAATCTCTGTTTCGAAATAAAAAGAAAAAAAACTTTCCAGACTGTGCGTGCTAGAAAGTTCTGATGTGGCTCACATATGCACTCCCAAGTCCCAACTTCCAGGAGCCAATATTTCCAATCAAAATTGCAAAATTACACATCAACAAAACGAAATTTTGTACTGTACACCACAGTAGTAACAATCATACTAGCTCACCCCTTCGCGTTTAACCAGCAATCTTACACCCTTGACAACTTAGTTTTTCCACGCGTGCCGGCGTGCGCATGCATCCATACCCACCGTCTTATAGATCACGACGGTGTCGCCTGCGGCGAGGTCTTGGCACCGCCGTCGAAGAGCGCCTCCATCTCCTCGAGGCTCCTCCCCTTGGTCTCCGGCAGGCACGCGTAGACGAACACCCACGCCGCCGCCGAGAACGCCGCGAAGATGTAGAAGCTGTTGGCCATGCCCAGCGCCTCGTACATGGAGATGAACGTCATCCCCACCGCGGCGCTCATCACCCGGTTCACCGCCGTCCCGACGCCGGTCCCCTGCGCGCGCAGCCGCAGCGGCAGGATCTCCGACCCGTACATCCAGATCACGGGCCCGAACCCCAACGAGAACGTCGCCATGAACGTCACCGCCGCCGCGACGCACGTCGCCGCGGACCACCACGAGGAGGCCGCGGCCGGCGCGCGCATGGACAGGCCCAGCACCAGCAGCGACGCGGCCATGCCGCCGGCGCTCGCGAGCAGCATGGGGCGGCGGCCGAGGCGGTCGGCGAGGAAGAGCGGGACCACGATGGCCACCGTCTTGGCGAAGCCGAGGAGCACGGTGGCGCCCAGCACGGCGCGCTCCGAGGTGATCCCGACGTGGCTGAACACCCGCGGCGCGTACAGCACCAGCGCCGCCACGCCGCACGCCTGCTGGAATACCTGCAGGCCGACGATGGCGAGCATCACGCGCCGGACGGCCGGCGTCGGCCGGAGCAGGATCTCGCGCCACACGCCCGTCGACGACTTGCCGACGCCGGTGCCGGCCTGCTTCATGGCCTCCTGGACGGAGGCCACGATCTCCTGGAGCCGGCGGTCGGCGTCCCCCGCGGTGCGCGCGAGCACGCGGCGGGCCTCGTCCGGGTGGCCGTGGAGGACGAGCCAGCGCGGGGTCTCCGGCATCGCGAGCACCGCCGCGGCCGCCAGGAACAGCGGCGGCACGGCGCCGATGCCGATCATGAGGCGCCAGTTGACCGTGACGGGGAGGCCGGCCAGCGCGAAGTCGGCGATGTAGCTCAACAGGATGCCCGAGTTGCCGGCGATCTGACACGCAACACAAGTGTATATGCACGTCAGCAAACAACAGTAAACATGATGTACCTTTTTACTGTGCATCATGGTAAAAAGTTCTCCAATGGAAAAGATCATCTGCATGCATGGTAAATTGGACATGCAAAATTTTGTTTGATTGCTGCTGAGGTGAGGACAGTTCTTGTCACCTAACGTTGTACAACTTGATCTGCCAATAACTCAAGCTATTGCGTAGCATTAGACAAGTCTGATTTGATTTCTCTCCAATTAAATTTAGTACATGTAGATCCAACAAACTTTCATTTTAAATTCCAACAAGTTCCCTTATTTTTTAAAAAAGAAAACACATGCACATACTGATCTAGTCATCAAGCTTACCTAGGATTCCAGATCTTACCACTTGCACTTACGTATTCTTTTTTACCAGCTTTCGATTAATTTAACCATCTCACAATTACTGTAACTAGCAATCAGGAAGGACCACCGCATTGTCAAAAAGGAATCAACGCCAGCTAGCCAAGCACGAGCGCGCGCGGAGAAACGACGGCGCCGGCGGCCGGCGCCATCGTCAATCTTCATACCTCGGGGATGGAGGAGAGGAAGCCGCGGGAGCCGGCGGGGGCGATCTCGGCGATGTAGACGGGCGCGACGACGAGTCCGAACCCGCAGGCGACGCCGGCGACGAGCTGGCCCGCCATGAGCGCGGCGTAGCCGTTGGCGGCGGCGGTGACGGCGGATCCCGCGAGGAACATGGCGGCGGAGAGCGCGACGGCGCGGCGGCGGCCGGCGCGGTCGCAGGTCCATCCCGCCGCCAGCGAGCCGACGAGCGAGTAGACGCTGGTGGCGCCGATGAGCACCTCCAGCTGCCCGTCCGTGACCCCCAGGTCCGCCTGCACGAACTTCTGCGCCCCGCTCATCACGCCGCGGTCTGCGCCGACAGATCAGGGAGGAAACGTTGCAACGCCATGCATGAGGGCAGTGTTCGCATGGCAAGAGGAGAGGAGGAAGAAGAAGAGGCCGAGCGGCGAGCGCTTACTGTAGCCGTAGATGATGGAGGTGAGGGAGGCGAGGAGGGCGCAGACGAGCGCGTAGGCGCTGCCCTTGGCGTCCGCCGCCGGCGCCGGCTCGCCGTCGTCGGAGAGCAGCGGCGACTCGAGGTCATGGTCGTCCTCCTTCTTCATCGTCGCCGTCCCCGGCCGGCTAGCCTGCAGGGCTGCCCTACCTAGAGCTGGCCTAGCTTGAATTACGTGCGGCAGAGTAGCTCTGCAGCGGGATAATTACTACTCGATCTCCTTATTCCTCTCGATGGAGAGGTTACACAGATCGAGAGAGCTATTTAAGCACAACACAACGAGACACGGCACGGCGCTTGTTGGCAATGAAATTATCGTGGCGCCCGTGAGCCGACGTAACGAGAGGCTGGACGCGGCGCGCCACGCACGGCCGCTAGCGCAGGTTTGCCACACGACGAAACCGCTTCTCCAACTATAGGCCTCTTAATTTTTTTAATGAAACACAGTTACAAACACGTACGCACTTACACTCACTCTTTTAATACACGCAGGGTTTACAATTTCGCTGAAAAATACGGGCATGTCATTTTATTTTTGTTTTTAAAGTAAATTTAATTAATTCTATAAAACAAAATGCTACAATAACGTTCGAAATTCTGAAAATTTCGTCTTTATTGGTGACATTCGAAATTTTATTATAACGAATATGTGAACCCTGAATACACGCCCGCAAACTCTACAGAGTGTCTACAAGAGATTAACTAGCAGTTCCGATCTTTCGATGGAGTCACCATATACTCCTATAATAAAACAAGAAAAATACGACACTCGTGCTGAGCTGAGGACCCAAACTCAAGTGAAATTGTTCCACCGCAAAGAAAATAACCAACTAAACTACACTTAGTTTGTCCAAGACAGTCCTTGGGCGCTCTTGAGAAACCTTTTAATTGGCGTTTTGCCCATCAACCACTACCGGAATCGGCACCTTTGCCGTGTGCTAGGGGCACACGGCAAAGAGCATATTGCCCACGGCAAAGCCTTTGCCGTGTGCCACCCACGGCAAAGAGCACACGGCAAAGGTTGGCCGGCAAAGGGCTCTTTGCCGTGGGCCTGAACACGGGCACACGGCAAAGCTTTGCCGTGTGTCAACAAAACACTCGGCAAAGTGTGTGAATCCTGAGCACAAAAAAACCGAAAATAAATAGCAAAAAAATTTATTCAAATGTGGGAAGGCACCCAACCACCCAAGCCATCAAGCCGCAAGGCGCGCCATTTTTCGCGGAAAATTCGCGCGCTACGCGGTTAGCGGGATTCGAACTCGTGACCTCTCCCTCGCGCGTGACCTCCTCTACCACTGCACCACACTCTCACTTGTGACTAGAAACTCTTCTGATTCCTACCATATTATACTAAACTGAGTGTAAATTGCTTGTTTGAGACCCTAAATGATTTCAAATTAAAAAGTTGTCAACTACAAACTTTCATAACTTTTTGAAATCTATAAGTCTTGTTTTGGTAGTTTCTCCATCCGAGGTCATTTACAAAATTTGAATTTCAAATTTGAGAACATTCAAACTTAGCTATCGTTGACAAGATGATTTCAAATAAAAAAGTTGTCAACTACAAAGTTTTGTAACTTTTTGTGATCTACAACTCTTATTTTGAATGTTTCTTCATCTGAGGTCGTTTGAAAAAACTCAAATTTCAAATTTTGAGAACTACAAACGTACTTTTCATTAGCAAAACAAATTCAAATTAAAAAGTTTTAAACTACAAAGTTGTATAACTTATGAAGATCTACAACTTTGATATATGTCATTTCTTCATCCGATGTAGTGAGAGTAACATTGTTTACAAATCTTATAGATCTCTCTTATAGTTTCAGGAAACTCTACGAGAGTTATAGATTTTGTGAACAATATTCATATGAATTTGTTGAATGAAGAAATGACCAAACTAAAAGTTCTACATCTTGAGAAGTTATACAACTTTGTAGTTCAAAACTTTTTGATTTGAATTGATTTACTACTTCAAAATGTGGTTTTAATTATAGCTTTGCCGAGTGTAAAAAAAAAACACTCGGCAAAGAATTTCTTTGCCGAGTGCATTTCAAAAAACACTCGGCAAAGAAATCTTTGCCGAGTGTATTTTTTTGACACTCGGCAAATATTTTCTTTGCCGAGTGTATTTTTTTGACACTCGGCAAAGAATTTCTTTGCCGAGTGTTTTATTTTTGCCGAGAGTTTTTTGAAATGCACTCGGCAAAGAAATCTTTGCCGAGTGCCCGAAAAATTACACTCGGCAAAGAGCTTGACACTCGGTAAAGAGAGGATTTCCGGTAGTGAACACACGGTCGCTAATGAACCCGGATACGCAAAAACAACAGTTTGGGGAGGGGTTCTCTAGAAACAAATTTTGTGGTATATTTCTCTCGTCCTCACACCCGTTTTTTTTTCTCTGCACTCTCATCTCCTTCTCAGGCGCGTCTTAAAAAAACTAGTCTTTCCCTAAACTATGGTTTATTTTCATCTTAGTTTGTAAAACAAGATCGCGCAGTCCATTTACTAAAAAGAATGTAAACTCGTGGCTGGTATAAGTGCCGTGTTGTTTATAGTTTTGGCTCAGTTTTTGCACGGGCGACGGACCTCCCAAAATATTAATGAGCTGAGCAATTGCAAGCCTCGATTCCGGTTGGCTTTTCTAATAACAAACTAGCTCGTGAACTGCTCGTACGTCGTTCTTATTAGGTTTGATAAATATGACAATATCAAGCTTGAGTGTCTTCAAGAGACTAGCAATAATCCTAACTAAATTTAGAGATTAAAAAGCTAGCTAAAAAATAAAAAGCTTCCTAAAGATAGGGGTAAACCAACAGACTCTCTAAAACTAGACTCTCCATATGTTACAGTGCCAGTGGACCCCATGTGCCCATACTTCTCTCTTATCTTCTTCTGCCTCGCCATCTCCGGCTCCAACCGCCCTTCTCTTCCTGCCTCTAGCCGCCAGCCCCACCTCGGCTTCTTCTTCTCTTCTTCTTCTTGAGCAACCTCATCGACCCACGGCACCTGCGCGCACCACCTTGTCGACCTCGACAGCACCGCCGCCCCGCACCACCACCACATCCACCTGATGCGCTGGAGCCGGAGGAGGAGGTGAGGAGCTTGATTTTTGGGAACCGCCTGCTCCTGCCCCTGGCGCCGCCCGCCTCGACCCTTGCCCCCACCACCGCCCGCCCCTGCCACTGGCGTACGCAGGCGGCCGAGGCGGAGTTGCTCCCGGCACCGCGGCCGGCAGCGCCCCTGCC
>CM014272.1:12362067-12386758 GCA_004135705.1 Alloteropsis semialata
TTTTCCTTTGTTGCTAATGACGGATGTGTCATGATCAAGTGTTTCACTTTGTTTCGTCTTCCTCTTGTCTCCATGTCTGATCTTAACCCTCTCGCTGTAACGTTCCTCGGTCACTCTAATCTCATATAATATAATTGCTATTGTGATCATATACGACTTCGCGTTTTGTAGATCCTGAGCAGGAGTCTAGTTTTCATTAGATAAGAAATAAGGCATCGTCATCTCAGCATTCTTGATAAGATGGCAAAAAATAAGGCTATCCTCAACCCTCAGAGTCCATAGATAGTGTCTATGTTGCCACATAAGCAAGATACTGTGTTTAAAAATCACATCCTTAAATGCATAGGGTGCAGAAAAAGAGAGAAGAGGTTGCGTGCAGATGAAACTGCCTGGACACCATTTCGACTTATGCAGTACTATCTTGCTAACGTTGACTGTGAAACAACTAAAATGTGAATTGGATGCACATTGCAGTTATCAATTAATTGCTCTTAGACCAGTCTTAGTGCATAGTTTATCGCACAAAAAAAGACTGCAAACTAGATATAACTGTGCCAAAGGAGTGTCATGGGGATGAAACTCCTCTCTCATCCTATCAAATTCTCACCTTCTCTCTCATTGCCAAGTCATCAAAATAGTGATGTGCCATTGAATTTATTGCCCATAAAACTCCCACTGAGAATGGCCTTATTGGACCCATGACACTCTGGAGACACGAATAGTATTCGTTGCCATTCAATATCATGAATGTGTATTAATTAGTTTAATTATATTGCCACGTACAGCTATATTGTTTGTTACGTTTACTAAAGTGCATACTCCCTCTTTCCCAAAATAAGTGTTCGTTTAGAAATTTTCAGACAAATTAGTAGTCATAGAAAATGACCATGTTACCCCTTATTACTCATGGTAGGTGTGATTGAAAACTGCGCTGTTAATAAATGCACCTGCATTGGAACAAGAAAAATAGCATCAATCAAGCATTTGATTGGCTCCATGCGTTTCTCCATACATTTTTTTCTTAGAGTTTGGAGTTGATTTAATTATATGGTCTTTACTACAAGCTAAATGAACACTCTTTGTGGGACAAAATTTGAATGCTAAACGAGCACTTATTTTGGGACCAGGGGCGAATCTAAGGGGGGCTGGGGGTGCTCCAGCCCCCTACTCTAATGGATCCCATAGAGTGCGCCCCCCCCCCCACCCCACCCCCACCCCAAAGCCCCCCTTAGAAATTGTAGCCATTGATGAAGAGGAGGAAGAAAAAGAGGAGAAAGAAGAAGAGAAATAGGGAAAATAGAAAAGAGAATGGGAAAATGAGCCCCCTTTCTTTTAGTTATAGATTCGCCACTGTTTGGGACAGAGGGAGTACATTCAACCACGTGCTATAATTTTCGATTGTAGTGATTATGATGTCCTTTCTCCATTTTTAGGTGTATGTACTGTGAAACTGTTTGATGGCATGCCCCTTGAGCAATACTACTATTTTTTTTGCGAAAATTGAGCAATACTACTAAAAGAAGGCGTGCAGGTATTATCTGAAACAGTTGCGATACTGCTTCTTTCTCGCTACTTCATATTTAATCTTGTGAATTCTTATTGCTCATATTGTGTTAGTTTAATTTGTAGGATCGATGTGCTGTGCTAAGTGGCCCCGTGGAGAGCGAGGGAGGTACACTACACTTTCTGCTGGTGGCACTGCAGGAGACATATTGTGCTTAGCAAAACCCAAAGGTTATTAGTGCATAGGCTCAGCTAAAAGCCATGGGAAAACAGTCCTGTTCTTTGGTCCTTCCTTTTTAAAATGTCTGGTTGTTGATATGTCCTGGTGCCCCTATGATAGACTGATAGTGCGTTCTTGATTTCTTAGTTCATACACTGGGGAATATCAGCTGTTCATAAACCTTGGCTACTGTGTTAGTATCACATTCTTCTTTTATGTGCCCAAACTTCATAATGAATTTTCTTGGTTTCATTTTGTGAGCATGTTAGTATGACATTGCACCAACCTTGATTGCTTTTTGTGATCATGTTGAGTATTAAAAAGGAAAAAAAAAGCAAGCTGCAATCCACTCGGATTGCTTTAGAATCTTTGAGATGCCATGGTATCGTTCCGAAGGGCTCTGGTGGGACAAAATTTATCTTTTTGGCATGAGCTTGTATCCAAAGTGGTTGAGATTAATCTCACCCAGGAGAAAGACATGTTTATTTGGGATCTTCATAGTAGTGGTATTTTTCAGTACGCTCTATGTATAAAGCTCTTTTACAAAGTGGAATTGTCCCCCTCAAATGCCCAATCTGGGCGATTAAAATACCCCTGAAAATTAAAATATTTCTTTGGTACCTTATCTCGGGAGTTACTCTCACGAAGGATAATCTAGCTAGAAGGAAATAGCGTGAAAATCTCAACTGTTGTTACTGCAACGCTTTAGAGACTATCCAACATTTGTTCTTTGATTGTCCTTTTGCTCGTTTTTTATGGAATACCATTAGCATATCTTTTGGATTTCAACCACCGTCATGCATCTCGAACATGTTTCATTCTTGGATTGCTGGTTTTCACCCCTCTCTTAAGAATCAAATTTTGGTCGCTGCATCGGTCCTTTTATGGGCATTTTGGTTGAATAGAAATGACATGGTATTCAGTAAGGCTAAACCAAACACTTTTATGCAGGTAATTTTCAGGATGACGTACTGGACTCGCACTTGGTCCGTGTTTCTTAAACTGGAGGAAGAGCAAGAGAATCTCAAGAGTGATTGCCGGAAGCTGGAAACGGTCATCATGGAGGTTTTCACGCATTTTGGATGGAAGTTTGCCAATAGAATTGAAGCTTAGTCTTTTCTTTTATCTAGCTCTAGAGGTCTGCTTTCTGTCAGGGAGTATAGCCTCAGTGTGAGTGCCCCTGCGTGGGTTTCCTTATGCTGTGGGTCTTACAGTCTAGTTCGAGTTTTCTCGCTTTATGGACTTTTCATTAATCCTCCTAGGGTGGGTGTGAGCCTCAGTGCTCCAATTGTCTTATGTGGATGTTGTCGTTTTGCTGCGTGCACGACTTGTCGTGCAGAGGCAGGGACTATTTGTTCCATTATCTAAAAAAATGGTATCATATAGCAAGATGGCGTTGGGTCTAATCTTTTGGAGTAGTATTTAACTAATTTGAACATGTGGCATCTCTTGCTTTAGGAGGGAACGCAGCTCCGCCGTAATTGTGATTTCTTCCATTTCTAGTTTTTTTAAAAGTTCTATAATGCAGTTGTGCCAACATATTGCAACAATAGTTAATGAAATGGTGTTTCTTGGTTCAACGTGAGAACATCTAGCAACCATCCTCGGGATGATGCATGGATCACCAATCATCCATGGATGCATGGATAGAATCATAGAAAACCTGAGGCCAGTAAAATTTCCTGCCACGTCATCCTCCAACGCCCGGTCGACAGGCGACACACCTCTCGCAATCGATCCGATCTGGAATCTTGGACAATCTTTTGTGCAGATAATTTCAGAGGGAAAAAAAAAACAGAAAGTGCATGGCGTCGATCGACGAGTGTCTTCTGCCGTTAGGTTGGAGAGCGAAGACCAGCCAAGCAATCTCAATCCAGCAACGTATCCACAGCTGGTCCACATACAGTAGAAAGGGGGGGCTCTCGTTTGTCGTACGTGTTGCATCCTCGCATGTATGTGTGGTGACTAGGATAGGTGATTGGTCATGTCAAATTGGATGGACCGGTTGGCGTGCAGATAATCTGATAGCAATAGCTACGGCTGGTAATTACTTGGCCTCCGATCCTGAGATTTGACAGTTTCAAGATCTTCAATGGAGAAAAAATGGAGTTTATCTTGGAGAGGAAAATGTTGAATTTGTATTCTGTTTACGATTAAATTTGAAGAAAACATGCCTTAAGGGTTTAATTGGCAGGGCTCCGATCTGACTCAGCCAACTATGGCTTCTCTGGCGAAGCAGCTCTCCGAAGGAGGTGAAGCTATAAAACCGTTAGGTAAAACGGTTTATATGGATACAAGAGATTTAAATGACCAATGTCTCCCTTTACTTTCTGGTGTCAGTCGTGGTCCTCCGTCCTTCGTCCTCCCATTTATTACGCCCCTGTCCTTACTCCCTAACGTAATACTATTGCTTAATATTGCATTATATAGTGATATTTATCTATGATTTATCAAAATTAGAAATCATCAGCAGTACGCCGTCGTCGTACATGCTGACATGCGTCCATGAGTCCATCCGCGACAAACCGACGTGGATCGGAGCGAGACCGCTGCAAGCCTGCAACCTTATATGAGCTGTTCACCTGCTCATGCGCATGCATATGTCTACACGAGACCGTACCAATTGGTTGCATCGCAGTTCGCACGCAACGCACCGACCGGCACATAATTCACGTCGGCCCCACCAGCAGGGCAGCCTGGGCCCGGCAAGCAGCTCATAGTCGTCGTACGTTTGTATATACTAACGACATATATAGTACTTTCTGTCCATGCTTTGTCGGTACGTCACGCGGATCCAGAGGGGCGCACAGAGCCGGGAGGTCGATCGCTGTGAATGTCGATGAGTTTAGACACCTATTCTCTATTTAACGTACACACAGACAGTTAAATAGAAAGTTTTACGATCGTTTAGACAGTTGCTGTCTATTTTGCTATTTTGCTATCTGTATGATAATTTAATGTCTTCTCTGATTGATGTTGTTTTACATAGAATCATGAGTCAGAGCAGTAGACAAAATAGTAGACATCAACATATTTTTTTCTCATTTAATGATGATCACGTCACCTTATTTTATTGATGTGAATTCAAATAGACAGCTGCTGTTTAACCGTTGTACATGCCGTTAAGCTGACATGATTTTTGGTGGTCTATCGCGTCGGTCGTGCCTGGTGCAGTTCCGCACATGTGTGATATCGATGTGTTTGGGGACTGGGTAGTGGCCTCGTGGTTCGACATGGTGAGGAAAATCGGAGCAGGGGGCCGGCAATTTACCTTACAGTCGGCACAGACACGCTAATATGCTAGTATATGTGTGTGGTTCTTACAAAAGATGACGACTTCCCAAAAATATATATTGATGTGAATGATTCACCCCGTGAGCCTGTTTTATTGACATGTCACATAGAAAAAAAAATGACTGTAAATGGGAGTACATGTGTGCTGAGTCGATATTTAAGTGTTATTACCGTTCTTTTACAAGCAAACTTTTATGCCCAACTTGGAAAAGAAGTGAGCTTAGACGTAGAAGTAGCATAAACTAGCAGGTGATACCCCGCGCGTTGCCGCGTGAATTTTTTAAACAAAACTTTAGGACAAAACTTGAAAGTAAAAACACTAAGATGATTGCATGGCAACATTCTTTTGCAAACGATATTATACATGAAAACATGTTCACTTTGTTGAGAGAGAACAACTCTTAAATGATCTGTTCGTTTTGCAAACTCCATGTATTTCTACTGTGTGATTTTTATAGCGTGGTACTCGCAAAAACTAATAAGAATGCATGGATGCTAGTAGTCACAGAAAATCGGTGGAAGACATAAATAGATGGTCCTAGTGGATGGTGATATGGCGTCTGATATAGTGGGTTCCTCTATGACGTGGATGGCTTGCATGTTGATAGAAATATAGTTAATGACCTTTAGTGGGGTGTGCATCTATATAGGTTATATAGACAGAGGTATTTTTTCAGTGGTACGCAACGTCAATTTCAAAATTGGAACAGTTGGTGTCACACCCGATTTTAAGGACAAAATCGAATGCATCGCATATGTGTGCCAGGATCCGTTCATCACACATATGTTGACGTCATCAGTGAATATATCAAAAGACAATGTTCAAAAGCGTACAAAAGAGAGTACATAACTTTATTACACTCATCGTAAATAGACACGAAGGTCTTAAACGTTCACCGACATCCTAAACGATAAAACAGCTCCTTGACTTCATCCACAGGCACTTGACTGGTTGACGCGCCTAGAACTCATCAAAGTCGCTGAAGTACTCCACATCATTGTTATCTTCTGAACAGCAGTTGTTTAGCAAGGGTGAGTACACTTATGGTTGGTACTCAACAAGTGGGGGAATATGCAAGGCCATCAAAGGGGTTCAGGCTCATGCGGTTAGCACTTTTAGTTGATCAAGTTTTATTAGCAAGCACCTAGTTACTAGATGTAAGTTTATACCATCCCAAAATTAAGCAGGATAACCCAAAGTTATTCCACCAAGAGACCAAGAACCACAAGTTAAGATCAAGTTAAAGTTCAATTATCATGTGAGGGTCCAAGCCGCCCTTAACCGTGGGCACGGCTGATATATCAGTTTTACACTCTGCAGAGGTTGTACACTTTACCCACAGCTCGTGTTCTCCTTGTCGCCCGGGTTTGCAAGGCCCTTAAACACTTCCTTTGGTGAGTGGTGAGGGTTCACTATGAAGCCTTTACAAAGACCCAAAGTTAAACTAGCAGCCCGCTAGAGTTTCGGCAGCGGTGAGGTCCACAGCCCTCCCAAGAGAGGACGTACCTTAGCAAAGACTACTCCTACAAAAGGACCGAGCTATGACCCCTCACCGGCCCCCTCCTTGCCCTTACGGTAAGACCACTAGCCAACCCCAAGTCCAATTAATTAGCTAAGTCAGAGCCATGTGAAACTGTGGTTGCACTGTTTTCTTGGGTGGTTCTCCATGTTCCAATTAATCATGATGATCTTGTAATTAAGCAAGAATATAACAACATAATTAAATCATGATTAACATTGCAAAAAAGGTAACAGAACCATCCCAAGTTTAAGCAAGCTAAGCATTTCTACCCATGATGTAACCAGGTGATTCAAGGTTCAAGGTAAAAAGATCTAGTCATGTCCTAATAGGATAACCCGTCAAAATTAATGCATAACAGTAAAGTAAAAGTGAATTTCATGAATGTAATTGGGACAAAAAGAATGTTCATGTAGAGGGAGGCCACTTGCCTTCCTCAACAAACTGCTGTTGGTCCTCTTCAAACAGCTGCTGCTCCTGATCTTCCTCGAACGGCACGTTCTCTACACGATCACACAAGACATACAACAAAATAAATAAAAACAGTACACCAAACAGTACTAAAAGTACAGAACAAGCACCTTAAACTAAAGAGCATGCAAAGACGATCGCGTGGACGCGAAAATCGCCCAAAACGGATTTAAAACGACGAAACTACGCTAGTTACAAGGTTGCAGGGACCTATATGCAATTAAAACTAAAGTCTGCGTACTGTTTTGATAAAAACCGAGGGCACAAACATAAATAACCATAGATCTCAGGGGCTAGCACATGAAAAAGCCATTCAGAGGACGGCGGGTTAGAATATATGAAAGAACAGGGGCCTAAACAGAAGATACAAGGGCATAAGTATGAATATTTTGAACTAACAGAGGACTGCGGATTAATTTGTAGAAAATACAGGGGCTCTTAATCAAAAATGCCATGGCCGGCGGTTTGACTAGGATTGACCGGTACCGGGGTTTTGATCTCAGCCATTGATCTCAGATCGGATGGTGGGGATTAAAAGGAGCGCCGGCGACTTCGGAACGCGTCGGCGGCGCCGCGTCCGCGGCAAGAACTCGCCGGCGACGGCGCTGTAGAGCGCTAAGGTGCACTAGGACGTGAACAAATGACATGGGAAGGTTCGGGAGGACATGGCGAGCTCACCAGAGGGCTTTTTGAAGCCGATTAGGGGACGGAGGTGTGTTGGTGACGGAGAGGGGCGGCGGTGAGCTCCGGTGCGCGACGGTGAGAGAGCTCCGGCGGTTTCCTTTGCTCCAGGACACCACGGACGAGCTCCTGATGAACCTGAAGAGCGAGCAAAGAGGGGTGAGGGGTCAACCGAGGGCGAGGGGCCGCGAATTAAGCCGGCGGCGTTGCAAACCTCGTCGGCGGACGGTGAGCTTCGGGAAGACGAAATAGGCGCGAGGGTTGGTGGTTTTGGGTTTTGGAAAGCGTGTGTGCGCGAGGAGAGATGCTCGGGGTGTCTTATAGCGGGCCGAGGAGGAGCGGAGGAGGCTCGGGGTGGAGAGGATCCGAGAGCGGGCGGAATCACGGCCATTGATGGCTTTGATGGCCTCGGGCGTTGCAGAGGGAGGAAAGGAGAGAGGGTGAGGGCGTCCGGTTGATGGCGCAGTGATGATGCCTTGACGCGGAATGAAGAGAGGGAGGGAGACGCGGGCGCGCGGTCATGAGGCGGGAGCGGCGCACACGGGGGAGCGGCGGCTCGGGCGAACGAGCGGCTGGAGGAAGGGGAAGGGGGCGCGCCGACAGGTGGGGCCGAGCGTCCAGTGAGAGAGAGGGGTGAGTTCGAGTGGGCCGGCTCATGGGCCAACAACTGGGCCGGTTGGGTCGGCGGGGAGGAAAAGAAAGGGGAGGGAGGTTGGACCGGGCCAAAAGGAGAAAGAGGAAGGGAGGGAAAAGGAAATGGGTTTGAACATTGTTTGAATTTGGATTTGGAGAGTTTGAGAGATATTTGAGTGGGATTTGAATTTGGATAGGACTTTGAGATCACTCAAGCAAACAAAAACAAAAACAAAGCATGAGATGCACATACACTTATTGAACTAAGATTAATTATTTATTGTTCAAGTAATTAAGGCCACAAATTAAATAAAGGAAAATAAATTCATTAAACCTAAGATCAACCTAAACAAAGTTTCTATAATTTGTTACATGATGGAATTTGGGTGTTACAAATCCTACCCCCTTAAAGAGAATCTCGTCCCCGAGATTCGGATAGATTTGGATACAACTGCGGGAAGTCTGCAATGAGCTCGTCTTCTCGTTCCCAAGTAGCTTCATCTTCCGAATGATGACTCCACTGTACTTTGCACATTTTGATGACTTTGTTCCTTGTAACTCTTTCTGATGTTTCCAAGATCTTGACCGGGTGTTCTGAATAAGTCAAATCATCTTGCACATTAAGCTCTTCCAGTGGTAGTTGCTCTTCGGGTACTCTCAAGCACTTTTTCAACTGAGAAATGTGAAACACATCGTGAACATCCGACAGTCGCTCGGGTAACTCCAACTGATATGCCACTTCACCTTTCCTTTCCAAGATCTGAAAAGGACCAATATAGCGAGGTGACAACTTCCCTTTGACTTTGAATCTGCGGAGACCTTTGATAGGTGACACCTTGAGATATACATAATCTCCAACTTCAAACGTCAATTCTCTTCTCCGAGTATCGGCATAACTCTTCCGTCGTGACTGAGCAGTTCTGAGATTATCCCGGATTATCTGGACTTGTCTTTCGGCTTCTTGCAGAATTTCGGGTCCGAAAACCTGACTTTCTCCTGTCTGACTCCAGTACAACGGTGTCCTACACTTTCTTCCATACAGAGCTTCAAATGGAGCCATCTTGAGACTAGTTTGATAGCTGTTGTTATAAGAGAACTCTGCGTACGGCAAACTCTTATCCCAACTGCCTCCATGCTTTAAGGCACAAGCTCTAAGCATATCCTCTAAAATTTGATTTGTCCTCTCAGTTTGTCCATCTGTTTGTGGATGATACGCTGAACTGAAATTAAGCTTGGTGTCCATTGACTCATGCAGTTTCTGCCAAAAACGAGATGTGAACTGGGTACCTCGATCAGACACTATCTTCCTTGGTACTCCATGTAAACACACAATTCGGGACATATACAGCTCTGCTAACTTGGCTCCCGAATATGTAGTTTTAACTGGAATGAAATGAGCAACTTTAGTCAATCTGTCCACAATGACCCATATAGAATCATAACCATCCCGAGTGCGAGGCAATCCTACGATAAAGTCCATACCAATTTCTTCCCATTTCCACTCGGGTATTTTCAACGGCTGAAGCAAACCTGCTGGCCTTTGATGTTCTGCTTTCACTCTTTGACATACATCACACAAAGCTACGTGAGTTGCCACGTCTCTCTTAAGACCATACCACCAATATTTCTCCTTTAAATCTTGGTACATCTTGGTACTGCCGGGGTGAATAGAATATACGGAATCATGTGCTTCCTTCAATATGAGCTCACGAAGACGATCGATATCTGGTACACAGATCCTTTTCCTGAACCAAACAGTGCCTTGTTCATCTTCGGTGAAATCCGTTGTTTTTCCTAAACCAATCAGAGTCTTGATCTCTTTGATCTTAGCATCAGTCAACTGACCTTGTCTGATTTCCTGCTCAAGAGTAGGTTCAATCTCCATTGTCATAGCTTCTGAGTTATAAAGAATCCCGAGATTGAGTCGTTCCATTTCCCAACACAATTCTTGAGGCATTAGTCGAGCTATAGCCATGTTAGCTTGGCTCTTCCGACTCAAAGCATCTGCTACGACGTTAGCCTTGCCAGGATGATACTGAATATCCAAGTCATAATCCTTTATCAATTCCAACCATCTACGTTGTCTGAGATTGAGATCCCTCTGAGTGAAGATATATTTCAAGCTTTTGTGATTTTTGTGAAAATTTGGCACTTGTTTCCAATCATATAGTGTCTCCAAATCTTCAGTGCGTGCACGACAGCGGCTAGCTCTAAATCATGAGTTGGATAGTTCTGCTCATGCTTCCTCAGTTGCCTTGATGCATAAGCTACCACTCTGCCTTCTTGCATTAACACACAACCAAGACCAAGACGTGAAGCGTCACAATAGACATCGAACCCTTTGTGTATATCTGGCATTATCAACATGGGGGCCGTGGTTAACCTTTTCTTCAGCTCTTCAAAACAATTCTGACAAGCTTCATCCCATTTGAACTCTCGTTCCTCTTCTAACAACGAGGTGAGCGGTTTCACAATTTTGGAGAATCCTTCAATGAATCTGTGGTAATATCCTGCCAAACCAAGGAAACTCCTGATCTCGGACACATTCGTAGGTGGCTTCCAATTCAACACATCCTGAACCTTGCTGGGATCAACTGCTATTCCTCCATCGGTAATGACATGACCAAGGAAAGAAACTTCTTTCAACCAAAAATCACACTTACTGAGCTTGGCATACAACTGATTCTCTCGGAGTTTCTGTAGCACCAATCTCAGATGTTCTTCATGTTCTTCTTCATTCCGAGAAAACACCAATATGTCGTCGATGAACACCACTACAAACTTATCAAGATATTCCATGAACACCTTGTTCATCAAGTACATAAAGTACGCCGGAGCATTGGTCAATCCAAACGACATCACAGTGTACTCAAATAACCCATATCTGGAGGTGAACGCTGTTTTGGGGATGTCTTCTGGTCGAGTTCTCAACTGATGGTATCCTGACCGTAGATCAATCTTGGAGAATACTTTAGCACCTCTCATCTGATCAAACAGATCTTCTATTCTGGGTAGTGGGTATTTGTTCTTGATGGTTGCATCGTTGAGAGCTCTATAATCAACACACATCCTTCTAGTGCCATCCTTTTTATCAACGAAGATGACAGGGGCTCCCCAAGGTGATGAGCTAGGACGGATATATCCTTTTCCTAATAGCTCTTCTATTTGTTTCTTTAGTTCACTTAAATCCTTAACATCCAACCTATAGGGTCTTTTGAATATAGGTGCAGTGCCAGGTAAGAGATCAATACGGAACTCAATGTCACGATCGGGTGGCATACCTGGTAAATCTTCCGAAAAGACGTCTGGATACTCACTCACGACCTTGATCTCCTCCAAAGGTATTCCCTTGATCTGATTCACCATTGCTTCATCTGTAGACGGCGTGTTGGCAATGAACTCAACCTGATCTCCTTGAGGACTGGTCAAGAGCACTGACTTCTTGGCACACTGAATAACTCCCTTGCACCCAGATAACCAATCCATGCCAAGAATCACATCAACCCCACTGGACTTTAGGACTATCAGATTGGCTGGAAAATCTACCCCCATAATTTTCAGATTCACCCGCGGGCATATGTGATTAGCCTTCATCTCACTGCCCGGGGAACTAACTAGTAGAGTTTTCTTCATAAGGCTCATAGGTATATCATGTTTTTCCACAAATTGCTCAGTAATGAAAGAATGCGATGCTCCAGAATCAAACAAAACTGATGCAGGTTCAGAATTAACAAGGAACGTACCGAGCACAACGTCCTGAGCATCATGGGCTGATTCAGCTGACACGTGGTTCACCCGTCCACGCATGTAGTTCTGCTGGCCCTTGTTGCCTTGGGAATTCTGATTTCCGTTGCGCATCTGTGGAGTCTGTGATCCAGGCCTCTGACCATTGGTCTTCTGGCCCTGTGGTGTCTGCACGTTGCGCTTGGGGCAGTTGTTAGCATAGTGCCCCACTTCTCCACATTTAAAGCAGCCATTGGGTGGAACTGGTGCGACAGGATTGTTGTTGCTGCCATTGTTGTTGCGCACTGGGGTGCCAGATGAACTGCCAGATCTGTTCTGCTGGAAGTTAGGACTGCGCTGAGTCTGCTGATTGAAGCGTTGGTTCTGCTGATAGTTTCCACCCTGCCCTCTAGAGCGGAACTGTGACCCTTGCTGAGAGTTGAAGCGCGGGCGGCTATTGCTTGACTGTCCCTGTGACTGGGACTTTCTCTTGAGCTCACCGAGCTCCTTGCGAGTGTTCTCAAGGCCAATAGCTTTGTCTACAAGCCTCTGGAACGTGGGGAAAGTATGGCTCTGCAGTTGATATTTGAGCGGCCCGATCAGACCATCTAAGAAGCGATCCTGCTTCTTCTCATCATCATCGACCTCGTTGGGCGCGTAGCGGGACAGCTGGATGAATTTGTCCCGGTACTCGCTCACTGACATATGGCCCTGCTTCAGAGCCAAGAACTCATTCTTCTTCAGTTTCATCACACCAGCTGGGATGTGATGCAGACGGAAACTGTTGCTGAATTCTGCCCAAGTAATAGTGTCGGCATTGGCATGGGCAGCTGTGTATGCATCCCACCAGTCGGATGCGGCTCCTTCCAGGCGTCCAGCAGCATACAAGACTCTTTCGCGGTCTGTACACTGGGTGATATCCAGCTGCTTGCCAATGACTTTCAGCCAGTCATCAGCATCCAGAGGGTCTGCCGAGTGAGAATAAGTGGGTGGGTGGTGACTCATGAAATCCCGGTGCCTGCTCCGGGCTTGTGGAGGCATCTGTGGCGGCTGATTCTGCTGTGCTTGTAAGTTTTGCACAGTGGCAGTAAGATCCTGCAGCAACTGCATCTGAGCTTGAAGAAACTGCTCCATTGCTGGGTTTGGAGGTGGAGGTGGTGCCTGATTCTGACGGTTGATCACGTGAGCACGTCTGACACTTGGAATGTCACGTCCTCCGCCTCTCCTGGTATTTACCATCTGATTGTTAGGGGAATGCTTTAGATAAGATAGATAAACTGATAAAGATAGAAAGAACAGAGCCAAGATTGAAACCGAGAACTGACTTTAACTTAATTATTTAATAATGTATTTGTGGCCATCACTCCACAAAAACATGACAGTCATTACAAAAACTCCAACTCAAACATAAAACAAACAAGCAAACAAAAACATCGCACGTCCTCGCAGGAACGGTTCTAACGCGATGACTTATTATGGTGGACTCCCTAAACCTGGCCTAAGAGAGCGGTGATAGAGCCTGGCTCTCCGGTACGAAGCCTCTTGCGCGGAGGTGAAGCGGCGGGGCAGTCTGCTCTCTCTGCCTCCACTGGGGGCACGTGTCCTGCCAGCTGTGCCTCCAGCTGCCTGATCCTGGCCTGAGCACTGGCCAGTCTCTCTGAAGCCTCCATGAGATCTGTAGCTGTGCTCTCCACGTCGGTGTTGAGACCAGCGGCGACACGAGCAAGGACGTCGATGCGGGGCTCGTGATGTCCTCCCAGCGGCACGTGGGTCACCTCGGTGCCACTAGCACGTCGTGGAAGGTGGCGGTACTCTGTGATGCTCAACTCACCACGGTGAGTGTGGCAGAGAGACCACAGAGCTCTCCTGGCGGCGCTGCTGACGGAGGCGGTGACGGTGGAGTAGGGAATGTCGGAGTCGTGCATCGAGCAGGTCTTGTATCCACCAGTGTCAGAAGCCTCCCGGATGTGGACCCGGGTGATGTAGAAGACCGGCATCCCTGGGTTGGAGACACGCTGCGTCATGTAGAGGGGTCTGACGTTGTTCCCCAACTCCTGTAGCACATCCATGAGCATCTTGGGGAATGTGCCAGTCTCATTGACTGAGGTCTCTGTCCAGTAGGTCGTTTTCACAACCTCAGCCTCTCCAACTGGCACGTTGTTCTGGCCCACGCCAGAACTGTCGTCCTGTGCCTCGCCCTGGTCCTCCTGACCAAGGCCCTGGTCTGCGTCGTGGTCGTGGCCGACGTCTGGCTGTCCTCCAGCAGCAGGTACTGGAGCCTCCAAAGCAGGTACAGCAGGTGGTGCTGGTGGAGCGTCGACTGCTGGGTCCACCGGAACGATGTCTCCATCTGCCATCTCCTGGAAGTAGTGGATCTCCTCAGGCTCTGACTCCTCCTGTTCCACCACTGGTGGAAGTCGTGGAACTGGCTGTGCAGGAGCAATGCGTCTCCTGCCTCCGGTGCTCTTGCGTGCTGTCTGTCTCTGCCTGACCATCTGTGATAGAGCAAGAACAAAACTAAGTACAAGAGCAAAAAGAGATAGAACAGGAACAGAGTAAGTTTTTATGCAAATAAATTTTTCCTAGGAGCAGAAATGCTGACTAAGATAGTAAATCCTATGTTTCGACCATTTTCTAGCTAGGCTGGCGTCCTACAGTCAACACAGCTCTGATACCACTTCTGTCACACCCGATTTTAAGGACAAAATCGAATGCATCGCATATGTGTGCCAGGATCCGTTCATCACACATATGTTGACGTCATCAGTGAATATATCAAAAGACAATGTTCAAAAGCGTACAAAAGAGAGTACATAACTTTATTACACTCATCGTAAATAGACACGAAGGTCTTAAACGTTCACCGACATCCTAAACGATAAAACAGCTTCTTGACTTCATCCACAGGCACTTGACTGGTTGACGCGCCTAGAACTCATCAAAGTCGCTGAAGTACTCCACATCATTGTTATTTTCTGAACAGCAGTTGTTTAGCAAGGGTGAGTACACTTATGGTTGGTACTCAACAAGTGGGGGAATATGCAAGGCCATCAAAGGGGGTTCAGGCTCATGCGGTTAGCACTTTTAGTTGATCAAGTTTTATTAGCAAGCACCTAGTTACTAGATGTAAGTTTATACCATCCCAAAATTAAGCAGGATAACCCAAAGTTATTCCACCAAGAGACCAAGAACCACAAGTTAAGATCAAGTTAAAGTTCAATTATCATGTGAGGGTCCAAGCCGCCCTTAACCGTGGGCACGGCTGATATATCAGTTTTACACTCTGCAGAGGTTGTACACTTTACCCACAGCTCGTGTTCCCCTTGTCGCCCGGGTTTGCAAGGCCCTTAAACACTTCCTTTGGTGAGTGGCGAGGGTTCACTACGAAGCCTTTACAAAGACCCAAAGTTAAACTAGCAGCCCGCTAGAGTTTCGGCAGCGGTGAGGTCCACAGCCCTCCCAAGAGAGGACGTACCTTAGCAAAGACTACTCCTACAAAAGGACCGAGCTATGACCCCTCACCGGCCCCCTCCTTGCCCTTACGGTAAGACCACTAGCCAACCCCAAGTCAATTAATTAGCTAAGTCAGAGCCATGTGAAACTGTGGTTGCACTGTTTTCTTGGGTGGTTCTCCATGTTCCAATTAATCATGATGATCTTGTAATTAAGCAAGAATATAACAACATAATTAAATCATGATTAACATTGCAAAAAAAGTAACAGAACCATCCCAAGTTTAAGCAAGCTAAGCATTTCTACCCATGATGTAACCAGGTGATTCAAGGTTCAAGGTAAAAAGATCTAGTCATGTCCTAATAGGATAACCCGTCAAAATTAATGCATAACAGTAAAGTAAAAGTGAATTTCATGAATGTAATTGGGACAAAAAGAATGTTCATGTAGAGGGAGGCCACTTGCCTTCCTCAACAAACTGCTGTTGGTCCTCTTCAAACAGCTGCTGCTCCTGATCTTCCTCGAACGGCACGTTCTCTACACGATCACACAAGACATACAACAAAATAAATAAAAACAGTACACCAAATAGTACTAAAAGTACAGAACAAGCACCTTAAACTAAAGAGCATGCAAAGACGATCGCGTGGACGCGAAAATCGCCCAAAACGGATTTAAAACGACGAAACTACGCTAGTTACAAGGTTGCAGGGACCTATATGCAATTAAAACTAAAGTCTGCGTACTGTTTTGATAAAAACCGAGGGCACAAACATAAATAACCATAGATCTCAGGGGCTAGCACATGAAAAAGCCATTCAGAGGACGGCGGGTTAGAATATATGAAAGAACAGGGGCCTAAACAGAAGATACAAGGGCATAAGTATGAATATTTTGAACTAACAGAGGACTGCGGATTAATTTGTAGAAAATACAGGGGCTCTTAATCAAAAATGCCATGGCCGGCGGTTTGACTAGGATTGACCGGTACCGGGGTTTTGATCTCAGCCATTGATCTCAGATCGGATGGTGGGGATTAAAAGGAGCGCCGGCGACTTCGGAATGCGTCGGCGTCGCCGCGTCCGCGGCAAGAACTCGCCGGCGACGGCGCTGTAGAGCGCTAAGGTGCACTAGGACGTGAACAAATGACATGGGAAGGTTCGGGAGGACATGGCGAGCTCACCAGAGGGCTTTTTGAAGCCGATTAGGGGACGGAGGTGTGTTGGTGACGGAGAGGGGCGGCGGTGAGCTCCGGTGCGCGACGGTGAGAGAGCTCCGGCGGTTTCCTTTGCTCCAGGACACCACGGACGAGCTCCTGATGAACCTGAAGAGCGAGCAAAGAGGGGTGAGGGGTCAACCGAGGGCGAGGGGCCGCGAATTAAGCCGGCGGCGTTGCAAACCTCGTCGGCGGACGGTGAGCTTCGGGAAGACGAAATAGGCGCGAGGGTTGGTGGTTTTGGGTTTTGGAAAGCGTGTGTGCGCGAGGAGAGATGCTCGGGGTGTCTTATAGCGGGCCGAGGAGGAGCGGAGGAGGCTCGGGGTGGAGAGGATCCGAGAGCGGGCGGAATCACGGCCATTGATGGCTTTGATGGCCTCGGGCGTTGCAGAGGGAGGAAAGGAGAGAGGGTGAGGGCGTCCGGTTGATGGCGCAGTGATGATGCCTTGACGCGGAATGAAGAGAGGGAGGGAGACGCGGGCGCGCGGTCATGAGGCGGGAGCGGCGCACACGGGGGAGCGGCGGCTCGGGCGAACGAGCGGCTGGAGGAAGGGGAAGGGGGCGCGCCGACAGGTGGGGCCGAGCGTCCAGTGAGAGAGAGGGGTGAGTTCGAGTGGGCCGGCTCATGGGCCAACAACTGGGCCGGTTGGGTCGGCGGGGAGGAAAAGAAAGGGGAGGGAGGTTGGACCGGGCCAAAAGGAGAAAGAGGAAGGGAGGGAAAAGGAAATGGGTTTGAACATTGTTTGAATTTGGATTTGGAGAGTTTGAGAGATATTTGAGTGGGATTTGAATTTGGATAGGACTTTGAGATCACTCAAGCAAACAAAAACAAAACAAAGCATGAGATGCACATACACTTATTGAACTAAGATTAATTATTTATTGTTCAAGTAATTAAGGCCACAAATTAAATAAAGGAAAATAAATTCATTAAACCTAAGATCAACCTAAACAAAGTTTCTATAATTTGTTACATGATGGAATTTGGGTGTTACAGTTGGTCCATAGTCTCTCCGAGGTGCTTATAAGGATAGGGTTTGCGTGTGTATTCAAANAAGAGAATCTCGTCCTCGAGATTCGGATAGATTTGGATACAACTGCGGGAAGTCTGCAATGAGCTCGTCTTCTCGTTCCCAAGTAGCTTCATCTTCCGAATGATGACTCCACTGTACTTTGCACATTTTGATGACTTTGTTCCTTGTAACTCTTTCTGATGTTTCCAAGATCTTGACCGGGTGTTCTGAATAAGTCAAATCATCTTGCACATTAAGCTCTTCCAGTGGTAGTTGCTCTTCGGGTACTCTCAAGCACTTTTTCAACTGAGAAATGTGAAACACATCGTGAACATCCGACAGTCGCTCGGGTAACTCCAACTGATATGCCACTTCACCTTTCCTTTCCAAGATCTGAAAAGGACCAATATAGCGAGGTGACAACTTCCCTTTGACTTTGAATCTGCGGAGACCTCTGATAGGTGACACTTTGAGATATACATAATCTCCAACTTCAAACGTCAATTCTCTTCTCCGAGTATCGGCATAACTCTTCTGTCGTGACTGAGCAGTTCTGAGATTATCCCGGATTATCTGGACTTGTCTTTCGGCTTCTTGCAGAATTTCGGGTCCGAAAACCTGACTTTCTCCTGTCTGACTCCAGTACAACGGTGTCCTACACTTCCTTCCATACAGAGCTTCAAATGGAGCCATCTTGAGACTAGCTTGATAGCTGTTGTTATAAGAGAATTCTGCGTACGGCAAACTCTTATCCCAACTGCCTCCATGCTTTAAGGCACAAGCTCTAAGCATATCCTCTAAGATTTGATTTGTCCTCTCAGTTTGTCCATCTGTTTGTGGATGATACGCTGAACTGAAATTAAGCTTGGTGTCCATTGACTCATGCAGTTTCTGCCAAAAACGAGATGTGAACTGGGTACCTCGATCAGACACTATCTTCCTTGGTACTCCGTGTAAACACACAATTCGAGACATATACAGCTCTGCTAACTTGGCTCCCGAATACGTAGTTTTAACTGGAATGAAATGAGCAACTTTAGTCAATCTGTCCACAATGACCCATATAGAATCGTAACCATCCCGAGTGCGAGGCAATCCTACGATAAAGTCCATACCAATTTCTTCCCATTTCCACTCGGGTATTTTCAACGGCTGAAGCAAACCTGCTGGCCTTTGATGTTCTGCTTTCACTCTTTGACATACATCACACAAAGCTACGTGAGTTGCCACGTCTCTCTTAAGACCATACCACCAATATTTCTCCTTTAAATCTTGGTACATCTTGGTACTGCCGGGGTGAATAGAATATACCGAATCATGTGCTTCCTTCAATATGAGCTCACGAAGACGATCGATATCTGGTACACAGATCCTTTTCCTGAACCAAACAGTGCCTTGTTCATCTTCGGTGAAATCCGTTGTTTTTCCTAAACCAATCAGAGTCTTGATCTCTTTGATCTTAGCATCAGTCAACTGACCTTGTCTGATTTCCTGCTCAAGAGTAGGTTCAATCTCCATTGTCATAGCTTCTGAGTTATAAAGAATCCCGAGATTGAGTCGTTCCATTTCCCAACACAATTCTTGAGGCATTAGTCGAGCTATAGCCATGTTAGCTTGGCTCTTCCGACTCAAAGCATCTGCTACGACATTAGCCTTGCCAGGATGATACTGAATATCCAAGTCATAATCCTTTATCAATTCCAACCATCTACGTTGTCTGAGATTGAGATCCCTCTGAGTGAAGATATACTTCAAGCTTTTGTGATCTGTGAAAATTTGGCACTTGTTTCCAATCATATAGTGTCTCCAAATCTTTAGTGCGTGCACGACAGCGGCTAGCTCTAAATCATGAGTTGGATAGTTCTGCTCATGCTTCCTCAGTTGCCTTGATGCATAAGCTACCACTCTGCCTTCTTGCATTAACACACAACCAAGACCGAGACGTGAAGCGTCACAATAGACATCGAACCCTTTGTGTATATCTGGCATTATCAACACGGGGGCCGTGGTTAACCTTTTCTTCAGCTCTTCAAAACAATTCTGACAAGCTTCATCCCATTTGAACTCTCGTTCCTTTTCTAACAACGAGGTGAGCGGTTTCACAATCTTGGAGAATCCTTCAATGAATCTGCGGTAATATCCTGCCAAACCAAGGAAACTCCTGATCTCGGACACATTCGTAGGTGGCTTCCAATTCAACACATCCTGAACCTTGCTGGGATCAACTGCTATTCCTCCATCGGTAATGACATGACCAAGGAAAGAAACTTCTTTCAACCAAAAATCACACTTACTGAACTTGGCATACAACTGATTCTCTCGGAGTTTCTGTAGTACCAACCTCAGATGTTCTTCATGTTCTTCTTCATTCCGAGAAAACACCAAGATATCGTCAATGAACACAACTACAAACTTGTCGAGGTATTCCATGAACACCTTGTTCATCAAGTACATGAAGTACGCCGGGGCATTGGTCAATCCAAACGACATCACTGTGTACTCAAATAACCCATATCTGGAGGTGAACGCTGTTTTGGGGATGTCTTCTGGTCGAATTCTCAACTGATGGTATCCTGACCGTAGATCAATCTTGGAGAATACTTTAGCACCTCTCATCTGATCAAACAGATCTTCTATTCTGGGTAGTGGGTATTTGTTCTTGATGGTTGCATCGTTGAGAGCTCTATAATCAACACACATCCTTCTAGTGCCATCCTTTTTATCAACAAAGATGACAGGGGCTCCCCAAGGTGATGAGCTAGGACGGATATATCCTTTTCCTAATAGCTCTTCTATTTGTTTCTTTAGTTCACTTAAATCCTTAACATCCAACCTATAGGGTCTTTTGAATATAGGTGCAGTGCCAGGTAAGAGATCAATACGGAACTCAATGTCACGATCGGGTGGCATACCTGGTAAATCTTTCGGAAAGACGTCTGGATACTCACTCACGACCTTGATCTCCTCCAAAGGTATTCCCTTGATCTGATTCACCATTGCTTCATCTGTAGACGGCGTGTTGGCAATGAACTCAACCTGATCTCCTTGAGGACTGGTCAAGAGCACTGACTTCTTGGCACACTGAATAACTCCCTTGCATCCAGATAACCAATCCATGCCAAGAATCACATCAATCCCACTGGACTTTAGGACTATCAGATTGGCTGGAAAATCTACCCCCATAATTTTCAGATTCACCCGCGGGCATATGTGATTAGCCTTCATCTCACTGCCCGGGGAACTAACTAGTAGAGTTTTCTTCATAAGGCTCATAGGTATATCATGTTTTTCCACAAATTGCTCAGTAATGAAAGAATGTGATGCTCCAGAATCAAACAAAACTGATGCAGGTACAGAATTTACAAGGAACGTACCGAGCACAACGTCCTGAGCATCCTGGGCTGATTCAGCTGACACGTGGTTCACCCGTCCACGCATGTAATTCTGCTGGCCCTTGCTGCCTTGGGAATTCTGATTCCCGTTGCGCATCTGTGGAGTCTGTGATCCAGGCCTCTGACCATTGGTCTTCTGGCCCTGTGGTGTCTGCACGTTGCGCTTGGGGCAGTTGTTAGCATAGTGCCCCACTTCTCCACATTTAAAGCAGCCATTGGGTGGAACTGGTGCGACAGGATTGTTGTTGCTGCCATTGCTGTTGCGCACTGGGGTGCCAGATGAACTGCCAGACCTATTCTGCTGGAAGTTAGGACTGCGCTGAGTCTGCTGATTGAAGCGTTGGTTCTGCTGCTGGCCACGATACTGCTGGTTCTGCTGATAGTTTCCACCCTGCCCTCCAGAGCGGAACTGTGACCCTTGCTGTGAGTTGAAGCGCGGGCGGCTATTGCTTGACTGTCCCTGAGACTGGGACTTTCTCTTGAGCTCACCGAGCTCCTTGCGAGTGCTTTCAAGGCCAATAGCTTTGTCTACCAGCCTCTGGAACGTGGGGAAAGTATGGCTCTGCAGTTGATACTTCAGAGGTCCGATCAGACCATCCAAGAAGCGATCCTGCTTCTTCTCATCATCATCGACCTCGTTGGGCGTGTAGCGGGACAGCTGGGTGAATTTGTCCCGGTACTCGCTCACTGTCATATGGCCCTGCTTCAGAGCCAAGAACTCATTCTTCTTCAGTTTCATCACACCAGCTGGGATGTGATGCAGGCGGAAACTGTCGCTGAATTCTGCCCAAGTAATAGTGTCCGCATTGGCATGGGCAGCTGTGTATGCATCCCACCAGTCGGGTGCAGCTCCTTCCAGGCGTCCAGCAGCATACAAGACTCTTTCGCGGTCTGTACACTGGGTGATATCCAGCTTCTTGCCAATGACTTTCAGCCAGTCATCAGCATCCAGAGGATCTGCCGAGTGAGAATAAGTGGGTGGTTGATGACTCATGAAATCCCGGTGCCTGTTCCGAGCTTGTGGAGGCATCTATGGCGGCTGATTCTGCTGTGCTTGTAAGTTTTGCACCGTGGCAGTAAGATCCTGCAGCAACTGCATCTGAGCTTGAAGAAACTGCTCCATTCTGGGTTTGGAGGTGGAGGTGGTGCTTGATTCTGACGGTTGATCACGTGAGCGCGTCTGACACTTGGAATGTCACGTCCTCCGCCTCTCCTGGTATTTACCATCTGATTGTTAGGGGAATGCTTTAGATAAGATAGATAAACTGATAAAGATAGAAAGAACAGAGCCAAGATTGAAACCGAGAACTGACTTTAACTTAATTATTTAATAATGTATTTGTGGCCATCACTCCACAAAAACATGACAGTCATTACAAAAACTCCAACTCAAACATAAAACAAGCAAGCAAACAAAAACATCGCACGTCCTCGCAGGAACGGTTCTAACGCGATGACTTATTATGGTGGACTCCCTAAACCTGGCCTAAGAGAGCGGTGATAGAGCCTGGCTCTCCGGTACGAAGCCTCTTGCGCGGAGGTGAAGCGGCGGGGCAGTCTGCTCTCTCTGCCTCCACTGGGGGCACGTGTCCTGCCAGCTGTGCCTCCAGCTGCCTGATCCTGGCCTGAGCACTGGCCAGTCTCTCTGAAGCCTCCATGAGATCCGTAGCTGTGCTCTCCACGTCGGTGTTGAGTCCAGCGACGACACGAGCAAGGACGTCGATGCGGGGCTCGTGATGTCCTCCCAGCGGCACGTGGGTCACCTCGGTGCCACTAGCACGTCGTGGAAGGTGGCGGTACTCTGTGATGCTCAACTCACCACGGTGAGTGTGGCAGAGAGACCACAGAGCTCTCCTGGCGGCGCTGCTGACGGAGGCGGTGACGGTGGAGTAGGGGATGTCGGAGTCGTGCATCGAGCAGGTCTTGTATCCACCAGTGTCAGAAGCCTCCCGGATGTGGACCCTGGTGATGTAGAAGACCGGCATCCCTGGGTTGGAGACACGCTGCGTCATGTAGAGGGGTCTGACGTTGTTCCCTAACTCCTGTAGCACATCCATGAGCATCTTGGGGAACGCGCCAGTCTCATTGACTGAAGTCTCTGTCCAGTAGGTTGTTTTCACAACCTCAGTCTCTCCAACTGGCACGTTGTTCTGGCCCACGCCAGAACTGTCGTCCTGTGCATCGCCCTGGTCCTCCTGACCAAGGCCCTGGTCTGCGTCGTGGTCGTGGCCGACGTCTGGCTGTCCTCCAGCAGCAGGTACTGGAGCCTCCAAAGCAGGTACAGCAGGTGGTGCTGGTGGAGCGTCAACTGCTGGGTCCACCGGAACGATGTCTCCACCTGGCATCTCCTGGAAGTAGTGGATCTCCTCAGGCTCTGACTCCTCCTGTTCCACCACTGGTGGAAGTCGTGGAACTGGCTGTGCAGGAGCAATGCGTCTCATGCCTCCGGTGCTCTTGCGTGCTGTCTGCCTCTGCCTGACCATCTGTGATAGAGCAAGAACAAAACTAAGTACAAGAGCAAAAAGAGACAGAACAGGAACAGAGTAAGTTTTTATGCAAATAAATTTTTCCTAGGAGCAGAAAGGCTGACTAAGATAGTAAATCCTATGTTTCGACCATTTTCTAGCTAGGCTGGCGTCCTACAGTCAACACAGCTTTGATACCACTTCTGTCACACCCGATTTTAAGGACAAAATTGAATGCATCGCATATGTGTGCCAGGATCCGTTCATCACACATATGTTGACGTCATCAGTGAATATATCAAAAGACAATGTTCAAAAGCGTACAAAAGAGAGTACATAACTTTATTACACTCATCGTAAATAGACACGAAGGTCTTAAACGTTCACCGACATCCTAAACGATAAAACAGCTCCTTGACTTCATCCACAGGCACTTGACTGGTTGACGCGCCTAGAACTCATCAAAGTCGCTGAAGTACTCCACATCATTGTTATCTTCTGAACAGCAGTTGTTTAGCAAGGGTGAGTACACTTATGGTTGGTACTCAACAAGTGGGGGAATATGCAAGGCCATCAAAGGGGTTCAGGCTCATGCGGTTAGCACTTTTAGTTGATCAAGTTTTATTAGCAAGCACCTAGTTACTAGATGTAAGTTTATACCATCCCAAAATTAAGCAGGATAACCCAAAATTATTCCACCAAGAGACCAAGAACCACAAGTTAAGATCAAGTTAAAGTTCAATTATCATGTGAGGGTCCAAGCCGCCCTTAACCGTGGGCACGGCTGATATATCAGTTTTACACTCTGCAGAGGTTGTACACTTTACCCACAGCTCGTGTTCCCCTTGTCGCCCGGGTTTGCAAGGCCCTTAAACACTTCCTTTGGTGAGTGGCGAGGGTTCACTACGAAGCCTTTACAAAGACCCAAAGTTAAACTAGCAGCCCGCTAGAGTTTCGGCAGCGGTGAGGTCCACAACCCTCCCAAGAGAGGACGTACCTTAGCAAAGACTACTCCTACAAAAGGACCGAGCTAATGACCCCTCACCGGCCCCCTCCTTGCCCTTACGGTAAGACCACTAGCCAACCCCAAGTCTAATTAATTAGCTA
>CM014272.1:12387758-12403230 GCA_004135705.1 Alloteropsis semialata
GGACCGGGCCAAAAGGAGAAAGAGGAAGGGAGGGAAAAGGAAATGGGTTTGAACATTGTTTGAATTTGGATTTGGAGAGTTTGAGAGATATTTGAGTGGGATTTGAATTTGGATAGGACTTTGAGATCACTCAAGCAAACAAAAACAAAAACAAAGCATGAGATGCACATACACTTATTGAACTAAGATTAATTATTTATTGTTCAAGTAATTAAGGCCACAAATTAAATAAAGGAAAATAAATTCATTAAACCTAAGATCAACCTAAACAAAGTTTCTATAATTTGTTACATGATGGAATTTGGGTGTTACAAATCCTACCCCCTTAAAGAGAATCTCGTCCCCGAGATTCGGATAGATTTGGATACAACTGCGGGAAGTCTGCAATGAGCTCGTCTTCTCGTTCCCAAGTAGCTTCATCTTCCGATTGATGACTCCACTGTACTTTGCACATTTTGATGACTTTGTTCCTTGTAACTCTTTCTGATGTTTCCAAGATCTTGACCGGGTGTTCTGAATAAGTCAAATCATCTTGCACATTAAGCTCTTCCAGTGGTAGTTGCTCTTCGGGTACTCTCAAGCACTTTTTCAACTGAGAAATGTGAAACACATCGTGAACATCCGACAGTCGCTCGGGTAACTCCAACTGATATGCCACTTCACCTTTCCTTTCCAAGATCTGAAAAGGACCAATATAGCGAGGTGACAACTTCCCTTTGACTTTGAATCTGCGGAGACCTTTGATAGGTGACACCTTGAGATATACATAATCTCCAACTTCAAACGTCAATTCTCTTCTCCGAGTATCGGCATAACTCTTCCGTCGTGACTGAGCAGTTCTGAGATTATCCCGGATTATCTGGACTTGTCTTTCGGCTTCTTGCAGAATTTCGGGTCCGAAAACCTGACTTTCTCCTGTCTGACTCCAGTACAACGGTGTCCTACACTTTCTTCCATACAGAGCTTCAAATGGAGCCATCTTGAGACTAGTTTGATAGCTGTTGTTATAAGAGAACTCTGCGTACGGCAAACTCTTATCCCAACTGCCTCCATGCTTTAAGGCACAAGCTCTAAGCATATCCTCTAAAATTTGATTTGTCCTCTCAGTTTGTCCATCTGTTTGTGGATGATACGCTGAACTGAAATTAAGCTTGGTGTCCATTGACTCATGCAGTTTCTGCCAAAAACGAGATGTGAACTGGGTACCTCGATCAGACACTATCTTCCTTGGTACTCCATGTAAACACACAATTCGGGACATATACAGCTCTGCTAACTTGGCTCCCGAATATGTAGTTTTAACTGGAATGAAATGAGCAACTTTAGTCAATCTGTCCACAATGACCCATATAGAATCATAACCATCCCGAGTGCGAGGCAATCCTACGATAAAGTCCATACCAATTTCTTCCCATTTCCACTCGGGTATTTTCAACGGCTGAAGCAAACCTGCTGGCCTTTGATGTTCTGCTTTCACTCTTTGACATACATCACACAAAGCTACGTGAGTTGCCACGTCTCTCTTAAGACCATACCACCAATATTTCTCCTTTAAATCTTGGTACATCTTGGTACTGCCGGGTGAATAGAATATACGGAATCATGTGCTTCCTTCAATATGAGCTCACGAAGACGATCGATATCTGGTACACAGATCCTTTTCCTGAACCAAACAGTGCCTTGTTCATCTTCGGTGAAATCCGTTGTTTTTCCTAAACCAATCAGAGTCTTGATCTCTTTGATCTTAGCATCAGTCAACTGACCTTGTCTGATTTCCTGCTCAAGAGTAGGTTCAATCTCCATTGTCATAGCTTCTGAGTTATAAAGAATCCCGAGATTGAGTCGTTCCATTTCCCAACACAATTCTTGAGGCATTAGTCGAGCTATAGCCATGTTAGCTTGGCTCTTCCGACTCAAAGCATCTGCTACGACGTTAGCCTTGCCAGGATGATACTGAATATCCAAGTCATAATCCTTTATCAATTCCAACCATCTACGTTGTCTGAGATTGAGATCCCTCTGAGTGAAGATATATTTCAAGCTTTTGTGATTTTTGTGAAAATTTGGCACTTGTTTCCAATCATATAGTGTCTCCAAATCTTCAGTGCGTGCACGACAGCGGCTAGCTCTAAATCATGAGTTGGATAGTTCTGCTCATGCTTCCTCAGTTGCCTTGATGCATAAGCTACCACTCTGCCTTCTTGCATTAACACACAACCAAGACCAAGACGTGAAGCGTCACAATAGACATCGAACCCTTTGTGTATATCTGGCATTATCAACATGGGGGCCGTGGTTAACCTTTTCTTCAGCTCTTCAAAACAATTCTGACAAGCTTCATCCCATTTGAACTCTCGTTCCTCTTCTAACAACGAGGTGAGCGGTTTCACAATTTTGGAGAATCCTTCAATGAATCTGTGGTAATATCCTGCCAAACCAAGGAAACTCCTGATCTCGGACACATTCGTAGGTGGCTTCCAATTCAACACATCCTGAACCTTGCTGGGATCAACTGCTATTCCTCCATCGGTAATGACATGACCAAGGAAAGAAACTTCTTTCAACCAAAAATCACACTTACTGAGCTTGGCATACAACTGATTCTCTCGGAGTTTCTGTAGCACCAATCTCAGATGTTCTTCATGTTCTTCTTCATTCCGAGAAAACACCAATATATCGTCGATGAACACCACTACAAACTTATCAAGATATTCCATGAACACCTTGTTCATCAAGTACATAAAGTACGCCGGAGCATTGGTCAATCCAAACGACATCACAGTGTACTCAAATAACCCATATCTGGAGGTGAACGCTGTTTTGGGGATGTCTTCTGGTCGAGTTCTCAACTGATGGTATCCTGACCGTAGATCAATCTTGGAGAATACTTTAGCACCTCTCATCTGATCAAACAGATCTTCTATTCTGGGTAGTGGGTATTTGTTCTTGATGGTTGCATCGTTGAGAGCTCTATAATCAACATACATCCTTCTAGTGCCATCCTTTTTATCAACGAAGATGACAGGGGCTCCCCAAGGTGATGAGCTAGGACGGATATATCCTTTTCCTAATAGCTCTTCTATTTGTTTCTTTAGTTCACTTAAATCCTTAACATCCAACCTATAGGGTCTTTTGAATATAGGTGCAGTGCCAGGTAAGAGATCAATACGGAACTCAATGTCACGATCGGGTGGCATACCTGGTAAATCTTCCGAAAAGACGTCTGGATACTCACTCACGACCTTGATCTCCTCCAAAGGTATTCCCTTGATCTGATTCACCATTGCTTCATCTGTAGACGGCGTGTTGGCAATGAACTCAACCTGATCTCCTTGAGGACTGGTCAAGAGCACTGACTTCTTGGCACACTGAATAACTCCCTTGCACCCAGATAACCAAT
The DNA here is from genome assembly GCA_004135705.1 of Alloteropsis semialata. Taxonomy (NCBI): domain Eukaryota; kingdom Viridiplantae; phylum Streptophyta; class Magnoliopsida; order Poales; family Poaceae; genus Alloteropsis; species Alloteropsis semialata. The sequence goes on from CM014272.1 coordinate 12,391,159, forward strand.
CCATGCCAAGAATCACATCAACCCCACTGGACTTTAGGACTATCAGATTGGCTGGAAAATCTACCCCCATAATTTTCAGATTCACCCGCGGCATATGTGATTAGCCTTCATCTCACTGCCCGGGGAACTAACTAGTAGAGTTTTCTTCATAAGGCTCATAGGTATATCATGTTTTTCCACAAATTGCTCAGTAATGAAAGAATGCGATGCTCCAGAATCAAACAAAACTGATGCAGGTTCAGAATTAACAAGGAACGTACCGAGCACAACGTCCTGAGCATCATGGGCTGATTCAGCTGACACGTGGTTCACCCGTCCACGCATGTAGTTCTGCTGGCCCTTGTTGCCTTGGGAATTCTGATTTCCGTTGCGCATCTGTGGAGTCTGTGATACAGGCCTCTGACCATTGGTCTTCTGGCCCTGTGGTGTCTGCACGTTGCGCTTTGGGCAGTTGTTAGCATAGTGCCCCACTTCTCCACATTTAAAGCAGCCATTGGGTGGAACTGGTGCGACAGGATTGTTGTTGCTGCCATTGTTGTTGCGCACTGGGGTGCCAGATGAACTGCCAGATCTGTTCTGCTGGAAGTTAGGACTGCGCTGAGTCTGCTGATTGAAGCGTTGGTTCTGCTGATAGTTTCCACCCTGCCCTCTAGAGCGGAACTGTGACCCTTGCTGAGAGTTGAAGCGCGGGCGGCTATTGCTTGACTGTCCCTGTGACTGGGACTTTCTCTTGAGCTCACCGAGCTCCTTGCGAGTGTTCTCAAGGCCAATAGCTTTGTCTACAAGCCTCTGGAACGTGGGGAAAGTATGGCTCTGCAGTTGATATTTGAGCGGCCCGATCAGACCATCTAAGAAGCGATCCTGCTTCTTCTCATCATCATCGACCTCGTTGGGCGTGTAGCGGGACAGCTGGATGAATTTGTCCCGGTACTCGCTCACTGACATATGGCCCTGCTTCAGAGCCAAGAACTCATTCTTCTTCAGTTTCATCACACCAGCTGGGATGTGATGCAGACGGAAACTGTTGCTGAATTCTGCCCAAGTAATAGTGTCGGCATTGGCATGGGCAGCTGTGTATGCATCCCACCAGTCGGATGCGGCTCCTTCCAGGCGTCCAGCAGCATACAAGACTCTTTCGCGGTCTGTACACTGGGTGATATCCAGCTGCTTGCCAATGACTTTCAGCCAGTCATCAGCATCCAGAGGGTCTGCCGAGTGAGAATAAGTGGGTGGGTGGTGACTCATGAAATCCCGGTGCCTGCTCCGGGCTTGTGGAGGCATCTGTGGCGGCTGATTCTGCTGTGCTTGTAAGTTTTGCACAGTGGCAGTAAGATCCTGCAGCAACTGCATCTGAGCTTGAAGAAACTGCTCCATTGCTGGGTTTGGAGGTGGAGGTGGTGCCTGATTCTGACGGTTGATCACGTGAGCACGTCTGACACTTGGAATGTCACGTCCTCCGCCTCTCCTGGTATTTACCATCTGATTGTTAGGGGAATGCTTTAGATAAGATAGATAAACTGATAAAGATAGAAAGAACAGAGCCAAGATTGAAACCGAGAACTGACTTTAACTTAATTATTTAATAATGTATTTGTGGCCATCACTCCACAAAAACATGACAGTCATTACAAAAACTCCAACTCAAACATAAAACAAACAAGCAAACAAAAACATCGCACGTCCTCGCAGGAACGGTTCTAACGCGATGACTTATTATGGTGGACTCCCTAAACCTGGCCTAAGAGAGCGGTGATAGAGCCTGGCTCTCCGGTACGAAGCCTCTTGCGCGGAGGTGAAGCGGCGGGGCAGTCTGTTCTCTCTGCCTCCACTGGGGGCACGTGTCCTGCCAGCTGTGCCTCCAGCTGCCTGATCCTGGCCTGAGCACTGGCCAGTCTCTCTGAAGCCTCCATGAGATCTGTAGCTGTGCTCTCCACGTCGGTGTTGAGACCAGCGGCGACACGAGCAAGGACGTCGATGCGGGGCTCGTGATGTCCTCCCAGCGGCACGTGGGTCACCTCGGTGCCACTAGCACGTCGTGGAAGGTGGCGGTACTCTGTGATGCTCAACTCACCACGGTGAGTGTGGCAGAGAGACCACAAAGCTCTCCTGGCGGCGCTGCTGACGGAGGCGGTGACGGTGGAGTAGGGAATGTCGGAGTCGTGCATCGAGCAGGTCTTGTATCCACCAGTGTCAGAAGCCTCCCGGATGTGGACCCGGGTGATGTAGAAGACCGGCATCCCTGGGTTGGAGACACGCTGCGTCATGTAGAGGGGTCTGACGTTGTTCCCCAACTCCTGTAGCACATCCATGAGCATCTTGGGGAATGTGCCAGTCTCATTGACTGAGGTCTCTGTCCAGTAGGTCGTTTTCACAACCTCAGCCTCTCCAACTGGCACGTTGTTCTGGCCCACGCCAGAACTGTCGTCCTGTGCCTCGCCCTGGTCCTCCTGACCAAGGCCCTGGTCTGCGTCGTGGTCGTGGCCGACGTCTGGCTGTCCTCCAGCAGCAGGTACTGGAGCCTCCAAAGCAGGTACAGCAGGTGGTGCTGGTGGAGCGTCGACTGCTGGGTCCACCGGAACGATGTCTCCATCTGCCATCTCCTGGAAGTAGTGGATCTCCTCAGGCTCTGACTCCTCCTGTTCCACCACTGGTGGAAGTCGTGGAACTGGCTGTGCAGGAGCAATGCGTGTCCTGCCTCCGGTGCTCTTGCGTGCTGTCTGTCTCTGCCTGACCATCTGTGATAGAGCAAGAACAAAACTAAGTACAAGAGCAAAAAGAGATAGAACAGGAACAGAGTAAGTTTTTATGCAAATAAATTTTTCCTAGGAGCAGAAATGCTGACTAAGATAGTAAATCCTATGTTTCGACCATTTTCTAGCTAGGCTGGCGTCCTACAGTCAACACAGCTCTGATACCACTTCTGTCACACCCGATTTTAAGGACAAAATCGAATGCATCGCATATGTGTGCCAGGATCCGTTCATCACACATATGTTGACGTCATCAGTGAATATATCAAAAGACAATGTTCAAAAGCGTACAAAAGAGAGTACATAACTTTATTACACTCATCGTAAATAGACACGAAGGTCTTAAACGTTCACCGACATCCTAAACGATAAACAGCTCCTTGACTTCATCCACAGGCACTTGACTGGTTGACGCGCCTAGAACTCATCAAAGTCGCTGAAGTACTCTACCTCATTGTTATTTTCTGAACAGCAGTTGTTTAGCAAGGGTGAGTACACTTATGGTTGGTACTCAACAAGTGGGGGAATATGCAAGGCCATCAAAGGGGGTTCAGGCTCATGCGGTTAGCACTTTTAGTTGATCAAGTTTTATTAGCAAGCACCTAGTTACTAGATGTAAGTTTATACCATCCCAAAATTAAGCAGGATAACCCAAAGTTATTCCACCAAGAGACCAAGAACCACAAGTTAAGATCAAGTTAAAGTTCAATTATCATGTGAGGGTCCAAGCCGCCCTTAACCGTGGGCACGGCTGATATATCAGTTTTACACTCTGCAGAGGTTGTACACTTTACCCACAGCTCGTGTTCCCCTTGTCGCCCGGGTTTGCAAGGCCCTTAAACACTTCCTTTGGTGAGTGGCGAGGGTTCACTACGAAGCCTTTACAAAGACCCAAAGTTAAACTAGCAGCCCGCTAGAGTTTCGGCAGCGGTGAGGTCCACAGCCCTCCCAAGAGAGGACGTACCTTAGCAAAGACTACTCCTACAAAAGGACCGAGCTATGACCCCTCACCGGCCCCCTCCTTGCCCTTACGGTAAGACCACTAGCCAACCCCAAGTCCAATTAATTAGCTAAGTCAGAGCCATGTGAAACTGTGGTTGCACTGTTTTCTTGGGTGGTTCTCCATGTTCCAATTAATCATGATGATCTTGTAATTAAGCAAGAATATAACAACATAATTAAATCATGATTAACATTGCAAAAAGGTAACAGAACCATCCCAAGTTTAAGCAAGCTAAGCATTTCTACCCATGATGTAACCAGGTGATTCAAGGTTCAAGGTAAAAAGATCTAGTCATGTCCTAATAGGATAACCCGTCAAAATTAATGCATAACAGTAAAGTAAAAGTGGATTTCATGAATGTAATTGGGACAAAAAGAATGTTCATGTAGAGGGAGGCCACTTGCCTTCCTCAACAAACTGCTGTTGGTCCTCTTCAAACAGCTGCTGCTCCTGATCTTCCTCGAACGGCACGTTCTCTACACGATCACACAAGACATACAATAAAATAAATAATAACAGTACACCAAATAGTACTAAAAGTACAGAACAAGCACCTTAAACTAAAGAGCATGCAAAGACGATCGCGTGGACGCGAAAATCGCCCAAAACGGATTTAAAACGACGAAACTACGCTAGTTACAAGGTTGCAGGGACCTATATGCAATTAAAACTAAAGTCTGCGTACTGTTTTGATAAAAACCGAGGGCACAAACATAAATAACCATAGATCTCAGGGGCTAGCACATGAAAAAGCCATTCAGAGGACAGCGGGTTAGAATATATGAAAGAACAGGGGCCTAAACAGAAGATACAAGGGCATAAGTATGAATATTTTGAACTAACAGAGGACTGCGGATTAATTTGTAGAAAATACAGGGGCTCTTAATCAAAAATGCCATGGCCGGCGGTTTGACTAGGATTGACCGGTACCGGGGTTTTGATCTCAGCCATTGATCTCAGATCGGATGGTGGGGATTAAAAGGAGCGCCGGCGACTTCGGAATGCGTCGGCGTCGCCGCGTCCGCGGCAAGAACTCGCCGGCGACGGCGCTGTAGAGCGCTAAGGTGCACTAGGACGTGAACAAATGACATGGGAAGGTTCGGGAGGACATGGCGAGCTCACCAGAGGGCTTTTTGAAGCCGATTAGGGGACGGAGGTGTGTTGGTGACGGAGAGGGGCGGCGGTGAGCTCCGGTGCGCGACGGTGAGAGAGCTCCGGCGGTTTCCTTTGCTCCAGGACACCACGGACGAGCTCCTGATGAACCTGAAGAGCGAGCAAAGAGGGGTGAGGGGTCAACCGAGGGCGAGGGGCCGCGAATTAAGCCGGCGGCGTTGCAAACCTCGTCGGCGGACGGTGAGCTTCGGGAAGACGAAATAGGCGCGAGGGTTGGTGGTTTTGGGTTTTGGAAAGCGTGTGTGCGCGAGGAGAGATGCTCGGGGTGTCTTATAGCGGGCCGAGGAGGAGCGGAGGAGGCTCGGGGTGGAGAGGATCCGAGAGCGGGCGGAATCACGGCCATTGATGGCTTTGATGGCCTCGGGCGTTGCAGAGGGAGGAAAGGAGAGAGGGTGAGGGCGTCCGGTTGATGGCGCAGTGATGATGCCTTGACGCGGAATGAAGAGAGGGAGGGAGACGCGGGCGCGCGGTCATGAGGCGGGAGCGGCGCACACGGGGGAGCGGCGGCTCGGGCGAACGAGCGGCTGGAGGAAGGGGAAGGGGGCGCGCCGACAGGTGGGGCCGAGCGTCCAGTGAGAGAGAGGGGTGAGTTCGAGTGGGCCGGCTCATGGGCCAACAACTGGGCCGGTTGGGTCGGCGGGGAGGAAAAGAAAGGGGAGGGAGGTTGGACCGGGCCAAAAGGAGAAAGAGGAAGGGAGGGAAAAGGAAATGGGTTTGAACATTGTTTGAATTTGGATTTGGAGAGTTTGAGAGATATTTGAGTGGGATTTGAATTTGGATAGGACTTTGAGATCACTCAAGCAAACAAAAACAAAACAAAGCATGAGATGCACATACACTTATTGAACTAAGATTAATTATTTATTGTTCAAGTAATTAAGGCCACAAATTAAATAAAGGAAAATAAATTCATTAAACCTAAGATCAACCTAAACAAAGTTTCTATAATTTGTTACATGATGGAATTTGGGTGTTACAGTTGGTCCATAGTCTCTCCGAGGTGCTTATAAGGATAGGGTTTGCGTGTGTATTCAAAGGGGTAAGTGTGCGTGTGAGAGATCGATTCTACGCCTGTACTGATGTTTCAAAAAAATTAAAAACTTGGTTAGATTTCTGTGCCATGAATACTAAAACTACATTGCTCTTTCTATCAGTTGATAGTGAGATGTTTATGGTGATTTTTTCAATCATAAGATTTGTCGATCCAATCTTTCGAAGATGCTTAGTTGGTGATGTACATATGTATTCACATGGGTCTTCATGCATGTATATGCGCGCACGTATCAAGAAATGGTACAATTGACCCAATCTGCCCCTAAATGTGCTCCTACACGTGTCACGTGGCATGAACTTTTACAACGAGATAATAGGTACACAGCTTTAATTTTAATTAATTTTGAAGAAACTAACGGCTCCTTCGTTTTGTTTTGAGATAGAATATGAACAATTCGTTAATGAAGACAATGGTTAGCTTTTCTATTCAATTACTATTGGAGATATGCGAATTATTCTGCCAGATTTTAATTCGAGCATATTTTGTAAGAAAAAGCTTGATATGTAAAATAAATAACTAGGCATAAATCTCAAGAACGAGAACAACAAAGGCATTCTAGACATAGCCAGCAGATATGTAATAAACATAATCAAACGCATTGCTGCACTATCACTCTTCCATGGACTTACAGAGTAGCGCTCCGTCCTCGTGTAAACTCGATGTAGAGGTAGTTCAGAACGAAGTCGATCCGCTTCGAGCGGTCGCGCAGTTGTGCTGCCCAGAAACCTTATTGCCGCTCCTCGTGCAGGCTTCACGACGGCAAGGGCTCGGAGATACCGCTCCTCTCCTTCTCAGTGCACGCCAAGAAGAAGAGCCGGCGAGATCCGGCAGCTCAGCACCACAGCACACTTCTCCGGGAATCAGAGATGAAGTTTAGAAAGAAATTGTGGGGATTTTCTCATGTCTTGCCTAGACGTCTCCAGGTCCTCTTATAGAGACATTGACAGCCCACTGCTGTCCTGAAGCGCCCCTGCCTAAGCAGAGACTAAATGTGATACAAATTATCAGTCCCAGGAGGCTGATACACATTTATTCAACAGATGATACAGAAACTTACAACCCACGAGGAAGCGGGCACCTAATACAAACTAGGATAGCTAAAAGGTAAACTACTGCGGTAAGCCAAAGGATGAACCAGAACGGTTCAACCAAGGGATCAGAGTTTTTCGACAGCGAAGCCATCTTGGGCGGGACCAAACTCCACAGGCAAAGTTGGGTGCGGAAGCGACCACCTATTCAGCGTCCTCAACAAAGTCCGGGTCTTCTTCTGGATTAACAACAACAAGGGTGAGTACAAAAGTACTCAACAAGCCCAATCACACCCACGGAGGGGTTAACACAGAATTATGCACAAGGAATATCAAGGATAAGGCTAGGTTTTATTTTTGCCAAAAAGCTAGTTTTAACACATGCACGGGTTTATCAAGGTATATTTTAGCAATGCAAGTCTTAGTAGCAAGCCATTAAGTGGGGGTTGATCCACAAAGGATCCAACTTTTAAGTGCTACCGGATTTCCCATCCGCCGTAGCTTTTGGCACAAAGCCGAACTCATTCCAAAACCACACACTCCAACCCATCCCAAAACCTTAGTATTGTGACCAAGCCATAACTCGCCTATAACCGTGGGCCCGGCTATTCGAATAGATTAGGAAACTCTGCAGAGGTGTACACTTTCACCACAAGTAGGGTACCGCAACACGATCACCTTAGTGTCAGTGCGGATCCTATCGAAGTCATTACCCACCATAGCCAAAACTGCCTAGCCATCGCGAGAAAAACACCAAGGGGTTTATGTCACTAAGACGGCAACCATGTCACTAAGACGGCACTTGGTTTTCCCGCTGCACACCTGCCTCCAGACAACTAACAGCATGGCTAGTGGGATTTAGACTAAGCCCTTGCACCATACAAGAGTCGAGTGGTTGTACGAGATAAATTGGGTTAGGCAAGATGACACATCACCTCGGTTTAAAACCGGACAAAATGGATATCTCCCAACTTGCTTAACCACAAAGGTACAAGCCTCCAAAAGGTATTTCACAAAGACAATACCCATCCATTTTATCCACACAGTTTCACTCTTTTCAAACCCAAAACCCAAAACCCAACTCACACATTTATTCTTTGATAAAACAAGTGTATAGTCATGATTGAGTAAGGAGTAACAAATCCTAAGCATTCTAGAGTTGGTTATCATCTAAACAGAGCATATCATATTTAGTGATAACTGGGTTGTCAAGGAATATCATATCAATCAAGGAGTGGCTAACCAACCGGGTTTTAAATAAAACAATGCAATATCAAAGGCTTAATAGGTTGTGTTTATAAATCATGGGATAAACATGCATCAAAGGATGGGATTGGACTTGCCGTCAACAAAAGCTTCCGGGAGATCCTGCTCGCGGTACGGGTCCTCGGGGTCGGGCTCGCGGTACTCTCCTGCGTAGTCCTGCTCGCGGTACTGCTCCTCCTCGTTCACTCCGTCGTCTAGGGCACGATCAAACAAACACTCAATAAGAAAACACATTCCTTTACCGATGAGTTGGAAACAGGAAATAACAAAATAAAATAGGAAGAGGAATTATTTTGGGATGATTTGTGTAAAGCTCGGCCGGAATGGATATAAGAGAGACGTGTTTGAGTTTGGTGGAGTTCTGGAGGAATTTGGCGCATGAAATGACGAGTTAAGGGAGGTTTAGGTTTAAACGGGGGGTTTAGGACCTCTTTATAATAATTATAAAGGGCCAGGGACTTGGTTGTGAATATTTTGTAAGGTGGAAGGGCATGGTTGTGATATTTGGAAAGTGTATGGGGGGTTTGATAAAGACCAGGGGTATATTTGTGTCGGGGGTAGACCCCCAGGGGTACCCAGAAGGCGGATTGGCCCAACCAGCAAGGGGCGGCCCAATCCGAGTGCAACTGGATCGGTTTGTCAGACTGGGTGGCCCACCAGTCGGGAGGCCCACCAGTCGGGCGAACCGGATGGGCGCGACGGCGCGCGCGGCAAGGAAGAAGACGGCGTATCCCGCAAGAAGCTCGGAGATCAAGATAAGCTAGCCGGAATTATAGGGAAAGATATCTGTAATCGTTATAGGATCGAATCCTTGTATTTCGGGTAGGTTACGATCTCTAGCCGACTTGTAACTCAAGGCAGCTGGACTATATAAGGCGCCTTGAGACCCCCCTCCAGAACACGATACAACCCACGATCATACACAACATCTACGAAACCTAGGACAGAACCCAACTACGGAGATCCTTCAGGAACTTCATACACAGCAATACAATCGCCCCAACACAGGACGTAGGGTATTACGTCATCTCGACGGCCCGAACCTGTTCAATCCTTGCGTCTTGTGTTACCATCGACTTCTGATCCTCGATCTGTCCCTCAACGAATCAACCACGTAGGCTACCCTGTGTGGACTGCCGGGTCCAAACATCCGACAGTTGGCGCGCCAGGTAGGGGTTGATCGACAAGATCAATCTACAAGCTCGATGGCAGAATCAATCTACAAGTTTCTGCGTCGGCGGCGACGAACTCGCGAGCCGCCGGTTCCTGCGTGATCTATCTCCAGCAAACCGACTACCTCTCCGCTGCCGAGGACTCCGAACGCCGCCGAGGCGCCGTTACGCAGCGTGACAACTTGCCTTGCGGCTTCGTGGTGCCGGGTCGCTGCACCGGCCTCCAGCCCCGTGTCTTCGACGAACCTTTGACTTGATCTGCAGCTGGAGATCGCCTACACGGCCCGTCCGATTTCATCTCCAAAAACCGCGCCACGTTGCGTCGGTAGGAAAGCACTCGGCGGCGGCGACCTCCAATCCAATTCAACACCACGTATTCAGCAATGGCTGGCACGTGCATGAGGTGGTCAATCGCCATGATTCTATGCATGTGTCATCACGAGTTGAGTTTTCATGTACTGCCGTCAGTATACAGGGAAGAATAGATCTATTTTATTTATTTCCCTGACATGACAGATATAATTTCTAGTCCCTACTTTTATCGATAACATGGATTATACTAATCAATCTCCTTGTTTGCGTGTATGCGTATGTACGGATACCGCTGGCCGAGTTTGGTCTGCGAGGACACCATCGGTGGAGCGATACATCTATCTGCCGCTGTCAGCAAGTAGCTCCGTCGCCCATCGCATCTTCGCTGGTGCTCTTCCATGGCGCCATAACTCCGTCAGATACGACGACCGCGATGAATCGGCAACAGGCGACAGCACTCGGCGCGTATGCGGCTCACCCTCCATGAGGCTGCAGCCCCGAGCCATGGCAGCATGCAGCATCAATGTTGTCCACTCGGCCGCGACGACACGCCGATTCTCCGACTCGGCACACATCAAGCTAAGTCATATTTAAATATTTTTTACGATATTTCTCGGCCACCGCATATCTCCATACTTCGCCATATTTCTCCATAATCATCGCCGACTACCCTTGGTTTGTTCCCGACTGCTTATACAGCCCGAGCGCTACACGAGCAGTCGGGCTACACCCAACGGACGTATATTGCATTTTTTCTCCATCGTTTATTTCTTTTTCCACTCTTGTACAAGTCGCTAAAGTACTTGGGAAGCACACGCCTTAATCCGTGAAACCTCAACTCTTCCGTACGCCTACGCTCCTACGCGTGCATGCGGCCCAGCTCCCTGCGCTATGGACTACGGCTATCGGGGATCAGGTGCATAAATGTAACAGGATAACTACCCGAGAAAATTAATAGACTTAAAGAGTTGGAAGTAGAAATTCTATTACATACAGCGCCGAATGTTTTTCTCCAGAATTAGTGTTTGCTACACCATATACTACCTATCCTTCATATCTTCATTGCAGGGCACAGGTTTGGATCCCGAGCTTGCCTGTTACGCTCGGGGGCTGGACCACTCCGGCATCGCCGCCAGCTGAGTACTCGCGCCGATCAGTACTTGGGCTGGTACTACACTCCACGACGGTCGCTAGCCGAGTGCTTTGTAGCACTCGGGCTGGCGCTACACTCCACGACGGTCGCTAGCTGAGTGCTTTTGAGTACTGGGCTGGTGCTACCGCATGACGAGGAAGACGAAGACTACTCGGCGTGCCTCGGACGGCTCGACTCGGCCCTCACGCTCGGGGGCTGGGCGCCGGGGCGACTACTCGGCGTGCCTCGGACGGCTCGACTCGGCCCTCACGCTCGGGGGCTGGGCGCCGGGGCGACTACTCGGCGTGCTCAGCCCTCACGCTCGGGGGCTGGCGCCGGGACGACCACTCGGCGTGCTCAGCCCTCACGCTCGGGGGCTGGCGCCGGGACGACTACTCGGCGTGCTCAGCCCTCACGCTCGGGGGCTGGCGCCGGGACGACAACTCGGCGTGCTCAGCCCTCACGCTCGGGGGCTGGCGCCGGGACGACTACTCGGCGTGCTCAGCCCTCACGCTCGGGGGCTGGCGCCGGGACGACTACTCGGTGTGCTCAGCCCTCACGCTCGGGGGCTGGCGCCGGGACGACCACTCGGCGTGCTCCGGCCCTCACGCTCGGGGGCTGGGCGCTGGGGCGACTACTCGGCGTGCCTCGGACAGCTCGACCCGGCCCTCACGCTCGGGGGCTGGGCGCCGAAATTAACGTCGGATGATCTAGCCAGATGCTCCTTGACTAACCCTTGGACCGATTCCTTCGGAATCGCTTCAAGGCTCGGGGGCTACGGCCAACGGACGCACCTCGCGGCGCATCCGTTGGGAAACGGCTCTTTTCTCTCCAGTATCACGCGGTTTCGCTTCCAACTGCAGCAGGCTCGACGCTCATCGGACAGCACGACCTCGCCGACTTGTCTCTCAACCACGTACTACTCGGGGGCTTGTCGGGGGTAGACCCCCAGGGGTACCCAGAAGGCGGATTGGCCCAACCAGCAAGGGGCGGCCCAATCTGAGTGCAACTGGATCGGTTTGTCAGACTGGGTGGCCCACCAGTCGGGAGGCCCACCAGTCGGACGAACCGGATGGGCGCGACGGCGCGCGCGGCAAGGAAGAAGACGGCGTATCCCGCAAGAAGCTCGGAGATCAAGATAAGCTAGCCGGAATTATAGGAAAGATATCTGTAATCGTTATA
>CM014272.1:12404230-12435657 GCA_004135705.1 Alloteropsis semialata
CCAAGGAATCTCGATCCAACAACGTAGCCACAGCTGGTCCACATACACTGGAAGTGGGGCTCTCGTTTGTCGTGTTGCGTCCTCGCATGTATGTGTGGTGACTAGGATAGGTGATAGGTCATGTCAATTGGATGGACCGGTTGGCATACAGATAATCTGAGTTGCAATAGCTACGGCTGGTGATTACTTGACCTCCGAGGTCCCGAGACCTGACAGTTTCAAGATTTTCAAATGAGAGAAAAAATGGACTTTATCTTGGAGAGGAAAATGTTGAATTTGCATTTTGTTTACGATTAAATTTGAAGAAAAGATGCCTTAAGGGTCTAATTGGCAGGGCTCCGATCCGACTCTGCCAACTATGGCTTCTCTGGTGAAGCAGCTCTCCAACGGAGCTGAAGCCATAAAACCGTTAGGTGAAGCGGTTTATATGGATAGAAGAAATTTAAATAACCAATGTGCCCTTTTAGTTTTTGGTGTCAGTCGTGGTCCTCCGTCCTTCGTCCTCCCATTTATTACGCCCCTGTCCCTACTCTCTAACGCCATATTGCGTAATATTGCATTATATAGTGATATTTATCTATGATTTATCAAAACTAGCAAGATGGCCCACGCAAATGTGCGGCTAGATTCTACATTAACATTAGTTGTTTTGATTGTGAATTTATAGATAAATAGGCAACCGATGCCTATTTTTCTAATTTCTAAGTTCTCTAATAAACTCAATTTAAGTTGTATTTGTCATCTTCATCAAGTGGCCCAACAAAGAGTCCAAATATGTCGGCCACCAACCTACCAAGCTTAGTATGTTGATAATTAATTTAATATTGTGTCACACACATTTTAGTATCGTATATCTAACTTGTGAAATTATGGGGCCTGGTAATTGACTACACGCTGGTTGAGGGACCGGATGTCATTACATGGAACTTGACGCATGATGGTGTCTATACTGCAAAATCGGCATACGATGCCCAGTTCAACGGCTCTTTCAGCACCTTCAAGAGCGATTACATCTGGAATGCTCAGGCAGAGGGAAAGCATCGCTTCTTTGCTTGGCTACTTATTCAGTCCAAGATCCTGACTGTAGATAAACTCATGGAGCGCAACTGGCCTTGCAATCCAAGGTGCCCCCTCTGCGATCAAGTAAATAAAACAGCATTGCACCTCTGTTTGCAGTGCCCCATCGTGCGAGAAGTCTGGGAGAAAATCCGAGGATGGACCCAGAACCTGGTGTGTGTTCCATCAATGAGCCACATAATTGAGGATTGGTGGAACTCCTCTCTAGCTGGCCTGCCAAAGAACCAAAGAAGACTGAAGGCCGCCGTTATGATGTACACTACCTAGAACATCTGGAAGGAGAGGAACAGAAGAATTTTTTAGTCCAAATCGGCGCACCCGGTAGCTATGCTGAAGCTAATTCAGGAGGAGAAGAACATGAGGAGACAGGCGTGTGGAAGCCCAGCGATCTCTTAGTTGCTTATGTTAGTACATCCTTTGATTACGAGTTTTATTTGTTTCTAAGTAATCACAATCACTTGTAAGACTCACATGCTTTCCTTTCTTAAATGACATAGCAGTGCTCCTGCTTTTATTCAATAAAAAAAGTATCGTATATCTCAATATCTCTTAAGTTCAATCAAATTAAGTATTATAGGCTGACCGATTGTTCTGTACTGAATCTCACTAACTGAACCAAAATTCTTCATTTTCTACTTTTCTTAGATTCTTTTTTCTCTGTTGTATATATATACACGATAGGAGATGAAAACAGTAAATTATATGGTTCTGACTAAAATGAAGGCACCATCTTTGTTCAGATAAATTAAACAACACAAATCAAAATCATGCTTTAGTTGCATGGCCAAAACAGTGAAATGAAAAAAAAATATGTATCTAGAGAACAAAGTAATTTCAACAAGGATGGAGTCAGTAGGATGGATAGAATCACCTGCATTCACATTTGATTAGATTGTTAATGAACCAAAATTTGCCAAAAGCATTCATATTACTAATCATCAAAAAGCTATGCAATTACTGAAATTGATCACAATTAGGCTGCAAACAACATCTGCAAATACCTCCAGCAGATGGAGGCCCAAGACAGTAACAATATGCGAAGGGAAAAGAATGAATTTGTGCTCACTTCAGACTTTCGGTTGACCAATATAGGCAGAAAAATGTTAGAAGTCTAAGGACATTAATCAACCAATTACAGGTGGCTAGCTACCATTTTTATCTTAGAAGTCTAAGGAAATAGAGTTTTACATGGGGAGAACCGCTTGACAACTTGAAGAAAGTCCCCGTCTGATAGACTATCAAAAGAGGCTGCTAGCAAGAATAAAAAGAACTACTCGTGGTATCGTTGCTCAACTAAGAAGACCCCTAGGTCTTTAATCCAGAGTCCGGCATCATCACATATAGTTCGTTGAAGATCTGAGAAACTGTCTTGCATTGTGTACTGAAGATCCTGTTGTTCCTTTCCTTCCATATTGTCCAAATGACCAGGGAGCGCGTGCCTTTCCTTTTCATTGTCTCCTGACCTGAAAGAGAGAGGAACCAAGTCTGAATATCCTGCTCTACCCAATGCTCTGGGGAGAGGGTTTGACAATCTGCCCAGGAGCTAAGTGCTGTCCACAATTCACTAGAGAAGGGGCATTCGATCATTAGGTGATGCGCCGTTTCAAGGTTCCTCTCAGTCTCTCACAAAGGGGGCAAAAATAAGCATTATTATATAAGCACATGTAAACTCAATAGTAGCGGCAGGCGTAATTTTCTAGCATGTTGAGCTTTGCATACATATAACTAATTTCTAGTTCACCATGGCATTCATACTTAATTTTGATTGTATATTTAAATTAGTTAAGACACATAATTTACTGAGAGATACTAAACTTTGGCTTGCCTGATAAGTTCAGATAATTTAGCTTGCGGCGATATTTAGAAGCTTGTTGCTCGTATTCAGAAGAAATACTTAAAGTCTGTCAAAGCTGCTAGCAAATCAGTACAAGAGTTTGAATTGGTCCAGAGCTCGACATATACTCATACTTCTTTATTTGGATATCTAGGTTGCATGGAAGATTTTTCTGCACTATTGAATGGACAAACAAGCGAACAATGCACATATATAATACTATCTGCATGGCCCGTTTCTTGTAAACCTCCTCCTGAACACTTTGCAACCTCCATACTCCTATTTTTTGCAACCTCCACACTCACTACCGGAAACAGAGGGGATGCCGTGCGCCCGCATCTTTGCCGTGTGCAAAATATCGGGCGCACGGCAAACATGTGTTTGCCGTGCATTTCCCAACAACGCACGGCAAAGACAGGTTTGCCGTGCGCCCCTCACGGCAAAAAAGAAGCACACGGCAAAATTGGACTCCTCACGTGCGCGCCACGTGCACCTGCCATGAGCAGGGTGGACGGGCAGCAAACGGCCATCCAGGTTTGCCGTGCGCCACAGGATGGCGCACGGCAAAGAGGTCTCGTTTGCCGTGCGCCTCATGTTGGCACACGGCAAAGATACCTGTTTGCTGTGTGCCTTGGGCTGACGCACGGCAAATATTAAAAAAAATTGATAGACCAAAATACAACATTCCGCCTCGCAAAGACGGCACGAAATGGAAAAAGCCTCCAGCCCCATTCGTCCTGAAGAGGGAGCAAAGGAAGGAAGTACTACAGTGGTTTCAAACTTTAATGTTCCCCGATGGGTATGCAGCGAATCTAAAGAGGGGGGTGAACTTAACTACTATGCGAATCAATGGGCTCAAGAGTCATGACTACCACATATGGATTGAGCGGCTTCTTCCGGTGATGGTTCGAGGCTATCTCCCTGACCATGTTTGGCTGGTGCTTGCAGAGCTAAGCAATTTCTTCCGCATCCTGTGTGCTAAGGAGTTATCTCGGACACTGGTTGCAAAAATGGAAGATTTGGCTCCGGTGTTGCTTTGTAAGTTGGAGAAGATCTTTCCACCCGGCTTTTTCAATCCGATGCAGCACATGATTTTGCACCTCCCGTATGAGGCACGACTGGGGGGGGCCTGTGCATGGCCGTTGGTGCTATGCAATTGAGAGACAGCAAAAGGTTCTTCGAACGAAATGTAAAAACAAATGTAAAATTGAAGCTTCCATTGCTGAGGCATACTGTACTGAGGAGGTGACAAACTTCACAACAAAATACTATGCTGACACCCTTCCTAGCGTGCATAATCCAACCCCTCGTTACAATGCCGACGAAAATGAATCGAAACTCAGTCTCTTCAGAGGGCAAATCGGAAGTGCAAGTGTTTCGACTTGTAAGAACTTGCAACATGAAGAGTGGCGCACTATCATGATTTATGTGTTGACCAACCTTTCCGAAGTGCAGCCATACATTGAGTAAGTTCTCAACAAATTAATTGTCGATTATTGCTAGCGTATGGTCATTGGTCATTATATTAATGGTATCCAACCCCCTCGTTCGTACAGTGAATTTACTAATCAATTCTGGCGGGGAAGAAGGGAACCGATCCAGCGGGAAGTTGATACCCTTATTGATAAGGGTGCGGGACATGGATGCCCTGATTTCATTTCTTGGTTCAAGCGGAAGGTACAGTCATTCTGAGCTCGTACTTTTTGTTTGACATTACAAGTTCCTCGTACGTGCCAATAATATAACGAAAGGTCTTGCTTCTACTTGCAGGGCCAAAACGATGTGTCTATGGATCCTGAGTTGAGACAGGTTTCCGTTGGTTGTGACTATAGGGTCATGTCATACGGCGGCTATGACGTGAATGGGTACCGCTTTCACACAAAAAGCCACGAGCAGAGTCGGCCCAATCGAAGAACCACAAACACCGGAGTTTGTACGAAAGGCAATGATGAAAAAGACTATTATGGAAGAATTGAAGAAATATATGAACTCACGTTTCCTGGTTGCAAACCTCTTAAACCTGTCATATTCAAATGCCATTGGTTTGATCCTCAACAAAATCGAGAGACCCCTGATATTGGACTAGTCGAAATTCGACAGTCATCCGTCTATGCAGGAGACGATGTCTATATTGTGGCTCAACAAGCCACACAAGTGTATTATCTCTCATACCCGTGCAAAACCGACGAACGTCTCCAGGGTTGGGACGTTGTGTACAAGGTATCGCCACACGGTAGACTACCTGTCCCAAACAATGAAGATTACAACATAGACCCTGATACATATGATGGAGAGTTCTTCCAAGAAGATGGACTACCTGGGAATTTTGTGATAGACTTAACCGAAATGATCGGAATGGAAGTAGAAGATGATGAAAGAGTTGATGACGAGGACGCTGGAGATGAGGTTTATAATGAGAAGGACGTAGAATTACTTGAGAAAGTACAATTAGGGCTTCACGAAGACATTCCTCCATCGGATGAAGGGCCTCTGGACATGCGTGATAGTGATGATGAGACTTATGATCCTGATAATCCCGATCGTGATGTTTATTTCTAATACATGTATGCTTCGTTCTAATTTAATTATTTTTTGCAATATCATGTTAATTTGTAATTATGTTTTCTTTCTCTTTTGCAATATTATGTTCATTTTTAATTATATCTTCTTTATGTGTTTCTCTGTACTGACTGGTTTACTGGTTTTAATTTCACGTGATGGAACAGAAAGATGGTGGGCGGCGGACTTCAGCGTACGTGCTCGTCTATGTACAGAAGATTTGTCGGTTCATCCTCGGCGGACATACCTGAGGATTCCCGAGGGATCGCTAGGGGCAGCAAAGGCAAGGGTCGAGGGAAGGGTGGTCCGAAGAAGGGTAAAAAGAAGGGTCGACCGCAGCAGGAGGAGGAGGAGGAGGAGGAGGAGGAGGAGGAGGAGCAGCAGCACCAGGTGGACGAGCAGGAACAGGAGGAGGAAGCGGAGTATGTGCCGCAGGCGGAGGAGGAGGAGGGGGAGAGTGAGGAGGAGGAGGAGGGTGAGGAGGAGGACACGACAGAGGGTGGCTCTAGTGTGACTGTTTGGCAGCGAGGTCCCTCACGACTCCCTGACAGGCCGATACCTGTTGCCCTACGCCCGTTGATTAAACCCGTGGGCAAACGGTAAGTAACTTAGATGTTGTCTAATACTTTTTCATTTGGAAACTTGATATCACAATATAAACTAATATTTCTTCTTTTTCACTTTTGACAGGAGTTGGGAAATCATCACACCTGGTGGTCATACCCGCTTGGTCAACGGCATCCTGGGTCTTTTGTGCAGGTTGCACTTCCCAGGCATGGTCCGGATGAGTGAGGACAGGTACGAGCCGGCCTGGACGTGGACACACTACCACAATGCCCCAGATACTCTCGATAGGGACGACAGGTGCTATGGGAGTAAGGCGGAGCGGGTGAAGGCCGAGCTCTGGGTAAGTCTTTCTCGCACTACACTGCTCAATACATCATTTTCATTGGAACATTTTTGCAATATTGACTGGAGATCATCGTGTTTCTACGCAGGATTTCTATAGGTTGGCGGATGGATATGCTGAGAAGGCGGAGGAGGTGCAGGAGTGGGTATGCAAGAAGCTGGTGTTGGACATGCACTACGAGGCGCAAGTTCAGTGCGTCATAAACTTCAGTGCTTCAAGGCGTGGGCAGAAGATGTCAAAAGCGGAAGCAAGAACCTTTAAGCTGACCCGGCCGCAATACGAGGAGGTAAAATTGTGCATATTCTCATATTAAGAACATCGCGTAATATGATCTTCTTACATGTCGTTCACTTGATCACGTGTAGGCGCCTGTGTGGTGGTGTCGTAATGATTCCGAGTGCTGGAAACTCATAGTGCACAGGTGGTTCACACCGGAGTGGCAGCAGAAGCACGACGCTGGCCGACAGAAACGTTTGCTGATGCCATACCCGACACACCATCAAGGCAACCTTACGAACGAGCAATACAGGGCTAGATGGGTATGAATATTCATTTCTTTGTTGTAACATTCAATTATGCATAATTTGTAATCAACTTGCTGTTTTTTCGCAGTCCAACGCACATGGAGGCGCTGAGTGCACCGAGTTCATGGGATGGGCCTTGTCCCACAAGGGCAAGGCGTCCGCGTCCGAGACCACCTACAACCCTGAGGACCCGGCCGAGGCGTACAGCAATCCCTCCATCCACGGCCGCATCACTGCGTACACGGAGACGGGAAGGCAGGTCCATGGGCCAGAGTGGGATCCGAGCCGTGCACCGCTTGATGGAGAGGTGATCATGAGGGTGGGAGGAGGAAAGAAGCATGGCCATTACTATATTGGCGACAGCATTTTAGACACGGCCACTACTCCCACTCTCCCGGCCCTCCGAGCAAGGAGCACGAGCAGTGCCCCTCCCATACTCTCACGGCCGTCCGCGGCACTGGCCCACGTGGAACGACTTCAGGTTATTTCTGTTTTATTCGTCGTTACTGAATTTCTACATAGATTTTCTTTGCATTGTAACATTGCGATGAACAATTGCAGACCCGGCTGGATGAGCAAGAAGCGGCACACCAGGCGTCCTTAGCCGCGGTTGAGCAGCGGATGGCCCAGCAGTTGGCGGCGCAGCAGCAGCAGATGCAGCAACAGATGGCTCTGCAGCAACAGATGATGGCCAAGCACTGGGAGGCTTGCATGGTAGCTTTTCAGAACGGACAACCGATGCCCCCGATGCCCACGATGCCCGCGACGGCCCCGATGATGTTCATTCCGACTCCGGCTCCTGGAACTCCTGCTGTGAGTTACTTGACAACCTTGTTGTTTCATTTCATTGATTATAGACTTAGAGAACGTAGAGACTTAGACTCACTTAGAGACCTAGAGAAAGTAGAGACTTAGAAAACTTAGATTATAACTTAGAGACCTAGAGATAGCCGAGACTTAGACAACTTTCATAATAACTTGGAGAACTTAGATTATAACTTATAAATAAAATAAGAGTTCTTAATAGCTCGGTAACCTTTAACTACAGTTTTTTTAAAAAATACCCTTTTAGTTCTAAACTTCCATGAAAGGTCTGTTGCTAGCAACAGAATACCCATACAACTTAACTTCAGTCATATTTTTCAGTGAAATAATTTTAGACCAAATTTCACAGACCAAATTACTGAAGAACACCTTTGCCAGATATCACCTCCTTTTCTGTTCTCCATCTCAATCCAATCTGCAGCAGAAGATACCCTTATAGCAATTTACATCCAAAAACTACAAATAATTTCAGAAACAAAAAAAAGGTTGGATATCCATTCATCATCATATCATGAGTATGCATGACTGCCCATTAATGCTTGTTGTTCTGTCTATTGAGCACTTTTATGGCCAAGTTTCTCAATCAGATGAGTCGTGACACTTCGGTTGGGTATGTCTGCACGGAGCAGTGAAGTGCTTAGCACCTACATGCTCATCGATCAGTGCATTGTTCGGGTCGGGAACCAGAGCACCACCCAAGCAAACGACGCTTCATGCATTTTCATTCCTCACGCCTCCCATTTCTATTATACTTCCAAGAAATTCACTTCTACCACCTGCTATATAGCATGCTTCCTGAGACAAGAATCAGACACTTTGACTGTTCTCATTTAGAATCCTTGAGCTTTCTGTATGCCTGATCAGATTGGTGTTTCGAATTTATAGCCAACATATTCCGTCAGGTAAGTTGCTAGAATCATTCGGACATCTGAGTGATACATGGTCACAATAAGGCTGCTGTTGGTGTCGTTATTTTTTTTTGTTCAAAGAGCATCATTCAACGCTATATGTTAATTAGTACGGAAAATCAATATGGCTGATATGCATTCAACCATACTGCTAAGTATTATATATCATTAGTGTTATCTCTAGAGTCCATGTTAGTTCCATTTCTCAAGTACTCCAAGGATCCAGACAAGGACAAATAGCCAAGCATTGGAACATTGTCTGTTATAATTTAAAAAAGGTTGCTCTCCGTGAAGCAAGAAAAAATTTACAGGCCTATACGAGATCAAATGCTACAGTTTTTGGTGAATATAAATGCTGATAGATATCTTTATGAAATCTGCTTTCTCAATCATAGAGTATTAAATAGTTTAAAAATTACAATAAGAAAATGGCTCATTGTAGGGATACAAGGCATCGAGTAATGCAGATGAATATACTCAATGGACTTGTCGATTTAAGATGGTTCATTATTATTATAAGAGTTTGCACAATTACCCTGTATTAGCTGTGTGTATTCCAGTTTTTTACTAGTTTCATGCATGATCTCTCTGGGATAATAGTCTCAAATATTATTGTGTTAACCAGAAAAAGAATCATATGATACCTTGAAAAATAGTACCTATCTACACAGCTATACATATAGTATCCTGATCCTCAGAAACTGCAGTTTTTACACATGTTCTTACACTAAAAACTTCTAGCCTACTCCATTAGAATTGGCTCGATTTAACACAACATCAGTTGCATTAATGTTCAGGACTTGATTACATCAAGTTGAGGATTAAGTACGTCTGTTCACCCAGGGGCAGGAAGAGAAAAGGAGAATCATCTTGTTATTCCTGCCCATGTGTTAATTTTATGAAATGTGCCCATTGTTGAGTTTAGATAAAGATCCCTCTAAAAGTCATGCTACAAGCACTCTTCCTTTTCTATAGCATTCAAGAGTAATGAAGAAACTACATGTTTACATCTAGATAACTTGATTCTTGTCTCACATGCAATCTACTCTTTTTTTGCAGAATCTGTCGGCGGGATCGAATAATCTCGAGGCGTCGCCGGGCATGTCACCGACGTTCCCACCGCAGCAGCTGTTCGCACCTCGGCCGGACGGTCCACCCCCGTTCTAGCCACCTCCTTCTCAGTGAGCTACTTCACTTAATTTGCGTTTCTGAACTTTGTGGACTTGTGGATGGACTAGTGCACTTGTGGATGCACTGTAAACTTGTCGATGAACTTTGTGGACTTGTGGATGCACTAGTGGATTTGTTGTTGTTGAACGTGTGGATTTATCTATATTAAGTGTCTGTGATGGTTATTGTTGATGCCTGTGATGGTTATTATGAGATATATATTATGCCTGTGATGGTTATTATGAGATATATTATGCCTGTGATTTTTGAATGAATGGGGATTTTTAAACGCGAAAACAAAAAAAACAGAAACAATTTGGTCACTTTGCCGTGCGCCAAACAGGTGGGGCGCACGGCAAAGTGACCATTTCCTGTACCCCGTCTGGACTTTTTGCCGTGCGGAATATGTGGCGCACGGCAAAGATGCCATAGTTTGCCGTGCGCCACACAGTGGAGGCGCACGGCAAAGGTCAAGGTTTGCCGTGCGTCACACAGGGGCGACGCTCGGCAAAGATTAATGTTTGCCGTGCGCCACACAGTGGAGGCGCACGGCAAAGGTCAAGGTTTGCCGTGCGCCACACAGGGGCGACGCACGGCAAAGATTGATGTTTGCCGTGCGTTTTCTATCCACGGCGCACGGCTAAGATCCCCGGCGCCGTTAGCGCGGCCGTTGGTGGCCGCCGTTATACCTTTTGTTTGCCGTGCGCTGAACTTTACGCACGGCAAATATGTTTGCCGTGAGCGCGATAAAAGGCGCACGGCAAACCCGCCTTTGCCGGGCAAATCTCTGCCGTGCAACCTTTGCCGTGTGCCTAGGGAATACGCACGGCAAAGGGTTTGCCGTGCGTATTTCTGTCTTTGCCGTGCGTGGCAGGCGCACGGCGAACGACCGTTTTCCTGTTGTGACTCCTACAGAAGAATACCAAAGGCCTTTCTTAGTCTCAGAATGAAGCAGCAGGAAAGAGAAACGAGAAACTAACATATCAGCACATGCATGTTATTCCGGTACTGATTAGCACTGATGAGAAAAAGGTATCATAACTCCAGATGAACTGAAACTAAAAACACATAGTAATAGTAAAATGTGAAAAGAAATACATGTAGATCAGAATGCAGATTGATCACCGGCTAGCTATTGGCTATATGCATGTACAGTATTTATCTTGCATCCATTTCCATGTGAAGGGAATAAAAAAACGTGGCAGCCTTCCATTGGCTGCAGACGCTTTGGCCATTCTCGTCACGCGTATCTTCTCCCTCCCTAGCTCAGCTTCGCTTCTCTCGATCGCCATCATGGGCACCATATCCCGCCACAACGCCAACACGGCGGCGACACTGTACTGCTGTTGATATCAGCCGCCACGGTGGCGAGCAACCCGGCGTTCTCGTGCGGCCTGTTGTCGCCGATGCAGTCGCTCCCATTCTGTGACCGGTCGCTGCCCCCGGCGCGGAGCGTGGCGGACCTGCTTTGCGTGTGTGGCGTTGGAGGCTTCGAGGAGATCACGTTATGCGAGAGGAACGCGAAGCCACGCGGGAGCCAGGGCCTAGGGCGCGTAGTACGGGAGCGGAGCCGGCCCGGCAGGCGGTGCGTGTTGGAACGGGAGACGCATGACGCGGGTAAAAAAAAGGGTGGTGGGTACAATCGCATACGGTGACCAAATAATTTCGTTTTTTACGGAATCAATTTCTAGCTATCGATTACTATGGATCTCAGACCTTTTCCATCTCTCTTGGCTCTGACGTGTGGGTCCGACGTGAAGGGTATGGTGGACCCAAATTAGATGAGAAACGTTTTCAATTGTTTTCGTCTTTATTTTATAGTATAGATTAGAAATCATCAGCAGTACGCCGTCGTCGTAAGTGCTGACATGCGTCCATGAGTCCATCCGCGACAAACCGACGTGGATCGGAGCGAGACCGCTGCAACCTTATATGAGCTGTTCACCTGCTCATGCGCATGCATATGTCTACACGAGACGGTACCAATTGGTTGCATCGCAGATCGCACGCAACGCACCGACCGGCACATAATTCACGTCGGCCCCACCAGCAGGCAGCAGCTCGTGGGCCCGGCAAGCAGCTCATAGTCGTCGTACGTTCGTGTATATACTAACGACATATATAGTACTTTCTGTCCATGCTTTGTCGGTACGTCACGCGGATCCTAGGGGCGCACAGAGCCGGAGGTCGATCGCTGTGAATGTCGATGAGTTTAGACACGTAATGTCTATTTAAGGTACACACAGACACAGTTAAATACACAGCTTTACAACAGTTTAGACATCTAGTCTCTCTTTTGCTAAGCTATCTGTGTGATATTTAATGTCTCCTCTGATTGATGTTGTTTTATATAGAAGCACGAGTCAGAACAGTAGACAAAATAGTAGACATCAACATACTTTTTTCTCATTTAATGATGGTCACGTCACCTTATTTTGCTGATGTAGATTCAAATAAACAGCTGTTATTTAACCGTTGTACGTGCTGTTAAGCTGACATAGATTTTTGGTGGTCTATCGCGTCGGTCGTGCCTGGTGCAATTCCGCACATGTGTGATATCGATGTGTTTGGGGACTGGGTAGTGGCCTCGTGGTTCGACATGGTGAGGAAAATCGGAGCAGGGGGCCGGCAATTTACCATACAGTCGGCACAGACATGCTATATAGTAATATGCTAGTATACGTGTGTGGTTCTTACAAAAGACGACGGCTTCCCAAAAAAATATATTGATGTGAATGATTCACCCCATGAGCCTGTTTTATTGACATGTCACATAGAAAAAAAAATGACTGTAAATGGGAGTACATGTGTGCTGAGTCGATATTTAAGTGTTATTACCGTTCTTTTACAAGCAAACTTTTATGCCCAACTTGGAAAAGAAGTGAGCTTAGACGTAGAAGTAGCATAAACTAGCAGGTGATACCCCACGCGTTGCCGCGTGAATTTTTTAAACAAAACTTTAGGACAAAACTTGAAAGTAAAAACACTAAGATGATTGCATGGCAATATTCTTTTGCAAACGATATTATACATGAAAACATGTTCACTTTGTTGAGAGAGAACAACTCTTAAATGATCTGTTCGTTTTGCAAACTCCATGTATTTCTACTGTGTGATTTTTATAGCGTGGTACTCGCAAAAACTAATAAGAATGCATGGATGCTAGTAGTCACAGAAAATCGGTGGAAGACATAAATAGATGGTCCTAGTGGATGGTGATATGGCGTCTGATATAGTGGGTTCCTCTATGACGTGGATGGCTTGCATGTTGATAGAAATATAGTTAATGACCTTTAGTGGGGTGTGCATCTATATACTCCCTCCGTCCCAAAATAAGTGTTTGTTTAGAAATTTTCAGACATATTAGTAGTCATAGAAAATGACCATATTGCCCCTAATTATTCATGGCAGGTGTGATTGAAAACTGCGCTGTCAATAAATGCACATGCATTGGAACAAGAGAAATAGCATCAATCAAGCATTTGATTGGCTCTATGCGTTTCTCCATGCATTTTTTTCTCAGAGTTTGGGATTGATTTAATTAGATGGTCATTACTACAAGCTAAATGAACACTCTTTGTGGGACAAAATTTGAAGGCTAAATGAACACTTATTTTGGGACGGAGGGAGTAGGTTATATAGACAGAGGTATTTTTTCAGTGGTACGCAACGTCAATTTCAAAATTGGAACAGTTGGTCCATAGTCTCTCCGAGGTGCTTATAAGGATAGGGTTTGCGTGTGTATTCAAAGGGGTAAGTGTGCGTGTGAGAGATCGATTCTATGCCTGTACTGGTGTTTCAAAAAAATTAAAAACTTGGTTAGATTTCTGTGCCATGAATACTAAAACTACATTGCTCTTTCTAGCAGTTGATAGTGAGATGTTTATGGTGATTTTTTCAATCATAAGATTTGTCGATCCAATCTTTCGAAGATGCTTAGTTGGTGATGTACATATGTATTCACATGGGTCTTCATGCATGTATATGCGCGCACGTATCAAGAAATGGTACAATTGACCCAATCTGCCCCTAAATGTGCTCCTACACGTGTCACGTGGCATGAACTTTTACAACGAGATAATAGGTACACAGCTTTAATTTTAATTAATTTTGAAGAAACTAACGGCTCCTTCGTTTTGTTTTGAGATAGAATATGAACAATTCGTTAATGAAGACAATGGTTAGCTTTTCTATTCAATTACTATTGGAGATATGCGAATTATTCTGCCAGATTTTAATTCGAGGCATATTTTGTAAGAAAAAGCTTGATATGTAAAATAAATAACTAGGCATAAATCTCAAGAACGAGAACAACAAAGGCATTCTAGACATAGCCAGCAGATATGTAATAAACATAATCAAACGCATTGCTGCACTATCACTCATCAATGGACTTACAGAGTAGCGCTCCGTCCTCGTGTTGTAGTTCAGAACGAAGTCGATCAGCTTCGAGCGGTCGCGCAGTTGTGCTGCCCAGAAACCTTATTGCCGCTCCTTGTGCAGGCTTCACGACGGCAAGGGCTCGGAGATACCACCTCTCTCCTTTTCAGTGCACGATAAGAAGAAGAGCCGGCGAGATCCGGCAGCTCAGCACCACAGCACACTTCTCCGGGAATCAGAGATGAAGTTTAGAAAGAAATTGTGGGGATTTTCTCATGTCTTGCCTAGA
Organism: Alloteropsis semialata; assembly: GCA_004135705.1. Classification (NCBI taxonomy): domain Eukaryota; kingdom Viridiplantae; phylum Streptophyta; class Magnoliopsida; order Poales; family Poaceae; genus Alloteropsis; species Alloteropsis semialata. The sequence goes on from CM014272.1 coordinate 12,418,707, forward strand.
CGTCTCCAGGTCCTCTTATAGAGACATTGACAGCCCACTGCTGTCCGTTTCATCTATAATGACGCCTCATTAATTGGCAATAGTAACCGCCCACTTAATTCGGGATTAAGGCATTGACTATATACTTATCCTCTCTAATGACCATTGTCAAAAGGTTAATACGTAGATGGCAAAAGGTTTACACAAACTTGACTGCTCGCTGCGCCACAAGTCACAAGTCACGCATTCGTTTACGCAAGCCTCATTCTCTCCAAGTGTTCAGAGTAGTGAGAGAGCTCTTATATTTAAGACCTTGTTTAGATCGGCAAGTTTTCAGCAAATTTTCACTATTTACCCGTCACATCGAATATTAGAACATTAATTAGGGGTATTAAATATGGATTAATGATAAAACTCATTCAATAACCCCGGGTAAATTCGCGAGGCGAATCTATTGAGCCTAATTAGGCCATGATTAGACAACGTCATGCTACAGTAAACAATCTCTAATAATGAATTAATTAGACTTAATAGATTCCAAATTCAATTTCTAGGCGAGTTGTGTAATTAGTTTTTTTATTAGTATCCGAATACCACTTCTGACATCCCATTTTTACGATTCGGCAAGTTTCTACTTTCCGAACTAAACAAGGCCTAAGTTGGCATGCACCAACTCAAACCAGCAGTACGAGACAACTTTATGCCATGCACTCTTGTTTTGAGATTCTATAAATGGGCCTCTCCATGGGTCTATTTTCCAACAATTACATTCTTGGTAAAAAAAAAAGTTAGCCCTGGCTATGCATTATTCTTCTCTTGTCCTATTTGGTTTTTCATTCTCGAGAATAACGATCCGATCTGACACTGGAGCAGTGGTACAGTTGAATTCAGACAGCTATGGAACAGCAAAGACAAATGAACACTCCACACGTTCCTGCATGCGAGTCGATCAATCGTGGCAGGAAGCCAGGAACAAATCTAACCCGTTTTCTCTCCACCAGGCTTGATCGGCTTGATCGTTTCAGCCGAAGATGCTCAGATGGATAGTGGCCTTTCTCTGTCATGAGATGTCGATGAAGATGGACGGATGGGTCTTCAGTCTCTCTGTGTCCTGAGAATATAGATCAGAGCAGATGCTGTATCGTTCCCTGATACTACGGATATTCGCTCCTCTGCGCGCATGCCGCGAAGGCGCGAACCACACTGTACAAATCTTGACCATTCGGTTCCAATCAACTAATTATCTGATTTATCTCAAGTAAAACAATAGATGGTACTAATAAAGAACACCTTGCTTTATATAAGTAAAGCAAATAGATGGTGCTAACAAAGAACACCTTGACATAAAAGTATAAAATGATATCTAAGCTTTCTGGTCGTCTTCTTTCTGCCATTGTTCGTTGTTCACCGGAGCTTGAAAAATGACTGAAATGGGAGCAAGAGAAGAAGACACCTGCAGACACCTTCGCCACGACGTCACATAAGACTTTGGAGACCCCAAAACCACTCACTGCTAACAATGAGATCTAGAAACCACCCAAAAAAACAATGATTTTGAGTTATAAACTTTTTTTTGTCAGGGGCAGCGTTTGGTCCGCAGGCCATCTGTTTTCCAGGCCTGGCCTATCCCAACTGGTTAGGGGTAATGCTTTTGCCGGTAATAACAAGACTAGTACCGAAATTATTGTGATATCTTTAGCACTCGTCAGGAATCCGGTACTAAAGCGGGTTTTCGACCGGTACTAATAGCCACTTCTCCGGTAATGATGAAAAGGCATGTGAATTGTTTTCCTCTAGAAGATATAGGATTCACGAAAGAGAACTAGCCGAAAACAGGGAGAGCTCCTTCAAAAATTTAGGAAAGAAAGGTATTATAAAAGGTTGAGAGATTTTTTAGAGCATGGAATTTCTAACACAATTACAAAATGCAAAGAAAGTTTATTCTGTTGCATATATGCGTATTATTTTACCAGATATTAAAATAATACATATTTATTGTAAACCATTGCTGCTGCGACATAAATACAAAGGACAGACATAAAATGAAAACAATCAATTCAAACTCTATAAAGATGAATAGTTTCAAATGTAAACGATAAGAACATCATGTAAACCATAAACGTGGCCAGCAGACATGAAGACTTCATAAACATAACGTCACCCATAGTTGTACTATCACTCATATATGGGCTTACGGAATAAGTCTCTGTGTAGACTTGATACAGGCTTACGCGAGACAGTGCAGAATGTAGTTGATCAACTTCGAGTGGTCGCATAGTTGCGCTACTCAGAGCGTCCCTCATACATGCTTCACCATGGCAAATGCTCGGAGATACCGCTCACCCTTCTCGTCGGTGCACATCAAGAAGAATAGCAGCGACATTCAGCAGCTCAATACCACATCACAGTTCACTAAATTAAGGAGAAAGTGTTAAAAGAGATCATGGGGATTTTCACTGTACCCAACTTGAATGTCTCTAGATTTTCTTATAGAGGATATGACAACTCTCTGTCGACCGTTTCATCTATAATGACACTCCATCAGTTGGTAGTAATAACCGTCCACTTAATTCGGGGTTAAGGCATTGACTACATATTACCCTCTCTAATGACCGTTCACATGTTAATTTAGGTGAAAAGAAACACGAATAAGCACGTGTAACCCAAGTCTCGTTCTCTCGTTTGTTTATATATTCAACAAAGGCTTCCATTTAAGTTGGTTTGTACTACCTCACACCAGAACAACTATCTGACGTACCATTGCTTTGGAATTCCATACGTAGGCCTATCCGTGGTCCTATTTTCCAGCGTATTCCTGGGTAAATGGAACTACGTGGAATTTATGCGTTTCAAACAGGCGTAAGATGGCCAGACATTCAGAAGCAAAGGAAGGACCTTATCATTTGCAGAAAAAGGCAGAGGACATCGTTAACGGTATGCGGGAAGGACTGAAGGAGACCTAGGCCAGCTCTCTGGCGCAGCGGCAGCAGTGTAGACACACGGCACCGTGGTAGTTGAATCTAGCGCCTGAATGTCTGATTGACTGTACGTCATTCATCAGACAGCTAAAGAAAGCAAAGACAAATGAACCCTCCACACGCGTGTTTAGCAATAATAGCAGCACAAATCTAAGGGGGTGTTTAGTTCACCCCCTTTTCATCAATTTTGCAAAATACACGCTTCTCAATACATATTTTTTCCTCTGCGCACGTAATCCAATACATAAACACTATGCATAACAACTGCATCTAAACACCCCCTAATCTGCCTTTTTGTCCAGTGTCCACCAAAAAGACTCGATCCTTTCACCGGAAGATGCTGGTCAGATGGATCGTGGCCTCTCTAGGTGCCAATGAACATGGAGGGATTGATTGGGTCCTCTGTCAATGTCTGTCCTGCTAAGATTATGCTAATACGAGTAGATCAGAACAGAAGATGCATCACTCCCTGATACTGCGGATATTCGCAAGATTGGCCATTCGGTTGCATCACTCGGCATGCGACTGGAAACTGCATCATCACAAGACGCACTGTGCAAATCTTGACCATTCGGTTGCAATCTCGAGCGATGCAGGGATGCTTCATGAAGTGACCAACTTTTTGTCGGGAGCGGCGTTTGTTCTCGTGGACAGATGATCCATCTTAGCCCACTTTGGCCCATCGTGGAAGGGTCTGTTTTCCAGGCCGGCCCGGCCCAAGAGTGATCAGGGCGGAGGATGTTTTTGCTGAGGGATGCAGCAGCAGAAGTGGGGGAGAGCTCCTCAAAGAAAAATTAGGGAGGAAGATACTAAACAAAGGTTGTGTAAATTTTGAGAGCATAAAATTATTTTGTAATTTAAGGCAAGTTTAGAATCAGGATGATCATCTTGTGAACATCGATTAAGATAAGCAAGATTGTCCAACAGCCATATTTCTGCACCAAATCGACCAGAAAAGTTCAGAGTTCTCTGATTGCAAGGTTCATGGAGAAGACAAACATGTCCAAAGTGGTGTCTAGGCTTCATGGGGATCAATCTAGGCTTAATGGGAATCCAACAATTCGTGTGACAGTTTCCAAAATATAAGATATTCGTGTCCCTAACAATAGCCAAAAGGTGGTACACCACAGCTATCAGACACCGTTAGAGAAGGCGACAAAGAAAGTTTATTCCTGTGAAAATGGGACTGAACTATGCGGAATTTCTGTGGTTCAAACAGGCATAAAACGGCAGATATTCAGAAACAAAGGAACTCATCATTTGCAGAAAAGGGCAGAACACATTGTGTGGAGTAGGAGACAGCTTGAGATTTCCATTTTTCATATACGAATGGCAAGTAATTCCTGCAGCACTAATATTCACCGAACCGAAAATCAACATTCCTGCCATCAAAGAAACAGTCTGGTGAAGTGCAAAATCTATTTATTCTCATAGTCTTGCGAACAAAGAATACAAATTTACAGTGTTGAAATTTGTATCTGCAGTTGTCATTTGTGTCATTGATCGACCAGGACCAAGACCAAGCTCCAACAATGCCAAATCAGCAATGCCACCGAATCGAACCAATTCGATGGTTGAGGGTCAGAACTCAGACCACATGAATCACTTGGTGTGGAAGAGCTCCTCCATGTCCTCGAGGCTCCGTCCCCTGGTCTCCGGCAGGCACGCGTAGACGAACACGAACGAGGCCGCGGCGATGGCGGCGTAGAGGTAGAACGCGCCGGCCATGGTGATGGCCTGGTACAGCGAGATGAAGGTCATGGTGACCACACCGCTCATGATCCGGTTCATCGCGGTGCCGAGCCCGGCGCCCTGCCCGCGCAGCCGGAGCGGCAGGATCTCGGAGCTGTACACCCAGGCGAGCGGCCCGAACCCGACGGAGAAGGCGACCACGAACGCCACCACGGCGGCCACGCTCACGGCCGCCACCGCGGCGTCGTCCTTGGCGCCCGCGAACGCCGCGAACAGCGAGCCCAGGATGAGCAGGGCCGCCGTCATGCCGCCCGTGCTCGCGAGGAGGAGAGGGCGGCGGCCGACGCGGTCAGCCAGCGCCATGGCGATGAGGATGGACCCGGCCTTGGCGACGCCGAAGAGGACGTTCAGGCTCAGGAGCAGCGTGTTGTTCGTGACGCCGGCCATGGCGAGCACGCGCGGGCCGTACAGCACCACTGAGTCGATCCCCGACGACTGCTGGAAGAACTGCAGCGTCAGCACGATGGCCAGCACGCGGCGGACGCCGGCCTTCGTCGCCGCCTCCTTCCACGCGCCGCCGCCGCCGCCGCCGCCGCCCCCCTCGCTGCTCCGGCCGCTGGTCACGACGTCCTCGATCTCCAGCAGCCGCTGCTCGGCCTCGGCGGGCGTGTCCGACGTCCTGTCGAGCACGGCCTTCGCCTCGGCGACCCGGCCCTTCATGGCGAGCCACCGCGGCGACTCCGGCATGGTGAGCACGCCGGGCGCCAGGAACACCGTGGGCACCACCCCCGCCGCGAACATCACCCGCCACGACAGGTGCACCGGCAGCCCCGAGAAGGCCAAGTTGGAAACGTAGCTCAGCATCACTCCACTGTTGATAAAAATCTTCAACAAACCAACAAGGAAAGCAACATTTTGACACAAAATAATCGAGTCAAATCTTTTGCTTACACGCTAGAATATAGTAACAAAATCGTGTAAATAATTAGAGATTAATCTGTTTTTTTGTTGTAATAATCAAATTGTTCTTGACACGCAGGCAGCAAACAGAATACCTCGGGGAGGGAGGAGAGGAGGCCGCGGGAGGACGCGGGCGCGATCTCGGCGGCGTAGACGGGGGCGATGACGAGAGCGTAGCCGACGCCGACGCCGGCGACGAAGCGGCCGGCCATGAGCACGGCGTACGCCGTGTAGCCTCCGGCGAGCGACATGGCGAGCGGGCCGGCGAGGAAGAAGACGTTGGCGAGCACGATGGTGAGGCGGCGGCCGAGGCGGTCGGAGGTCCACCCGGCCAGCAGCGCGCCGACGAGGGAGTAGATGTTGATGACCCCCGACAGCACCTCGATCTGCGCGTCGCTGATGCCGAGGTCCTCCGCCATGAAGATCTGCGCGCCGCTCATCACCCCCATGTCTGCCGCCGTCCATGGCATGGCATGGCGCGCAATAACTCAGGACATGGATACAAACATACATGTATGCAGAGATCGATGGTAAATCTTGGCGACGTACTGTAGCCCATGAGGACGGAGGTCATGGAGGCGAGCACGGCGCAGAAGAAGGGGTACTTGTTGCGCCTCGCCGGCGGCGATGGGGAGGCGGCGTCGGGCTTGCCGAGCAGGGGCGCCTCGGCGTCCGGCCGCTGCGCCATGGCTGCTCGCTGAAGCTGCAGTCTGTTCCGGTTCCTGACGGCGCGGCGGTGTCTTGGCAAAGGATAACGTACTGGTCCAGTTCTAACTGTTTAAATATCTAGCCGGGAAGCGGGCAGATACGGGGGATCGGTCGATGACGTGGCAGAGCATGGGCCACGCGGCAAATGGTGTGGGATGACAGGGTGGCATAAAAATCACTTTCTATTGGCGCCTGATTTTTATTTTTTTTTTGGTGGGATGTAGATCTCGATTCAAGCTCCGTGGTTTTGATTTCAAGCTCTAGTCATCATTCTTTAGCTTTGGCATAGGCTCAGTCTGGCTTGGGGTGAAAATTGTGAGGCTTTGAAGTGAATGTTTTGGGTACATATTTTTTTTTGATCTAGTACGTTCTATGCTCCATACAGTATTCATATTTTCTAGATTTATTTAAAACAAAGAATGATATATTTCAATTGTATGCTAAAGATTTGAAGGCTTTGTGGTCAGAATTTTTGAACACAGATTTGCACGGTCAAAAAGAAGGTCGCTAGGTAGGCTAGCCTAGAGTAGTGGCGGGACAACACGGTGAGCTAATGGTAACACCGAAAGAACCGAAGAAGGATGGGCCCCACGAGGCATCATGTATTGAAGAGCTTGCCACTGGGCAGTGAAGTCATGAGGACTCCATGATGCAGAGATACAATAACGTTGAGTGTTGTAGGGTTAGATAAAGAAAAGCCACTACCAGAAACCGAAAGGCTCCTGACAGTAAACATGGACCGATAGTAGCCTAACAGGATTAGCCCGCGACCAATTCAGCCAGCCCAAAAGAACCAACGGGGACCATTTGCTTCGTCCAAACCCTATCCTTATCGTCTCCTCCAAACTCATGGGCGCATCTCGCATCTGTGGCAGCCTCCGCCTCCTCCTCTTTCGTTCTCATCACCAAGGCCACATCCTTTGCAGCTAAGGGCTGTTTGGTTGGGAGCCTGGCAGGCAGTGATCTCCACCCCAGGCCGATGAAATTGGACGCTTGGGGATGCTGCCTGTGCCAGACAGGTTTGCCAGGACTCCAAGCAAACAAGCCCCTGTTGCCGCCGCCGCCGCCGTCGTCCTCCTTCATCTTGCCCCTTAGGCCCTCACTTGCATGTCTTCTATTGAGATCAAATCACATTACCTTGAGCCGCATACTGCGTGGTTGCCGGTCAAGGGAGAGGTGGATGCGGCGGCCATTCTGGCCACGGAGGAGGCGCATATAAGGTGTTGATCACCTCGCAGATAGAGGCAACACGTGTGGATTCGGACCTCCCAGCTAATACTAATGCCGACTCAAACTCAGAGACCCCAAAGTGGGCTGCAAATGAAGAAAAGTGGTTTTCCATAGGAGCTTATTTTTTTAGTATATTTAATACTATGGAAGTCACAATGCATGACCGACTGTTTTTATGTAACGGGAGGGGGACATTTCGGTGTGTTATTACCACTCTATCCATCTTAACTTACTCGTAGGATACCGTGGGTTATTTTAGGACACTAATACATCGTGGATATATGATTAGGCTAATCCTAGTGAAGGTTTCATGCGAGTTTCGTATGCATTTAATAAGGTGACATATCAGCAAATTAGATGACACGTCACAATATTTATGAGGAGAGAGGTGAGAGCAGTTTCTTCAGGTTGAAAACTTGGTATATACATTGTTTTCAAGGCTATGAAACTTGATAAAACTACCATTGGAGGCTAAAATGTTTCATTTTATGCAAATGTGTCCAATCACATGCCTCGCAATTAAATGCTATGGCTAACCTATGAAACTTGAAATGAAACTGAGCACTGGAAGACCTTGTTTCATTCAGCAATCTAAATCTCTTTCGGTGATGTGGCACTCTTGGAAACTATGAATGAAACTCTCCACTGTAAATTGCCTTAATGCATGCTATCCCTCGAAAGCCTATAGTTCTGTTTCCCCGTCGAGTGATAGACACAATTTCTCACTTGGAGCATCAATAAATTTATGCTTTTCCTCGTACCTTGTCTGTGTTAGTTGTTTGTTGTTCATGATGGTGACCGCTGCCCTTGTACTCTTCCTGTGTAATATGATTTTGTTTGGCTTATTTTCAAATGCGGTCACGGTCAAGGACTCCAATTGTCTCACGTAGTGAGATGCAATCATGCAAGCCACACCATGCATGGTTGGTATCCTCATGTTGCAAAGTTTTTGCATCCACACCATGCATGGTTGGTATCCTCATGTTGTTGCAAAGTCCAAACCTAAAAAAGATCTACCCCAAGATAGTATCTCTAATCGCTGGGCTTGCGTACGTGGATCAATCACTGACGCTGATGTTATGTCACAGCAGCCTATACAATTGACAAATTGCTCACCTCAATCGACACATCGAGAGTAGAACTATTGATGGCTTGATGCAGAAATCACCAAATTAGAGACGGAGGACGGGAGAAGGCTGGAAATTGGAATGGGAGAAACAGAAGACGCCAAGTCGTCCACCGCCAGCCGCTGCCCTGCTGTGCCGCCTACCGGCGCTCGCTGCGCCCGCGGCCAAACGGCTTGCTTGGTTGTTATCGACATAACACATGTGACGGACGAAAAATATCTCTTGTATAGCAGATTTACGCTGGTGAACAAAAGACAAGTTGTGTACAAAACGAACACATCTAGTACTCAAGGATGGCAATTGAAGCTTAAGGTTGAGGCCGGGTCAAAATTAGAGAGCTTAAGTTGGTTACGGCAGCCAGTGTTGGAATTTGGAAACTACATCGGCATAAAGACTAACCATGGACACTGATAAATAAGTCATGCACAAGGAACAAGAACATTATTTGTGAGCCATTTAAATTTGTGATATTTGTGGGCTTTTCATTTTTGCTGTGCATGCACAATTCTAGGGTAAATTGTTGCCGAAAAACTTGGATATTTTTGGAGAATGATATATAGTACCCTAAACCACAGAACCATCGTAGTTTTTTTTCCAGATTGGATTGCCATGGGACGCGCAACAGTAGCCAGACCACACTGCACTGTCCTGGAAGGGCATATTGTTCTTTTCTTGTAAAAAGGAAACTGGAAGAACATTGTTGAGTTGTGCTACGATCTCTTGTGGCAGTGAACATATGTAGGTCCAGGGGAGATATATTTGATGAGTGGATGACAGGAGCTTGAGTTTCTAGAAGCTGAAGAATCTTTTCCTCAGATGTTCGCCCACCTAATCGGCTAGCGTACAAACGTGGCGTTCATGATGTTGCCGTATTCCATTGGCAGCATCCAGTCGACTGATGGAAGCTCTGCTGAACTAATCCAAGGAAAAAATTATGTAACCTCCGTATTTTATTAATTTTGCCTTTGATAGCCGGAGATTCAGACGCTAGGTAGATGTTGACATAGGATCGTTAATTGTGGTCAAAACTGTGATCATGACCTGCTAGAAACATGTGGAGAGAGCTCTTTCGTAGTATGCGTTCCGAGCTGTGTTATGTGTATATACCAAGGAATCATAAATGAATGATCCTAGCATAAGAGATTATTGTGATTTTGATGATGGAAAATGTCCATATTACTCCCCTCAAGTGTGACTAAAGTTTGATAAACCCTGGAACTATTGTTTGATTCAATTTACTCCCACAACTATGTCAATTCGTCCAATATTAATTGCCCCTTAATAGAATTTGTCTTTTTTTCTTTATTCACAATTAGGGTATTAAGTAATTTGTTAAGGGATGATACGAGGCATCATAGCAAACATTAGAAAAATATGTCATGAATCTTTTACCATTATTTTGGTAGGTAGGACATTTCATAATATGGATCATTGTTTGGTATACAAATTATACAAAAAATAATGATGAAAAATTTGTAACATTTTTTTGATATACTTTTGTGATGTCCTCTACTGCACTGGAAAAATGTTAAGATTCCACTTCTGGAGAGACAAAAAGAACGCAAAAATGTTAAGATTCCACTTCTGGAGAGACAAAAAGAACGCAAAAATGTTAAGATTCCACTTCTGGAGAGACAAAAATGTTAAGGAGTAATCTGAACCAAATGCTGACATAGTTTAGGGGGTAAATTGAACCAAAAATAGTTTAGAAGATTATCCTGACTTTGGCCATACCTGAGGCTAGTAATTTGGACTTTCTAAGATGATGATTATCGATACAAAATCATTATTGGATATTTTTTTTTGCTAGTCTGTATTATTGTAGTCTCAATAATGCAAATAATATCTTGGGTGAGCAAATAACGCAAATGGATGCGTTGAAAAGATTATAAAATGAAAAGAACCAAGACATGGAGGAACGAACTGAAATCATCCAAGCATGGCACAAAATTAAAGACAACTGAATTGGACGTATCTCCAATATGAATTTTGGTCATACGGGCCACATTTCACTAGAACCTGGATTTTTTTAATTTTTTTTACGATTTTTCAAAAAGAACGGTCGGATGACAGATTTTGCAAATCTGTCATCCAACTGCCGCCATATGATACAGCGGTAAGAAGATGTAACCGCCAAATCAAACGGCGTTTAGGTAAACCGCCGTTTGAATTAGCGATTTGAATTTAAAATCATAAATTTGAACTGTTTACCGAACCTAGCCGCCAAATGGTTTGGCGGTAGGTGTCGGCACGGCACCTGGGCCTAGCATCCTAAACGCCAAATGATTTGGCGGTAGGGGGAGCCCCGTCCTTGCCGCGCCGTTGGATCCGGCGGGAAGGCTTCCCGCCGTTGGATCGACGGCGGCAGCCCCCTACCGCCGAATCATTTGGCGGTTAGGGTGCTGCCGCCTATATAAGTCGAAATTGTGTTGAAAAATTCATTCTAAATCAGAAAAAAGAAAAACTAGGGTTAGAGAGGAGGGTTAGGGAGAGGAAGAATCAGCGGCGAAGCCCTGCCGGTTCTGCGCTTCGGTTTCAGGTAAAATCCGATCTCGTAGTTGTAACTTCAATTTGGTAGATGTATGACTTTGTAGTTATTTTAGTATTTAGTTTACACAGTATGAAATCATAGTATTATTTTTGAGTTACTGATATTCGACTTAGTTACTGAAATAACTATTAGAGGCAGTTACTGATATTAGATTTAGTGACATTAGAGATACTTAGAGTAATTACTATTATTGATATTAGATCTTTATTAATATATCTTTTTATATTAGATGCACTGACATTAGAGTTTACCCCACAATTTTATATATACTGTAATTATTCATTTTAGAGTTTACATTATAGTTTATATCTTTTTATATTAGAGTTTCTGTTAGAGTTTTATGTATATTAGAATTTATATAATAGTTAAAATATAATAGTTAAAATTAGAGTTTATATTAGAATAATGACTTTATATTAGAGTTTAAATTAGAGTTTATGTTAGAGTTAGTAATGACTTTATATTAGAGTTTATATTAGACTTTATATTAGAGTTGAAATTAGAGTTTATATTAGAGTTTATAGTACAGTTTACATTAGAGTTTTATTGATATTAGATTCTATATATGAGTTTATATTATAGTTTATAGTAGAGTATTACACATAAGTCCTTTCATGAGTACAAAATCGTATTAATTATTGTTATTGTCCTGGTTGGTTTTAGGCATGTCTAAACCGTTATGGATTCAATTGTACTATGGATCAGGGGAAGTTAGATATGGTCCTGAAGGGGTAGACCTGTCAGAATTTAGTTGTGTCACCAGAAATATAGCTAGAGCAGCAGAGAGAAATTGGGTTTCAATAACAAAGTGGCTTTATCATTCATTTGGGCTTGATGAGGCCCAGCATGACTTGTCAGTGATGGCAGTGATGAACAGAAATTCAACTACGTATTGGGAACTTGTTGCGCTTGAAGGAACCCAGAACTGGAGGTCATTTGTGACACTTTGTACGCAGCATGGTATGCCGCTGGTGTTGCTTGTGCGAGCCTTCCACAAGGCTGGGTCCAGCAGTGAAGTGCAAGGAGAAGTTGAAGATGCTGGAGGGGAAAACCTTCAAGATGCTACTGGGGAGGAAGGTGAGAAGTGGAAGAAGGTGCAGCCGGACAAGATTATTACGCACCCCCTGAACCATCGGGGGAGCTTGATGAAGCAGAAAATTTTCCTGAGATGGTTTTGGACGCAGAGAGGGAGGGCACAAAGCATCAGCAGTACTTCGAGGAGGACTGGTCGGATGATGACGACGGCGAAGTGGTGCAGGTGCCAAGGAACTGGGTCAACTATGACTTCTCACAGCTTATGATAAATGAAGGCCAACAAGTCCCCTGGGAGTATAGGTGCAACGAGGTTTGCCTCGGTTCGTGCTACAAGACTGCAGAAGAAATGAAGGATGCAATAAAACAGTGGTCTGCTTTGTGTTTGCAAAGGGAGTTTAGGGCTGTTAAGAGCAGCAAACAAGTCTATGACATATGCTGCGTCACAGAAGGGTGTCCTTTTTGGGTTCACGCATTCTGTGGGAAGTGGAATAGTTACTGAGAAGTGAGCAGAATCAAGGATCACACATGTGTGCTTGAGCAGTTGGACACAGACCACAGGAACCTCATATCCGGTTTTGTGGGTAACTTCATGTATGCACAGATCATTGATAATCCAAGCTACGAGCCCAAGTCTATAATATGTGCCATCGAGGAGAAATTCAAGTACAAAATTAGTTACGGCAAGGCATATACAGCGAAACAGAAGGTATTCGAGATGAAGTGGGGGACTTATGAAGCATCATATGACAACCTTCCTGCTTTGCTCCACGCCATATGCCAGCGAAATGAAGGGAGTTTCTATGACCTTAAGAATTCCCCTCTGTCTTAAGGCCACGGAAGCTAGTGCTGCAGCGGGCATTCCTGGCATTGGGGCCGTGCATTAAGGCTTTCCGACACTGTAGGCCAGTCATACGCATTGATGGGACCTTCCTGACAGGAAGGTACAAAGGCACAATCCTCACCGCTGTTGCCGGCGACGGTAACAATCAATGAGCGTACGTGACTCCTGAGTTGCTCGACAGGCGACTCGACCTGCAGCACCGTTCGTACCACTCAGCCGTGCTGGGGGTCAACGTCGGGAGCAGCTTTCGCTCTCGTGTCGGCATGACCTACATGCCGTTACACCCCCTCTTCGTTCCGAGGTAAGCCATCACTTCAAATTGTCAACATTTATGATATGTTAAAAATTTATATCTAATGCGACCACTACTTTGCGTTGCAGGTTACTCGCAGCAGGCCTTCTTCCTCTCGCGCGTCTGGTGGAGGGCGACATGGACCGGTCGCACGTGAAGCCACCGGACCGCATGACGCGGTTTCAGTTCGACTACTCCTTGCTGGCGGCTCTCCTCGACAGGTGGCGGCCAGAGACGCACACCTTCCACCTCACCGTGGGGGAGATGGCGCCCACTCTGCAGGACGTGGCCTTCCTGCTTGGCCTGCCGCTAGCAGGCGACGCCATGGGGGCGATCGACCCTCCGGCCACTTGGCGGCGGGACCTTCTCGACAGGTTCGCGCACGTTCAGCGGAACGAGCGCGCGCTGGGCTACCAGGAGTTCACCAGCACACACGGCCCCAGCAAGAAGTGGTTGCTTCAGTTCAGCGTAAGTACCTACACCGTTCTGTTTGAGTTTTATATCTTTTTTATTAGAGTTTATATCTTTTTATATTAGAGTTTCAATTAGAGTTTATATCTTCTTATATTAGAGTTTAAATTAGACTTATATTAGAGTCTAAATTAGAGTTTATATCTTCTTATATTAGAGTTTAAATTAGAGTTTAAATTAGACTTATATTAGAGTTTATATCTTCTTATATTAGAGTTTAAATTAGAGTTTAAATTTGAGTTTATATCTTCTTATATTAGAGTTTAAATTAGAGTTTATATCTTCTTATATTAGAGTTTAAATTGAGTTTAAATTAGAGTTTATATCTTCTTATATTAGAGTTTAAATTAGAGTTATATCTTCTTATAATTAGAGTTTAAATTAGAGTTTAAATTTGAGTTTATATCTTCTTATATTAGAGTTTAAATTAGAGTTTATATCTTCTTATATTAGAGATTAAATTAGAGTTTATATTAGAGTTTATATCTTCTTAAATTAGAGTTTCAATTAGAGTTTATATCTTCTTATATTAGAGTTTAAATTACAGTTTAAATTTGAGTTTATATCTTCTCATATTAGAGTTTAAATTAGAGTTTATATCTTCTTATATTAGAGTTTAAATTAGAGTTTATATTAGAGTTTATATCTTCTTATATTAGAGTTTCAATTAGAGTTTCAATTAGAGTTTATATCTTCTTATATTAGAGTTTAAATTAGAGTTTATATCTTCTTATATTAGAGTTTAAATTAGAGTTTATATCTTCTTATATTAGAGTTTAAATTAGAGTTTATATGTTCTTAAATTAGAATTTAAATTAGAGTTTATATCTTCTTATATTAGAGTGGGTGATGTTCTGCAGCTCACAGGGGGACTCGTGTCACAGGTTCCTGATCCCTTACGCGACGGCCGTCGCGACGTACCCGCTCGAGCAGATTCCTCAGATCAGCTGGGGCTTAGCGGTTTTGGCCGCCACGTACAGGGGCCTGTGCACGGGCGTGCACAAGGTTAAGAAGGGAGACCCTATCTTCGTCGGCTGTCCCTTGCTTCTGCAGCTTTGGTCGTACGAGCGGTTCCCAGTGGGCAGACCAGCGATGAGCCCCGAGCCGTACGACGGGCCGGCTGCTGGCACGGGCCCGCGCGACTACCCCACCATGGGGTCTTTGTGGTGTCTCCGGAAGGTATGTGTTTGGATATTTTTTATTTTTAACATCCTTTTATTGTTGGGACTTGCTATATTATTTGTATTACTTGTGCAGCCGAGCTGGGTGGGCCTGCAGACGAGGAAGTCGTACGCAGACTTCGTCGGGCAGTTCGACGGGCTCGTTGACGCGGACGTGCGTTGGACCCCCTACTCGCCTGACGTGATCCACGCTCGGGCACCGCACGGCCTGTCCTCCTTGTGCCAGCGCGACCAGGACTACTGGATGACGACGAAGCCCCTGGTCTTCGATGTCCACGTGGAGGAGTACGCGGTGCGCAGGGTGATGAGGCAGTTCCACCTCTACCAGGAGTCACCGCTGCCAGTCGTCCACTCCGTCGACCCCACCCACCATAGGTACGTGTGTCGTATTTCCGTCCCGCAAGTTATGTATATTTCTTAACTTACGTGGTCAATCTTTGAATAGGTGAACGAGGAAGGGACACACAACTGGCACACAGTGGGAGCCCGCGGTGGCACCCTACGTGGTGGGTTGGGCAGACGCGTTGAACCACGTCGTCGACGAGCACCGACCGCACTCCGACGAGGCCTTCGCAGCGTACCTGCGGTGGTACTGGCCTCGGACCCACGTTCGGGTCCTCCGCGTTCCGCCCGAGCCCACTTTCCCCCCGGCGCAGGTCACGAGTACGTACCCGGTACGACGCGACCAGAACTACGCGATTGGGGTAAGTACTACGTCCTTACTGCTATAACACATTCGATCAGTACGTATTTTAATTAACATAATTGAACAGTACGACGTGCTCACGGAGATCGATGCCACAGCGGCGAGGAGCCGAGCGAGGGCGGACTTCATGACCCCCGCCGACCACATTCTGGCCCTCCTCACGAAGTTCAGGAAGGCGGTTTCATGCCGGCACGACGACGCTCCGGCGATTCCACGCCACCCCGCCTCGTCCTCGAGCTCGGCATCGACTGGACGTTCGTATCACGCGCCGTCCAGCTCCTCGCGGCCACCTTTCCCCCCTATGGGAGCAGGTCCGTCGACGGTACCCACCGCGCCGTCCAGCTCCTCACGGCTACCCTTCACTCCTATGGGACCAGGTCCGTCGAAGGTACCCCCCGCGCTCAGCACTTCTGTCCCGGTTCAGAGCGCTCCCCTGGGGATACCCATGTACATGCCGAGGCCAGCAGCTGTCTACAGCACAGGTACACTATAGTATCCACGTTTTGCTTGTAACATCCTAACATTGACTAATTACGTTCTCGACTAACGTTTTATGTGACAGGGCAACCAGCGATGACCACAGGCGGCGCGTCCACGTCGGCAGGGCATGCCGTCCAGGGCTTAGGTACGTAATTGACCAAACGATATAACTACATGCTTTTACTTGCGTACTAACGTGATTGTGTATAATGCAGCGTACGCTTCAAGCGGGACACCCGACGACCTAGTCGAGGAGCAGCACCTAGCGCCGACCCAGTGGACGGTCCCCTCCGAGATTGACCGGTGGTACCGACAGGGGCAGGGGTCGCAGGAGGAGATTGGTGGTTCACAGTTAGGTGGCGCCCCTGTACCTGCTACTCAGTTCTCGCAGCAGCCACCGTTCGCGACACCGCCTCCTGCGGATGCAGGGCGCCCGAGTCGGCAGGCACCGCCACCTGACCCCCTCACGTACCCCGCGCACCACACGAGGGCCGCGTAGCAGGCGGCCAGAGGGTCAGGCCTAAGGTGGCCAAGCGAGGCCGCATTTAGTTTTTTACTTTTTACGGAGTGATTATGTCGTACTGGATCTTGTATTATACTTTTCATGTTCTTGTTTGTGATATACCGTTCCATGTTATAATTTTCTTTTATTCTTGTTTGTGATATATTCTCGCAAGCATTTTAAAAAATTACACCATTTTTCAATACAAAAATGAAAAA
>CM014272.1:12436657-12523157 GCA_004135705.1 Alloteropsis semialata
GGAATTAGTGTATTGAAGGGGAATGAGAGATATTGAAGGGGAAATTAGTTCATTTTTTTCACAATCTCCTTCGTTCCACTTCAATACGCCTCTATCCAAACAAGCCCTTCTTGGTCGCTTCATCATTAATTTACTCAGCAATCCAGAAGAGCTCTTACAACCTAACCTTGTTAGGGAACAGGAACTCTCCACAACAACGGGGTTTTCCTTTGCAAGCTGTAACTAAGGTTAGAGTCTTCTCTCTTTCGGTGTCTGTCTTTTTTCCCTTTGTGTTGCCTCTTTTAAAAGACTATTACGCTCTATATTCCGAACTATACCTTCACTGAAACATTTGACTACATATGTTTTTCTAATTTGATGTAAGGGATTGAAGCACGAAGGGATTTTGGTTTCGATGGGTGGATGGTCATTTCCGGTTGCAACGTGCAGCAGGTACCATGCGCTTCCTCTCTGTGATTGTCATTTCAACACTATGCATGATCAATAGTCATATATATGCTTGGTCAATACTATGGACGTTGAGGATGGTTTTTTTATGAATTCCGTTTGATCAAGTTATAAAATAGTGGACTAAGGCCTTTAGCGGTTAGATTTTTAAAGATTAAGAAAAGTCTATAGAGGGCTATAGCCCCGCTAACTTGCTGGTCTCCGAGTTCCTAAGCAGAAGCAGCAGGCTGTAGGTCATGGCTGCCACTGAAGAAGCTAGATGCAAGGACTCGCAGCAGTAGCAGCAGCTAGCCAGAGCCTACAGGATATAGTGTCATAGTCATAACCAACGCTATCTTTGTCGCCGCAGGTTGCACATTGCATGCTGCAGCCCACAGGTCATAGGGTCTAGTGGAACTAAATAAAGTATGATCTCACGCTTTGTATGTTGCTATATATCAACTTCAATTCACTCGTGGCACGTATTCATGAGTATATCTTGTTAAAGATGCCATATCTGGCATTTTGTGAGGCTCTACTGATGGCCTACAATCATATGAGAGTTACTAGTTTATCACCCAAGTTCTTTATCAATGAGCTCCCTGGATGGCATCCTTTCCCTCGCACCCTGCTCGTAACCTCTAGACGGTCGCAACCATAGCTGGCATCTTGGGAGGTGTCCTTTCCTTTCGCCTCAGGATTTTCCATAGCTTGCACAACTATATACGATACATCCAAATTATAACATGTACAATATTAAATTTAGTTACTTTTTTGTTTCTTCCTTTGCAAAATCTCATGGTGTGGCATGCAACTGATTGTGCTTATCTCGCCCTTGGTGGAGCCATTATATGTAAATATAAGTGGGAGGTCCCAATCCACAAGACATAACCCCTCGTATTGAATAATGGACATAAATCCTTGCATGGTCTTCATGTTGCTTAGCATGGCCTTTATGGTTTTATCAACTCATATTCAACATACCTTTTGAATTAACACGAGTTCAATCATACCATTTTTAGTATTGATCTCTACCGGTTCGCCCAACAGCCAACTGGGTCCTTGACTCGCGTCCTGATCGGGGACGATCAGCCCAATAAGGCTGGTGGGCCCCTGTCACGCAGTGCTATAAAGAGGAGGTGGGGACCAGTGGCACATGATACAAGGTTCGTCACTGCCGTCATTCACCGCCTCCAAAGCCTAATTCGATCAAGAGGGAGCACTGAAGCGGCGGGAAGCTCCAACGGCCTCCGGCTTTTCTACATCGCCGGCGACCATGCCTCTACTCCGACCGTCGCTGCCCTAACGCAGAACTCCGCCCCAACACTACCGAGAGATTGATTCTGAAGGAATCTTTACATGAGACTGGAGAAAAGGTCTCATTGTAATCAATCCCCTCTCTTTGCGTGAAGCCTTTTGCCACAAGTCGTGCTTTAAATTTGTCTATATTCCCTTGGGAGTCATATTTTGTCTTGTAGACCCATTTACAGCCTACTATTTTGGCTCCTTTAGGAATTATATCTAAGTCCTAAACACCGTTGGTACTCATCGATCTCATTTCATCTTCCATGGCTTCAAGCCACTTGGATGAATGTTCACTTTTCATGGCTTCTTCAAATGAGGTGGGATCATCCTCCATTTGAAATTCTTCAGTGTTATACACTAAGTAATCATCAGGAATTGCAGACCTTCTTTCTCTTTGAGACCTTCTAGGGGCCTCATCATTTGGAACATTTTCTATTGGAGGCTGTTGTTGCTCCCCCTGATCTGTGGCAATAGCCTCTATAGGTTCCTGAGGGACAGGTTCCACATTATCATTCATTGTTACCACAGGAGGAACCACCGTAGGTGCTGGCGTCGCAGTATCTTGCACTGCTGGCCCAGTCACAATGGGCAGTGAAAAAAAGGCTCTTGAATCATCGGATTTGGTGCATACACCCGCTTTTCCTCAAGATCAATCTTTCGAACTACCACGCTCCCCCCGATCGTCTCTTCCTCAAAGAAGGCAGTGTGTCTTGTACTATCGTTTCTACAAACTTTGTAAATCTGTCTGGACAGTAGAAACGATATCCCTTTGATTTTTCAGGGTAGCCAATAAAATGGCAAGTCACTATTTTGGAATCTAGTTTCCCAATAGTCGGGTTAAAAACTTTTGCCTCAGCAGGATTCCCCAACACCCGTAGGTGATTTATTGAGGGTATTCTTCCTGTCCACAACTCATACGGTGTTTTTGGCACCGCTTTACTGGGTACTATGTTGAGAATATAGATAGTGGTTTTTAATGCTTCCATCCATAAACTCACTGGTAATGTAGAAAAACTGATCATGCTTTGCACCATATCCATTAGGGTACGGTTGTGTCTTTATCGCTGCAGGCGTCGAGGCTGTTCTTCGCGAGCAGAGGTCGCATCGGCCCTCAGGCCTCCACCTGCACTGCCCGGGGACAGCAGCAGCGGAGTGTGGGGACGACGTGGTGGCGACAGCGGAGCTTCCCGTCGCTTCCTGCGCTCCCTTTGGATCGGCTAGGGTTATGTCGATGGAGCGGTGGACTCACGGTTAACCTCGTATCGAGAGCTGCCGGCCACCCACCTCTTTTATAGCGCAGGGCGATGGGGGCCCACCAGCCAAGGAAAGGCTGGGCGCCCCTGATCAGGACGCGAATCAAGGCCCACAGGCCGTTGGGCCTTTTGGGACTAGGGAGATCATCGTAACAATCTCCCCCTTGATCTCATCTTTTACCTTTTATTTTACTTTTACATTTTTCTCGCTTCATCATAGATTTGTGCATAGAACATGCCTCATCGTCATGGTCAACTGCCGATAGATTTAACAGCTACAATGCACGCTTCCATTCAGAAGTAGATTCTCTAATCTTTGGGCCCTTATAGTCCAGAGATCATAGGCTGTCCCTCAACCCCATGCCGGCTATGTACTCCTTGAACATGTTGGGTGGTAAGCCTTTCGTTAGCGGATCCACGAGCATCTTCACTGTGCTTATATGCTCGAGACTTATGATCTAATCTCACACTTTATCTTTCACAACGTAATACTTTATGTCAATGTGTTTGGCAACACCACTTGACTTATTGTTGTGTGCATACGTTACTGCAGGCTCATTGTTGCCGTACAACTTTAGTGGCCTAGAGATGTCGTCAACCACTCTTAAACTGGGTATGAACTTTTTAAGCCAGTTACCTGCTCCGTGGCCTCATAACATGCAACAAACTCAGCATACATTGTGGACGATGTAGTGACGGTTTGTTTGCAACTTTTTCACGATACCCAGACGTGGATTTTCTGTCATCTCCTGCATAATTAGAGTCTGAGTATCCTATGATATGCAGAGAATCTGATTTTCTATATGTCAACATGAGGCCTTTGTTCCTTGCAAATAGCGCAGAACCTTCTTTATCAATTTCCAATGTTATAGTCCTCGGTTACTCTGGAATCTGCCAAGCAACCTGGTAACGAAAGCTAAGTCAGGGCGCATGCACACCTGTGCATATTGTAAGCTTCCAACAGCTGAAGCGTATGGTACCGATTTCATTTGATTCTTGGGACACTGGAAGTCCCCATATCTGTCGCCCTTGACTATAGCAGCAGGTGAGGGACTGCATTTGTGCATACTATATTTCTTTAGGACCTTTTCTATGCATGCCTTTTGCGATAGTCCTAATACCCCCTTTGATCTATCTCAATGAATCTCGATCCCCAAAACGAATCTCGCTTCACCGAGGTCTTTCATTTCAAAATGTGTGGACAGGAACTTCTTTGTTTCCAGTAGCAGACTGACGTCGCTGCTTGCAAGCAAGATGTCATCCACATACAGGACTAGGAAGATATACTTCCCATTCTTGAACTTTGCGTAAACGCAATCGTCCTCCACATTTTCTTTAAACCCAAAACCTTTAATAGTATTGTCAACCTTCAAATACCACTGTCTCGAAGCTTGCTTTAACCCATAAATCGATTTTTTAGGCGGCATCCCATCTTTTCTTTTCCTTCCACGACAAAACCTTTCGGTTGTGTCATGTAAACATTTTCCTCCAGATCCCCATTTAGAAATGCTGTCTTTACGTCCATCTGATGTAATTCTAAATCATAATGAGCCACAAGTGCCATTATAATTCTGAAGAAATCTTTACATGAGACTGTGTAACATCCCGGATTTTCCGGAATGTTCTTTGATTATAAAATTGTGGACTTCAAAATTTTTCGTGCATTGTTGTGTAAACACCTAGAATGTCTTCTTGTGAATCTCCCTAAATTCCTAGGAAATTAAAATTAACCTTTAATTTATGCTTAGGAAAAATTGAATGCTAGAGTGATTTGGTTCTTTTTGGTTTTAAGTGTGTGCTTGAGTGGAATTCGAATTTGAAATCAAACCGTTCAAATTCGAATTCAAAACCTAACCATACTAATTCCAAAACCACCCAAACCCCTAACTCCTAACAGGCCTAAATTCCTTGACCCGGCCCATCTAAACCTCAGTCCGGCCCGAACTCTCTTCCACCTCTTCCTCCTCCGCGCGCGGCCCACCAGGCCCAGCTCGCGCGCGTCGGCCTGTTTCGCCCGCGCGGACGTCGCCCGCTCCCTTCTTTCCTCGCTGACACGCGGACCCCACGACAACAGCGCCTTCTTCTTCGTTACGCAGCCGCGCGCCGCCGGCTCTGCTTTCCGCCCGCGCGCGCCAGCTTCGCCCGCGATTCCCGCCGAGCGCGCAACCACCACGGGCCCACGCGCACATGCCCCTGTTCCCCGTTTCCCTTGGCCGCCAAGGAAGCCCCGGCCGAATCCCCATCTACAAAACCCCCTCTCCCCTTTCTTCTCCGGCCATCCAAGCCGACGAGGGCGAAGCCCTGTCCCCAAGCCGCCCCGGTCCAATTCCGACGAGGAGGAGTCGGAGGGAGACAAGAAGAAGCCGCCCGTGGAGAGGAGAAGGCCGCCCGGGTGGAGCAGAGCCGCGACACCGAGCCGCCCGCGTCGAGCTGCCGCCGCCGCACCGCCGCCGCGCCGAGGATGGAGATCCCGACGAGAAGACGCATCGCATGCTGTACCGCAAGCCGCGCCTCGTCTTCGGCAACTGATCGCACCCTTCATCCGCAGCCCGTGAGTCCCCATCTATTCCATCGCCGCTCGTCGTGCTCTGTTCTGCTCCGCCGCCACCATGCTCGCTGATCGACCTAGCTCTGTGAACCCCGGCCTTCGCGCCGTCTTGAAACCCCATGCCTGGCCGGCCGTCGAGCCGCTTTCCCTCTTGTGCAGGAACCCAAGCCAAACCCCCTTCCTCTCCCTGTGCTTTTCTCGTTCGCCGCCGTGTGCTCACCGTAAGCCCGCCGCTCGTCGGCGTTCTATCAGTCGCCCTTAACCCTCTCCAAACCCCCCCAAACCTCTTCTGCTCGCGCCCTTGGTCCTGCTCGCAACACACACCACGGGCAGGTGGCCCGGGCCGTGTGTCACGAAGCCGCCGCCGCCGTGACCTCATCATCGCCATGTTTATCGTCGTGAACCCGCCACCCGAAGCCGTTCGCCCTACTCCGATGTGTCTGCCTCCCCTCCAAGCCTCTCGGTCTCACTCCCTTGAGCCGCACGCACCGCGGACAGGAGGTCCGGGCCGTGCCCGAGAAGCACCGCCGCCTTGTTTTCTCGCCGCCGTGCACGCCGCCGCTCGCCACCGCACGGAGTTCATCGCCGCTGCCCTGTTCATCCTCTGCTAGACCACCGGAGTTCCTCGGTTTTGATCAGTGGCCTCGACGCCAGCGTTCCGACCCAAGGACCCCATCTCCCTGGCCTTGGAATCTTTTCTCCCGCGCTCGCCGACGACAGCAACGCCGCCGCGCTCGCGCTGTAATCTGCTGCTCGCCGTCCGACGCCACACGAGGACCCACACACGCGCCTGGCCGCAGCAACCGCAGCAGATCCCGCGGCTCTTCCCCTGTTTCACTGCCCTGTGGGCCCGAGCGCCTGTGACGCCGACGGATGGGCCCGCCTCGTCAGTCTGCTCTCCACCTGCCGGAGCTGCACCGCAAAGTGGCCGTGGGCCGTATCCTCTGCGGCCCATAAACTCATTCCCTTACCGGATCGAAATCAGCCCGAGCTGGCCCATCTTTCCCTTCCTCCTTAACCGAACCGGCCTTGGGCCGAAACCGTCGCGGCCCATTACCCCCTTTCCCCTTCGGACCAGAAACAAAAGTCCACAAAACCACCCTCTATCTATCCTGGCCCACAAATTCCACACCTCCCTTGAAGCCCATCTGGAGCCCGATTCACCGAGAGAATCGGCCCGTGAAGCAGCCCGCACCTGGCCTTTATTCTTTTTCCAACTGACATCCCGACCCCACATGTCATCCTCTCTGCATCTCTGACTGGTGGACCCGGCTGACCCCACTGACAGGCTGACCTGTTGACTCGGTCAACGCTGACCGTTGACTTGGTCAACGCTGACGTCATCATGACGTCAGCAGTGGCGGACCCCACTGATGACGTCATGCTGACGTCAGCATGCCACGTGTCGCGCCCTGGTGCTGCCACGTGTCACTGTTTTTCTTTTTCTTTTTCGGAATTACAGAAATAGGATTTAGCTAAGAAAATTCATAATAAATTCATCCTAGCTCAGAAAATTATGAAACTAGTCTCTAAAAATTTCTAAAATCATGCTCTACACGTTAGAATAGGAGTTGAATGCTTTTGGCTCTTATTGCTTCTTATTTGGAGTTTATTTGCTTAGATGCCGTTGTTTATTTTAACGTGTGTTAGGATCTGAGGAAGATCTAGAAGACTTCGTGGACTTCGTCAACTTGGACTTCGACAAGTAAAGACTTGTACGACTACGTCAAGATGAGTTTGGATTGCAAAGTCACAGGTGTCCACGCCCATCCTACTTTGAATCCTATTAGGCATTTGCTACTAGTATGCTAGCGCTTTACTTTCTCGCATGATGATGATTATGACCTATTGCATGGCCTTATTTACTTAACGTAATCCTTGATAAACCCGATACACTTTGATGCTATGAACTTGCTATGCTTGCATGTGTATGGGATGGGTGTGATAGGATTCTTGGCGTGTGTGGGGCAAAAACCCGGGAAAGGAGTAAGGGGTTTTGGGAACTTTGCGGGGGTGAGCAGCTTAACTCGATCTCGTATCGAGGGCTTGGGGTGCGAACTTAGGCGCATCCTGTGTGGTACCTGTGGCGGGTACATGTTCTTTGTGTTACTTGAGGAGTTTGGCGGCAATACCTGTAATGGGTGCGCGAGCGGACCACTGGAGGTGGATACGCTATTTGACGGTGACGCTCACCCCGGCACCAAAAACCGAGTTGGTTATACCTTGCCCCAGGACTTACCGTGCTCACCACTTACACCTTATGGGGGGTGTTCCAGCCAGCCTAGTTAAGTGCGGTACCCGGACTGTAAGGAGTTAGCGGAAGTGTGTGGGGGAAAAGGCGGAGACCTTTGTTCCCCCGAAGGAGGCTCATACCCCGGGACTTGGCCACCGCGGGGGAGGCCATCACAGTTCTCGGACACCGAGTTGCGTCTTCAGTGTATCCTAAGCCGGGAAAAGCAGGAGGGTACCGTTCACTGGCTAGGGTCTGTGCTGTGGGTTGTGTCTCAGTCGGTTGATCCCCGGCTTGCAGCCCGAGTGGTTCCAGGAGTACAAGCTCTGCAGAGTCTAATCTATATATATAGCCGCCGTCCGCGGACAAGGGACGATTTCTGGGTGACATGTTATCTCCGCCATTGTTTTAGGGATTTCTACCTCCCCTCTAGAGTAGGGCCTGCCTCGGGCAGTTGAGATGTGAAGGGTGGGAGCTTTCACATCGCCTAGAGAGTGATGAGCGGAAGATTGATTTGGAGTCGGGTACCTGGTGCGCCAGGATTGCTCGTGGTGTTGTGAGAATGGTTTTGGGATGGAGATGCTGCTGCTGCATAGGAAACCTCAGCTATATTTCCTTGTATATTTTGATATCCTTAGAATAAGCCACCTTAAAGCTTGCATTACGGATGGTGACGTGGACCTGTCCCAATCCTTGGGGGCAGTTTGTGAATGAACAGGTGAAGACTCGAAGTGCAAGACCAATTCCGGTGGAGTTGGTGAGAAGGTTGCTGTGCTATGCTCAAGTGTTGCCTGTGGAAATGGAGCTCTGATGATGAAGCTGGCGTGAAGCCTAGTTACCGCTGCGTTGGTTTTCACATTGTCGTTTAGCCCAAGGGGCATGTACCAATACGTTTTCCGTTGTATCCTTGATGTAAAGCTAACTCTGATGATTGTTTTCGTTGTATGGATGTGATTTCCAGCTGAAATGAGTTCTGTACGTGATAGCTGTTGATTCTGGGACTATCACAATGGTACAGGGATTCGGATTCTCGTAATTGAAAATCCGGGTCGTTTCAGTTGGTATCAGAGCTATACTTGACCGTAGCACGCAACCTTAGACGGGACAATAGCTAGGAAGCCCTGACTTGAGTCTATTTTGATATATACATCCTTGGACTACTTCAGTAATATTCCTTGAACTACTTGATACCCAACTCTCCTTGATTTTCTTCCTGACTGACTCACTAACTAATTCCCCATCGTCTCTGGCAAAAGTGAAGCATGAGGAAATAGCAGATACAACTCTTCAGATCACCTTATGGAAAATTCGGCACTTTTTCGACAAGTGTTTGAAGTGAATTGGGGTCAACACTCTCCATGTCCTCTACAACGGATGGAAAGAGACAAGAAGAGGATTGTGCCGCTAAAATCACACCAAGAGTACTCGCAGAACAAGAGTGCAAGATTAACCAACTCCTGTTCGTCTTCACCAAAGGAACCAAGATAAGCTGTTGAGTAAGCAGCCATTCACTAAAGGAGGACACACCTGAAGGAAGGACTCATCAAAGCCCCAATCGATTGAGAACCATGAGCTTGGAAGATCAAATCTCTGAAAGGAATAATGATCAAGGATCTACAGGATAATTTTGCCAAAAAGGCATAAGGATTGGATTTCTCAGATTTCGCATTGAACCTTTTTGATTCACAGAAATCAGAACATCATGAAGAGATCGTCATGACGAAGATGGGAAAGCAATGCCACTTTTGGAATGAGGTCAAGACTTTTTCGGATGTACGAGTTTGAAGATGCAACAGTGAAGTGGTTCAGTTTGTTTTCACCAGCCTGTAGTGTGTGACCACCCTTTTGGAAAAGCCATCGATATAGCAGTATCGCTTAGTGTGCGAGATCTCTAAGGTATTTGGAGTTGGCCTTGAGATAGCACTTAGGTTATAATGAAATGCATGTTTGAGTGATTGGTTCTTGTGTTGTTCCCTTGTTATTGTTGCTTGTTCTCATTGAGTGTAGGATAGCGTTGTTTTCTGTGCTTGTATCTCAACTCCTTGTGCAGCTAGTTAGAACACTACCCAATTAGAAATGACCACCACTATGTTTTGCCAAAGATACTAGCCCCCAAGTAAATTCTAGTGCTAACACTGAGGGGGGGAGAGCTAAGCGATCCCCACAGGTGTGATGCCATGAGATTACAAGCTAATGATCTTTCTATGAACCATCAAAGGATGAGAACATCAAGATTTTCTGTTGGAGAACAAGATTTTTGGATAAGTTATCTTGAAATTATTGGAAAAGGAACACCATTCTGAGGAGAATGCTAAGAAGATAGAACCTAAACATAACCCCAACTATAGGAGCCCTTACCGGAAGCACAATATTGGTTAAGTATTAATTGAGTACTCTGGAATCGCCAAGATGATCAAGAGTATTTGTACTCAGATACATGGACGAAGAGAACGTACTCTCTGTGGAAGGATCCAATACCATGAGACTTTTTGTCGAGTACGCTTGCTTCCAATCAACGGTATTCAAATCCCTAAACCCGAACCCTTAGGTTGGATGAAGACGAAGACTGAAGAACAACCAACAAGGCCTTCGCAAGAATAACCACGCCAAAAGGGCAGAAGAAACTTCAGATGCATACAAGTACCTTTGGAATCTGCAAGGAGATATCTAGGTCATGGAGTTAAGGAGCGATGTTAACAACGGAGCAAGTTACAATAGCAAAGATTCTCTATCGGGGATGACTAATGGACTTACCAAGATAGGAGAAGGACTCCATGAGGCACTGGATAAGTTGGACCAAACCTAGAAACCAAGACCTACATTCCACATAAGGGATAAGCTATAAGGTAATGTGAGAATAAGATAGGACTACAGTTCACATGGTGAAGAAACCATCAATACCATGGACATAAGTTACTGGCCTTGGATGGAAACTCACAGTGGGTGTCTACACAAGACTACCGATGATTACCCTATTGGATTTAAAGGATCAGATGAAGTTAAGAAGTGACACCAAGACCTTCTCGAGATCAACTCTTCGTATTTTAAGATCGATGAAGTTAGGGGAAGCTAAGACCTTTTCCAGGATAGTCATTGGATTGAATACCATCAGAATAAGAAGCAAAGGGATTTGTCCAACACATGAATGACACAAAAGGAACGGCAAATGCCCCTGGTAAACCCCGATTATGCGGAATGAGACCCTACGAGGGAATATGGAAAAGCAATGATGGTATTCGCATAAGGAAAGCATTTACTATATTGAGTTTTCTATAAAGGACACTAATGAGTGGAATGTGCAACTAAGAAGATCTACACGGATGTCAGGAATACCTGAACTACTAAGTGTGATAAATGGAAAGAGGAATTGATCTTTTCCACACTGCCAAGGAAAATATGAATGACCCTTTGGAACATTATGGATGAAAGGTGATAGCTCGTAATATGGGTAACCAGGAGAAGGAATGAATACATCGGATATCCCAAGCACGAGTATGAGAATATTACCCAAATGTGCTATAACCAATACATGGACTAATTAAAGGATTGAAAAGTTGGTAAGGATTTATGGATGAAAAGATAAGCTCGATGGAAGCTGAATCAACCCTAGTACTCGGGTGACCAATTCGAACTCCGTAAGATCCACGTGGAACTCGAAGTTCAAAGGAGGATCATGATATCGAATGTGGAATCAAGGTATACCTTCTTATTGGAATTGGCTAGATAGCTTAAGAAATAGCTGTCCAAAGCTAAAAGACTTGAAATGGGAGATTATGGATTTACCTCGAACAAATAACCGTGGATATGCCTACTAAAATAAGAAAAGGAACTCTCTCGTGACCTCACCTTTAATCAGGACAAGCAGAATCTGGAAGATTGAAGATACGAGAGGAAAATATGGATATTCGCGGAAAGAAGAATTCAAATGATTTGAGAATCTCCCTAATGGGATGTGATACCTTAGTAAGGATAAGCAACTAAGACCTAAGGTATATCAGGCTAACCAAGAGTATCAAGATGATACGAGCCTTTCAGTTTGGAATATATATAGGAATAAGAACGGAGTACACCCGCGCATCTTGGATTAATTAAGGAAGAACATACAAGGCACCACTAAGACGGACAAGATGTACAGATCAACTGATCAAGAGTATTTGATGAAGTATATATTGGATTTCGAGTGACAACTCAGAATAGGCGGAAGTTGGATTAAGATGTTATGCGCCAATTTGGAAAAGTAATTTCAATTATGTTGGAAGCATCGCAAAGCAATCAGGACAACTTGAAGAAGCAGGAGAACCCCTGTCAACCCAGTGCAGCCCTAATCTCGAGGACGAGATTCTTCTGAGGGGGGAGTCTGTAACATCCCGGATTTTCCGGAATGTTCTTTGATTATAAAATTGTGGACTTCAAAATTTTTCGTGCATTGTTGTGTAAACACCTAGAATGTCTTCTTGTGAATCTCCCTAAATTCCTAGGAAATTAAAATTAACCTTTAATTTATGCTTAGGAAAAATTGAATGCTAGAGTGATTTGGTTCTTTTTGGTTTTAAGTGTGTGCTTGAGTGGAATTCGAATTTGAAATCAAACCGTTCAAATTCGAATTCAAAACCTAACCATACTAATTCCAAAACCACCCAAACCCCTAACTCCTAACAGGCCTAAATTCCTTGACCCGGCCCATCTAAACCTCAGTCCGGCCCGAACTCTCTTCCACCTCTTCCTCCTCCGCGCGCGGCCCACCAGGCCCAGCTCGCGCGCGTCGGCCTGTTTCGCCCGCGCGGACGTCGCCCGCTCCCTTCTTTCCTCGCTGACACGCGGACCCCACGACAACAGCGCCTTCTTCTTCGTTACGCAGCCGCGCGCCGCCGGCTCTGCTTTCCGCCCGCGCGCGCCAGCTTCGCCCGCGATTCCCGCCGAGCGCGCAACCGCCGGCCCCACAAGCACGTGCCCCTGTTCCCCGCTTCCCTTGGCCGCCAAGGAAGCCCCGGCCGAATCCCCATCTACAAAACCCCCTCTCCCCTTTCTTCTCCGGCCATCCAAGCCGACGAGGGCGAAGCCCTGTCCCCAAGCCGCCCCGGTCCAATTCCGACAAGGAGGAGTCGGAGGGAGACAAGAAGAAGCCGCCCGTGGAGAGGAGAAGGCCGCCCGGGTGGAGCAGAGCCGCGACACCGAGCCGCCCGCGTCGAGCTGCCGCCGCCGCACCGCCGCCGCGCCGAGGATGGAGATCCCGACGAGAAGACGCATCGCATGCTGTACCGCAAGCCGCGCCTCGTCTTCGGCAACTGATCGCACCCTTCATCCGCAGCCCGTGAGTCCCCATCTATTCCATCGCCGCTCATCGTGCTCTGTTCTGCTCCGCCGCCACCATGCTCGCTGATCGACCTAGCTCTGTGAACCCCGGCCTTCGCGCCGTCTTGAAACCCCATGCCTGGCCGGCCGTCGAGCCGCTTTCCCTCTTGTGCAGGAACCCAAGCCAAACCCCCTTCCTCTCCCTGTGCTTTTCTCGTTCGCCGCCGTGTGCTCACCGTAAGCCCGCCGCTCGTCGGCGTTCTATCAGTCGCCCTTAACCCTCTCCAAACCCCCCCAAACCTCTTCTGCTCGCGCCCTTGGTCCTGCTCGCAACACACACCACGGGCAGGTGGCCCGGGCCGTGTGTCACGAAGCCGCCGCCGCCGTGACCTCATCATCGCCATGTTTATCGTCGTGAACCCGCCACCCGAAGCCGTTCACCCTACTCCGATGTGTCTGCCTCCCCTCCAAGCCTCTCGGTCTCACTCCCTTGAGCCGCACGCACCGCGGACAGGAGGTCCGGGCCGTGCCCGAGAAGCACCGCCGCCTTGTTTTCTCGCCGCCGTGCACGCCGCCGCTCGCCACCGCACGGAGTTCATCGCCGCTGCCCTGTTCATCCTCTGCTAGACCACCGGAGTTCCTCGGTTTTGATCAGTGGCCTCGACGCCAGCGTTCCGACCCAAGGACCCCATCTCCCTGGCCTTGGAATCTTTTCTCCCGCGCTCGCCGACGACAGCAACGCCGCCGCGCTCGCGCTGTAATCTGCTGCTCGCCGTCCGACGCCACACGAGGACCCACACACGCGCCTGGCCGCAGCAACCGCAGCAGATCCCGCGGCTCTTCCCCTGTTTCACTGCCCTGTGGGCCCGAGCGCCTGTGACGCCGACGGATGGGCCCGCCTCGTCAGTCTGCTCTCCACCTGCCGGAGCTGCACCGCAAAGTGGCCGTGGGCCGTATCCTCTGCGGCCCATAAACTCATTCCCTTACCGGATCGAAATCAGCCCGAGCTGGCCCATCTTTCCCTTCCTCCTTAACCGAACCGGCCTTGGGCCGAAACCGTCGCGGCCCATTACCCCCTTTCCCCTTCGGACCAGAAACAAAAGTCCACAAAACCACCCTCTATCTATCCTGGCCCACAAATTCCACACCTCCCTTGAAGCCCATCTGGAGCCCGATTCACCGAGAGAATCGGCCCGTGAAGCAGCCCGCACCTGGCCTTTATTCTTTTTCCAACTGACATCCCGACCCCACATGTCATCCTCTCTGCATCTCTGACTGGTGGACCCGGCTGACCCCACTGACAGGCTGACCTGTTGACTCGGTCAACGCTGACCGTTGACTTGGTCAACGCTGACGTCATCATGACGTCAGCAGTGGCGGACCCCACTGATGACGTCATGCTGACGTCAGCATGCCACGTGTCGCGCCCTGGTGCTGCCACGTGTCACTGTTTTTCTTTTTCTTTTTCGGAATTACAGAAATAGGATTTAGCTAAGAAAATTCATAATAAATTCATCCTAGCTCAGAAAATTATGAAACTAGTCTCTAAAAATTTCTAAAATCATGCTCTACACGTTAGAATAGGAGTTGAATGCTTTTGGCTCTTATTGCTTCTTATTTGGAGTTTATTTGCTTAGATGCCGTTGTTTATTTTAACGTGTGTTAGGATCTGAGGAAGATCTAGAAGACTTCGTGGACTTCGTCAACTTGGACTTCGACAAGTAAAGACTTGTACGACTACGTCAAGATGAGTTTGGATTGCAAAGTCACAGGTGTCCACGCCCATCCTACTTTGAATCCTATTAGGCATTTGCTACTAGTATGCTAGCGCTTTACTTTCTCGCATGATGATGATTATGACCTATTGCATGGCCTTATTTACTTAACGTAATCCTTGATAAACCCGATACACTTTGATGCTATGAACTTGCTATGCTTGCATGTGTATGGGATGGGTGTGATAGGATTCTTGGCGTGTGTGGGGCAAAAACCCGGGAAAGGAGTAAGGGGTTTTGGGAACCTTGCGGGGGTGAGCAGCTTAACTCGATCTCGTATCGAGGGCTTGGGGTGCGAACTTAGGCGCATCCTGTGTGGTACCTGTGGCGGGTACATGTTCTTTGTGTTACTTGAGGAGTTTGGCGGCAATACCTGTAATGGGTGCGCGATGCGGACCACTGGAGGTGGATACGCTATTTGACGGTGACGCTCACCCCGGCACCAAAAACCGAGTTGGTTATACCTTGCCCCAGGACTTACCGTGCTCACCACTTACACCTTATGGGGGGTGTTCCAGCCAGCCTAGTTAAGTGCGGTACCCGGACTGTAAGGAGTTAGCGGAAGTGTGTGGGGGAAAAGGCGGAGACCTTGTTCCCCCGAAGGAGGCTCATACCCCGGGACTTGGCCACCGCGGGGGAGGCCATCACAGTTCTCGGACACCGAGTTGCGTCTTCAGTGTATCCTAAGCCGGGAAAAGCAGGAGGGTACCGTTCACTGGCTAGGGTCTGTGCTGTGGGTTGTGTCTCAGTCGGTTGATCCCCGGCTTGCAGCCCGAGTGGTTCCAGGAGTACAAGCTCTGCAGAGTCTAATCTATATATATAGCCGCCGTCCGCGGACAAGGGACGATTTCTGGGTGACATGTTATCTCCGCCATTGTTTTAGGGATTTCTACCTCCCCTCTAGAGTAGGGCCTGCCTCGGGCAGTTGAGATGTGAAGGGTGGGAGCTTTCACATCGCCTAGAGAGTGATGAGCGGAAGATTGATTTGGAGTCGGGTACCTGGTGCGCCAGGATTGCTCGTGGTGTTGTGAGAATGGTTTTGGGATGGAGATGCTGCTGCTGCATAGGAAACCTCAGCTATATTTCCTTGTATATTTTGATATCCTTAGAATAAGCCACCTTAAAGCTTGCATTACGGATGGTGACGTGGACCTGTCCCAATCCTTGGGGGCAGTTTGTGAATGAACAGGTGAAGACTCGAAGTGCAAGACCAATTCCGGTGGAGTTGGTGAGAAGGTTGCTGTGCTATGCTCAAGTGTTGCCTGTGGAAATGGAGCTCTGATGATGAAGCTGGCGTGAAGCCTAGTTACCGCTGCGTTGGTTTTCACATTGTCGTTTAGCCCAAGGGGCATGTACCAATACGTTTTCCGTTGTATCCTTGATGTAAAGCTAACTCTGATGATTGTTTTCGTTGTATGGATGTGATTTCCAGCTGAAATGAGTTCTGTACGTGATAGCTGTTGATTCTGGGACTATCACAATGGTACAGGGATTCGGATTCTCGTAATTGAAAATCCGGGTCGTTTCAGACTGGAGAAAAGGTCTCATTGTAATCAATCCCCTCTCTTTGCGTGAAGCCTTTTGCCACAAGTCGCGCTTTAAATTTGTCTATATTCCCTTGGGAGTCATATTTTGACTTGTAGGCCCATTTACAACCTACTATCTTGGCTCCTTTAGGAATTATCTCTAAGTTCCAAACACCGTTGGTACTCATCGATCTCGTTTCATCTTCCATGGCTTCAAGCCACTTGGATGAATGTTCACTTTTCATGGCTTCTTCAAATGAGGTGGGATCATCCTCCATTTGAAATTCTTCAGTGTTATACACTAAGTAATCATCAGGAATTGCAGACCTTCTTTCTCTTTGAGACCTTCTAGGGGCCTCATCATTTGGAACATTTTCTGTTGGAGACTGTTGTTGCTCCCCCTGATCTGTGGCAATAGCCTCTATAGGTTCCTAAGGGATAGGTTCCACATTATCATTCATTGTTACCACAGGTGGTGGCGTCATAGTATCTTGCACTGCTGGCCCAGTCACAACGGGCAGTGAAAAGAAAGGCTCTGGAATCATCGGATTTGGTGCATATACCCGCTTTTCCTCAAGATCAATCTTTCGAACTGCCACGCTCCCCCTGATCATCTCTTCCTCAAAGAAGGCAGCATGTCTCATTTCTACAAACTTTGTAAATCTGTCTAGATAGTAGAAACGATATCCTTTTATTTTTCAAGGTAGCCAATAAAATGGCAAGTCACTGTTTTGGAATCTAGTTTCCCAATAGTTGGGTTAAAAACTTTTGCCTCAGCAGGACTTCCCCACACCCGTAGGTGATTTATTGAGGGTATTCTTCCTGTCCATAACTCATACGGTGTTTTCGGCACCGCTTTACTGGGTATTCTGTTGAGAATATAGATAGCGGTTTTTAATGCCTCCATCCATAAACTCACTGACAATGTAGAAAAACTGATCATGCTTCGCACCATATCCATCAGGGTACGGTTGCATCTTTCAGCCATTCCATTCTGCTGAGGGTCACCTGGCATGGAATACTGGGCTACTATGCCTTGCTCCATAAGGTACTTTGCAAAAGGTCCTGGAACTTGGCCATATGGGGTATGCTGACCGTAGTATTCCCCTCTACGGTCGGATCTGACTACCTTTATGTTTATACTGTGTTGGTTTTCAACTTCAGTCTTAAATATCTTGAATTTATCCAATGCCTCTGATCTTTCTTTAATTGGATAAATATAACCATAACGGTAATAATCATCAGTGAATGTTTGAACGAGTCATAGCCATCCACACTTTTTACCAAGAATGGACCACAGACGTCTGTGTGAATTACATCTAAGACACATGTGCTATGTTGAGCAATTTTCTTTATTATCTTTATGTATTTTCCTTTTATGCATTCAATGCATTGTTCTAAGTCTGAGAACTCTAATGAAGGAAGAATTTTATTCTTAATTAGTCCTTCTATTCTCCCCCTCAAAATATGGCCCAAACGACAATGCCATAATTTCGACGACATGTCATGAATTCTCTTTCGTTTTCTATTTTCAACTTTAGACGAGGATACAATCACATTCACATCACATACAGAATTCACACTTTTCGTGTAGCAATAACAAGTAAAGATCATTTCTTTTGAATAACAACTGTATCATTATGCTCTATCAAACATCTGCCATTTCCAAAATGACAATCAAAACCATCATCATCCAAACGAGACACACTTATCAAGTTTCTCTGTAATGTGGGTACATAGAACACATCTCCAAAAATGAAAATAAAACCGGTGTCAAGCTCTAAGTGGAGATCTCCAATTGCCTCGTCATTCACCTGGACTCCATTTGCAACTTTAATTTGTCTTTCGTTTCTTTGAGTGGTTCCCGTCGAACGGAATCCCTGTAAAGAATTTGCAACATGAATAGTTGCACCTGAGTCAATCCACCAAGTAGATTTCAAATATTCTATATAGAATGCTTCATTTACAAATGAAATAATGTTATCACCTTTCTTTGTCATGATCATCTTTAGGTATTGGGGACAATCTTTCTTCTAATGTCCCCTTTCTTTGCAGTAGAGACACTGATCTTTCTCCACTACAAACTGTCCATCTTGAGGCCTATGCTGTGACTGAGGACCTTTTCCCTTAGAGGAGGAGGGATTGCCTTTAGGATTGGCATTCTTTTTCTTGTTCACACAGTTGATAGAGCCACCACTGGCAGACTTTATCCTTTCCTCCTCTTGAACACACATTGCAATGGTCTTTTCTATGTCCCATTTCTCGGGCTGCATGTTGTAGTTAACAACAAATATATCAAACTCCTTTGGCAATGAAGCAAAAACCAAATGGACAATGTGATCCTCCTTAAAGGCTAGATCCATTGGTTTGAGCTTATTGTTCTGATTAACCATGCAATGTATGTGCTCTCTAATTCCACCGCCTGTGTACCTTTCTGAAACTAGTTGTTTTATTAACTGGGTAGCATAAGTCTTTGAAGAGCCAGTATACTGACTCTTCATTTTCTCAAGGTACTCTATGACAGTGGGACAATCTGTGATTGAGCCCATAATGGCAGCCTCAATCGTGTTCTTTACCACTATCAAACATTTCTTCTTGGCAGGGAACCATTTAGCATGATCAAGATCATACTTCTCTTTGCTTTCCGTATAGGAATGCTCTCTTTGCTGCCAAGCAGCATCTGTTTCATTTTCTTCTCTCACTGGTGCCACGGGCTCTGAGGGAACCGGTGCAGAGAGAACCCAGTCCAGATCAGCCATAGTAAAGAACAAATCCAGCCTTTTATACCATTCATGGTAGTTTTCTACTTAATGGAGACCATCAAGGAGTATCCTCCTGAAAACAATTCAGATCAAGTGAGAACATTTAAATATAATAACAATTATAACTGCATGCCTTAAAATCGACGTTGGTCAAAAATAAAAACATACAAGACTTTATACATTAAATCTACATCACCGTTGGGCAGAAATAGAAATAATGCATGAAAAAACATCTATAAAATTATAATATTGTCCTTAACAACATTGCTCAAAAAACAACAATATTACAATTAAATCTGAAAATAATCTATTGACTTGAAGTTAAATTCTCCCATTGGTTCGAATTTAAAATCAAGACAAAAATATCAATTAACTGTGCAGCGGAAATATGCATAAAACTTTACTCAGAGACATTTTTAACTTTTCTAACTCTCCAAAATATTTATCCCGTTGGTTCAAAATAAATTGAAGAGAATCTGATTCAAAATTCAATGAAATTCATTATATAAATGCCTCTGAAAAAGAATAAAACAATTCAAAAACAACACCGTCCATTTCTTGCTCTCGGCCCAGTGGCCGCTCTCGGCCCATGGCTGAAATGCGCCCCTGGCATCCCCGCGCCCAGGCCGCAACCTAGGCCTAGGCCGGGAAAGTGCCTTCCGACCTGGGCCAAAAGTGGCCCACGGCGGCTCCCTTTCCTGCAGACGATCTGAGCTGTTGATTTGATCTGACGGCCGAGAGTGAATATCGCTAGGTATAAAAACCGGAGTGATTGGGAAACCCTAACCCTAAAACATTTTTTTCTTCTTTGTGCGGCACAGGCCGGCCGGTGTCGAGCCAGGGCCTCCCTTTTCGCTCCTCTCTCTCTGTTCGCGAGCCAGCGCCTGGGGACGCGCGTACAGCAGGCCCGCGTGCCTCGCTGGTCTCCGCTCGGCGCGAGCGTGAGGACCGCGGGTGCCGNCGCGCCAGGTAGCCGGTCACCCGCAGGCCGAGGCCGCGGGTCGCCATGCCAATGCTGTTCTTCTCTTCTTTTTCTTTCTGTTCTTTCGCGACAACACATGCCGCCGCCCTTGCGGGCCTCCTCGCCGGCGCCGCATGCAACTCGCGCGCGGCTCCGTCGAGGAGCTATGTAGGGGTGCACCAAGGCCCGGCCAAGGTAAGCACTCGGTGGATGCTAGGGTTAGGGTTAGGGTTTTGTTGCTTTTCTTGTTCGATTCGAAACTGATTTGCTTCTTGCGGTTTTCTTTCGATTCGCGAACGAATCCTCTTTTCCCG
This sequence comes from Alloteropsis semialata, assembly GCA_004135705.1. NCBI lineage: Eukaryota > Viridiplantae > Streptophyta > Magnoliopsida > Poales > Poaceae > Alloteropsis > Alloteropsis semialata. The sequence continues at coordinate 12,457,050 of CM014272.1, forward strand.
ATCTAAATCTACGAACTAGGTAGGCGAATAATACCATTGTTATACTATTTGGATCTCCTAGCAGTAGATCTACACAGGTCTATCCTCTTTCTTGACAAAGATAACTGGATCTAGTAGACTAGTACTAGAGAGGGTTAGAGGGATGCACCTTCGTGCGATGGAGGAACGGTTGCCATGGCTTCGGCCGGTGGTGGAGGTGTCGCTGATTTTTGAGGAGTTCTGAAAATTAATAAATGAAATTCATAATCTCTTCTATTCATTTTGGGCCTGCAGTGAAAAGAGGCCGCGGACCAATCGAGTGCTAGATAGCACTCTCCCGCGCCCAGGCCGCAACCTAGGCCTGGGCCGGGAAAGTCACTCCAACCTGGGCCGAAACTCGGCCCGTGACCAGCTGACCGTTGGATGTGATCCGATGGCCAAGCGCATTACTCGCTGGATCAAAACCGCCACCTAGCTGCGAGTTCGCGAAACCCTAACCTTATCTGTTTCTTTCCTGATTCTTATCCTCTCCTCTGTTCGGCAGGGAGCCGGCTTCTATTCATTTTGGGCCAGCATTGAAAAGAGGCCCGTGGCCCAATCGAGTGCTAGACAGCACTCCCCCACGCCAAGGCCGCAACCTAGGCCTGGGCCGGGAAAGTCACTCCCACCTGGGCCGAAACTCGGCCCGTGACTAGCTGACCGTTGGATGTGATCCGATGGCCGAGCACATTCCTCGTTGGATCAAAACCGCCACCTGGCCGCGAGTTCCTGAAACCCTAACCTTACTATTTCTTTCCTGATTCTTCTCCTTTCCTCTATTCGGCAGGGCGCCAAAAGGGCCGATCGCTGTTCTGCTTCACATCGTGAGTGCCCTCGCACCGCGTGCGCGGAGGAGCCGCGACCCGCGAGCCCAGCAGTCGCGTGCCGCGAGCGCCAAGGTTGCGGGCATCGTGAGCACCGTCGGGCCACGAACGCCAAGGTTGCGGGCGCCACGAGCACCGTCGGGCCGCGAGCACTGCAAGCACCGCCAGCACCGACGGGCCATGAGCACCGCTTCTCCGTTCCCTGCAGGCCGTAGGCTCCGAGCGAGCGCCGCTGGCCGCTTGCGGCGTCATTTCTTTTTCATGTCATCTTTTTTCTTCTCCCTCCTCCCTCTACGCTCAGCTCGAAGCTCCGCCGACCGCACATGCCGACGCCGCCGCTCTTGCACCCTCGTGGGCCCTCTCGCCGACGCCGCGTGCGATCGAGTCGCGCGTGGCTCCGTCAAGGGGCTCCGCCGGGGTGCGTTCATGGCGGGGCAGCCGCGAGGTAGGGACTTTTCTCTGTTAGGGTTAGGGTTTCCTTCTTCGATGCGAGATCGAATCGTTTCTTGCATTCTTTTGCGGATTTTCTTTTCTGTTCATCGATCCGAAATCGAATCACTTTCTTTTCTTTCCCCATCTCGATCTACAGACTAGATCGGCTCTGGTACCATTATAAATTTAGCTATTTCTTTGCTTTAGGGGTATCATTATTATGACTGTTGTACTCCCCCGACGATCACATTCATCTTTTATAGATCACACTTGCCTATCAGAAGTGTATGGGAGTATCTTCTTTAATTATCTTTCATTTCTCCCCCTCGAAATGTGGCGTGAACTTTTCTGCCACAATTTGAAAACCATTCAGAACTCTTGTGAATGAGAAACTTTGATTACTTACTTCATCCACATGATTGCGTCATGCAAAACAAAGTTACTTCTTAACTTGTGTGGGAGTACATTTTCCTCATTCCACTTCAAGAACTCAACAGAGTCCTTTATCATTAGTACTTTTGCAAGTCACGCTCACATGTCATTCTTATCTTTAGGTTCATCTATAACTTTATATTCTCATTAAACTCATTGAGTGCTTAATGACTATGACACAATAGAAGTGCACGGTCAATACTAGGATAGCATAAGAGCTACTCCATACTTTTCACCAGTGTGGGATACACTAAAAGCACATGTGTCATCACAACTTTCTCCCGCCATGCAGGATTAGCACTTTGCCAACTTTACCCCGCCATGCGGGTATTATCACAAACTTTTCCCGCCATGCGGGTTTAATTTTCTTGAAGAGACATAAATGCCAGGATTGGCTCATGTTCAATCATCAAATTTAGAAATAAATCTGAATACTCTTTAACATGCATGCTTAATCCGATGTTGGTCAAATTAAACATGCATATTGCTTATTACATCTCTTATCATGATGACTGAAAATGAAAATAAATTCTTCTTCATATAAAGTCCATGAAAGACATTTCTCAAGCAAGATTCTCAATGATCTATCTTATTTCTTGTATGAATATCCCATAATTCTTTTCTTGGAAGCCATTCTTTACAGAGAACACAGTCTCTCATGCAATGGCCTTCTTTCGTATAGAACTTGTACTTATCATCTTCTGAGTCACAAGCACCCAGTTCATTTTCTTTTCTTTCTTCAAGAATGAAAACATGGAGATCTTTGAATAATATTCAACAATAATCAACAATAATGTTCATTAAACTTTGAAAACTTTTTATTCTATTCTATATCGCCGTTGGGCAGAAATAGAATAAAACATCAGTCTTCTACACTAATTCCACATCACCGTTGCGCAGAAATGGAAATAACGTATGGAAAACTCAATTATCTTGAAAAACATTACTCCTCAAATTAAATTCTCCCATTAGTTCGAATTTAATAAGAAGATAATCATCATCATTGCAGCGGAAAACATGAACAATTCTTTACTTTTCTATTCTCTGAAAAAATGGTCACTCAGAAATTTAACTTTAAACATAAAACTCATAGAATTATAATATTGTTATCATCAACGTTGGTGAGAAAATAACAATACCATAATTAACTTTAAACAAATATTTTTATACTCCTCTAATTAAATCTTCCCATTGGTTCCAATTTAAGTACAGCATATAACTTTTACCTCACAGCGAAAATGTGAAAAATTCCACTTTTCAGAAGCAATTTTATTTACTTTTCTAGTCTCTGAAAAAATTGATCACATTGATTCAAAAGTTTCCAGAGATTTAAACTTTTAAAACTCATAAATAAAATTACAATATTGTTATCATCAATGTTGGTCAAAAAATAACAATATCATAATCATCTTTAAATATTCTTTTCTTATTTTTCTGTTTCTCTATTTCTCCAATTAAATATCACGTTGGTTCAAAATAATTAGAGAATAAATTCATTTACCATAGCAGCGGAATCTTTAAACTTTATCCATTATGCGAAATCATTCTTTATTCTTATCTATTCTATGAAAATTCTTACACATTGGTGCAAAACATTTTCAGAGATTTAATCTCATATTTTGACCGCAATTGATCAAATTTTGCTTCTGGAAATTAATAAATTTTTGAGGGGTTCTGAAAATTAATAAATGAAATTCATAATCTCTTCTACTCATTTTGGGCCAGCAGTGAAAAGAGGCCCGCGGCCCAATCGAGTGCTAGACAGCACTCCCCCGCGCCCAGGCCGCAACCTAGGCCTGGGCCAGGAAAGTCACTCCCACCTGGGCCGAAACTCGGCCCGTGACCAGCTGACCGTTGGATGTGATCCGACGGCCGAGCGCATTCCTTGCTGGATCAAAACCGCCACCTGGCCGCAAGTTCCCGAAACCCTAACCTATCTGTTTCTTTCCTGATTCTTCTCCTCTCCTCTGTTCGATAGGGCACCGGTGGTGGCCGGTCTCTGTTCTGCTTCACACCGCGAGTGCCCTCGCGCCACGTGCGCGGAGGGGCCACGACATTTTATGGTTCTGATTGAAAGATAGCGTAGTTAGCCGGTATTGATACTGGACAAGTTTCAGAGTTATTAAAGCAGTGCTTAATGTGCCATATATGTTTTAACAGAATAAACCCAAATAAGAAAAGTTTAAAGATACACTATCTTTACAGAAGATGGAGTAATATCGGGGAGCATGGTATGGGGATACCTAAGTGATTCAAGAGAAATAAACTTGTCAATACCTGTTGATGTTGTATGGCTTATACAACAACTGTTGTTTGCTCTTCAAAGAAGATCAACAAGTAAACAAAGATCTTGTGATACAGGAGCCTATTGAATCAATTGCCTCTTGGCAATGAAAGAGCAACAACAGCCCTTTATGAAAGAAGTGCCAATAGTTGAGGCCTCATATGGTCTTAAAAAATAAGAAAATCAGATATTTCTAATGACTATAAAGTCTATGTTAGTGAAATTCAATTCAAATGGAGGGTAATCCCACCTCATTTGAAGAAACCATGAAAGGCACTCGCTTGTCTAAATGGCAATGAGCTAAGGATACTGAAATGAAATTGCTAATTACCAATGATGTTTGGGACTCAGAAGTAATTCCCAATGGAGCCAAAACAGTAGGTTGTAATGGGTCTACAAGACGAAATGTGACTCCAAAGGAAATATGTAAATATGTAAAGCGCGACTTGAATCAAAAGTTTTTGTGCAAAGAGAATGAATAAATTACAATGAGTGCTAGTGGCACTTTATGATCTGAGTTACATCAGATGAAAGCAAAGACAGTGGCACATCATGATCTGAGTTACATCAGATGAAAGCAAAGTTGATTTTCCTTAATGGGGATTTAAAGAAAATGTCTACATGGCATATCCAAAAGGTTTTGTCATGAAAGGAAAAGAATTTTGGGACATCGTTAGAAGAAATCCATTTATGGATTAAAGATAAGTCTCTATATAGATGTATTTAAAAGGTTGATAGATTAAAGAGAAATTTTGGGTTTTAAAGAGAATGTGAGGACAACTGCATTTGTACAAAGGTTATAGAATGGGAAATTGATTTTCTAATCCTGTATATATGGACGACATCTTACTTGCTAGTAGTGATGTCAATCTACTACAGGAGAAGAAGTTCTCGTCCTCAAGGTTCAATGAGAATGTTCTTGGTGAAATTTGTATCGTTATAAGAATTCAAATTCAACGAGATAGAAGAAATGGGGTATTAGGACTATCGCAAAGGTATGCTAAGAAAAGACTCTAAAGAAATAAAGTATGCATGCGAGAAAACCTACGCCTGTTCTTATAGTCAAGGGTAATAGTTTTGGGAGCTTTAGAGTTCCAGGAATCAATATGAGATAGATCAATTGAATATAGTACCATGTGCTTCAGCTGTTAGAAGCTTAATGAATGCATAAGTATGATATTACTCTGGCATAGTTCACATATCCGGGTTGTTTTGGCAAAAGTCCAGTCCAGATATAGATCACTGGAATGGAGTTAAGAATGACGGGCTCATGCTAAGTTGCAAAGAACAAGTGCTCCAAAAAGGTTGTGAGTACAAACATAGAACCTTGTGAAATGTGTAGTGAAATCCACAATTGTCGCTAACATTCGCACTTGGAGTTTTTGTGTGGAGAAGCTCTAAAATGAAACAATTGTCATTAATGTGATGCAAAGACATTGTATAGCATGATTTGAGGCTGAGGAACAGGCAAAATGGTTAAGGAAACCTGTACCCAGAGTTGATAATGGTTGGCAATAGCAATAAACTTTTAAGTTTTTTTCCTCCTATGACAACAAGTCAAGTGTGTTGCCAAACACATTGACGTTAAAGTTATACGTTGTAAAGGAGAAAGTCCGGAATCATTAACAGGCAAGTGCTTGCGGATCCGCTTATTAAAGGCTTACCGCCCAGTGCGTTCAGAGAACACACAGTCGACATGGGTTTATGGTATAGCCTATGATTTCCAGACAATAAAAGGGCCCAAGGTTAAAGAATCTGTTTCAGAACAGAGACGTGTATTGTAGCTTTCAAGTCTATCATCGATTGACCGTGACGATGGGGCATGCTCTATGCACTAATCTATGATGGAATATGAAAATAAGTAAAAGGTGTAAAGTTAAAAGAATAAAGGTGAGATCAAGGGGAGAATGGTAGTATTGATCTCTACCGGTTGGCCCAATGGCCAACTGGGCCCTTGACTCGCCCAATAAAGCTGGTGGGCCCCTGTCGCGCAGTGCTATAAAGAGGAGGTGGGGACCAGTGGCACACGGTACGAGTTTCATCACTGCCGACATTCGCCACCTCCAAACCCTAATCCGATCAGGAGGGAGCACTGAAGCGGCAGGAAGCTCCACCGGCCTCCGGCTTTTCTGCATCGTCGGCGACCATGCCTCTACTCCGACCGTCGCTGCCCTAGCGCAGAACTCTGCCCCAACACTACCGAGAGATTGATTTGATCCCATTTCTATGAGGTACACCCCGCTTAATCTACTGCTAGTCGATCCAAAAGTTCTAACAACCATAAGTAAATCTATCCTTGTTCTCATTCTTGTTGACTGCCACCTGCTCTCTTGCATGTTGAATTACCTTTTCAACGTATTTGTCACATTACATCTTGAAAAACTTTTCTATACTCATGCATGTCGAGTTGCCTTTTCATCTTGCATGTCGCGTTGCATCTCGGTAGACTTTTCTACTCTGTTGCAAGCCATGTGACATCATGTCACATTTTTCATTTACACTTATGTGTCGATTACACTTATGTGTCGAGTTTCTTCTTCATGTTGCATGTCGTGTTGAATCCCCACATCCTTTTTCTATACACTAGCATGTCACATTTCATCTCGACAGACTTTTTCCATTGCATGTTGCATTGCACATTGTCTTAAAGTTTTCTTCTCAATTGCATGTCGAGTTATCACATTTTCAACATTAGATGTGGTTGTGCTTGGGCTCCTATTTCACTAGTGTGCGTGTCAACAAATTGGACTACATTATAACAGCTTTACAATTTTCTCACTGCATCCCCTACCCCTACCCTTCCTGTCCTATTTTAGTTTTATGCTCTTAGTGTTGTAGTCTACAAATCAATGCCTAACCCAAGTGACTTGTCGTTTGATGACTACTGGATTATTGGCATCAACGTGAGGGTTTACAGAAAGTACCAATCATTAGCAAAAGCAATACCAGGTACATATAGAACCCTAACATTACTACATGGGCCAAGTGGTGGAAATAACAATAGCAAGGTGTCCCATGTATTAATGTTACAGTTCTGTATGTATGTACCTGGCATTGCTTTCGCTAATGACATGTACATTCCATAAAACATCGCATTGGCGCTAATACTCCCAATAGTCATCAAAGGACAAGTCACTTGGCTTAGGCATCGATGTATAGATTAGGAAATGGATAAAACTAAAATAGGGCAAGAATGACTAATAATAGGGGACGTAGCGACAAAAGTGTGAACTGTTATAATACATGCCAATTTGTTATCATTAAACCATCTTGCTGACATGAACACTATTGAAATTAGAGACCAAGCAGAACCACAGTATCAAAAGTTGAAAAGATGACAACTTGATACACGAGTAGAACAGGTTAAAAAATGTGTAATGTGACATTCTAGTGTATAGAAAAAGGATGTGAATCTCCAACACGACACACGATATGAATATACAACTCGACACACGTGTAAATGAGAAGTGCAAGCGGAATACAACTGAGTGGAAAAAAAAACTATTGAGATGCAATGCAGCATGCAAGTTGAAAAAGCAACTCGATATGCAATAGTATAGGAAAGTTCAAGATGCAACATGATAAATAAGTTGAAAACATAATTTGACATGCAAGTGTATAGAAAATGATCATCGAGATACAACATGATATTCAAGTGTATAAAAAGTCAATCCGAGCACCAAGTTCCACGCTTTAGGATCATCTATAACAATAAATCATATCCCACAGACATCACTCGATTGTTGAATCATGTATCTCAATGGAATCAAAAAGCAACGACGACGTCTCAAAAGGTGATAAGAATGGTAGAGAGCGTGTCTAAGGACGCGTTTGGTTGGTGACCAACGCGCACCGAAGCTCCTGTGCCGCAACTGCGGCAAACTACGGCAGGTGTTTGCTTGGCGCCGTCCCTTAGGCGCGCCGCAAAATCACTGGAGGCACTCAGTTCATTTTTCTCGCCCAATCATGCCGCAACTCCGGCGCTCGTTTTCATCACCGCAGTTCAGGCGCAGCCTCTGGTGCGGCGTGGAAAACGTAGGCGGCTACCAAACGCGCCCTAAGTCAACAAGAATGAGAATAAAGTTAGACGTACTTAAAGTAAGATTGAACTTGTGTTATTTATCAGGGGTATAATTGAACAGGAGGTGAAAAGAACCATTGGAAACCTGATGATGAGCAACATCAAGACTATGCAAGAATTTATGAACAATATTCAATACAAGGGGTTATGTCTTGTAGATAGGGATATCCCATCTATACGACTATACTGGCATGGAATGGCTCCACTAAAGTGATATTTTTACATCCGAAAAATGGTTTATTTGATTTCTACTAGCAGTCAATATAAACGACCACGGGTACAAATGCCTCCATATTTGTGTTGGCGGTCGTTTGTGTCACCCGCCAGCACACTGATTCATGTCGTTGGCTCATCGCTCGCTTATGTGGTCCGCCAGCATAAATACGGTGGTGGTTCAGATTGGCAAGACGAGAAATGGGATAGATAGCCCCTATCGGGTATGGCCACATGAAGAACTGGAGAAACAATGCACAGGAAAAAAAAACAACAAAGTACATCTGTCATTCATTTGCTTACTTCAACCATATGAACAGCTCAACAGATTTTTTTTTGCCGACAAGTGCATGTGTCATTCTTTTGCTTGCTTCAACTAGATGAATATCTATTTGAAAAAAAAAAGCACTGTATGAACAGCTCGATATTATTAAAGCTAGTCCCTTTCCATCTTGAGCAGAAGCGTGTGGGAATAAAGACAAAACGAGTCCCAGCTACTGTCTTCATTTCAGGAAGAATGAAAATTTTTAGATCAAAAAAAAGGAAGAGTGAAATTTTAGTTTTTTTAGAAATATCAGTAATGTTATCCAATTATTTTGGTACGGTTAATAATTAACCGGGTCTATCTATTTAGGTTGTAAGTATAACTCCTTGCTCCTTATTAATTTATTTGATTGCTGTGGGGAACTCCCCCACAGTTCGTTTCAAAAAAAAATCTATTTAGGATTGTTATCTTTCCTTTATTGGTGTAAGGGGGTGTTTAATTCCGGTGAAAAATTTTGGTGAAAATTTTTGCAAAGAGAATCTTACCATTTATATAGTACTAAATATAGAATAATAATAAAACTAATTATAGATCTCGCCTGAAAATCGTGAGACGAATCTAATGATGGTAATTAATCCATGATTAGTGGATGGTTACTGTAGCATCACTGTTGCAAATCATGGCCTAATTAGGCTCATTAGATTCGTCTCGCAAATTTACCCAGGGGTTATGGAATGGGTTTTGTCATGAACACACGTTTACTACTCCATGCATGTAAGATTGGTGAAAAATTTTGCAAAATTGAACACCCCCTAAATTCTTGTATGTAATTAAGTGAGCCTTTAGTCCAAATTAATTTTTAAGATTACACTCTTTACATTATTGTGAGGTTTTTCTAAAGGACAGAATTGCAATTTTTATAGGATGGAGTAGGGCTTTATATTTAGATAGAAATATATTTGGTCGAAGCCCAAAACTCGAACATTTGTATGGATGAATTAATGTTGGATATATATAACAAAAAAAAATGGTTCTTGTAATTGGAACATATTTTCTTAAGCCACCCTACAAGTCACTTGGTGTGGAAGAGCTCCTCCATGTCCTCGAGGCTCCGTCCTCTGGTCTCCGGCAGGCACGTGTAGACGAACACGAAGGCGGCAGCAGCGATGGCGGCGTAGAGGTAGAACGCGCCGGCCATGGTGATGGCCTTGTAGAGCGTGATGAAGGTCATGATCACCACGGCGCACATGGTGCGGTTCATCGCGGTGCCGAGGCCGGCGCCCTGCCCGCGCAGCCGGAGCGGCAGGATCTCGGAGCTGTACACCCACGCCAGGGGGCCCAGCCCGACGGAGAAGAACACCACGTACGCCACCACGGCGGCCACGCTCACGGTGGACAAGGCGGCGCCGTGGTCGGCGCCCGCGAACGCCGCGAACAGGGAGCCCACCAGCAGCAGCGACGCCGTCATGCCGCCCGTGCTCACGAGCAGGAGCGGGCGCCGGCCGAGGCGGTCCACCAGCGCCATGGCGATGAGGATGGACCCCGCCTTGGCGACGCCGAACAGGACGTTGAGGCTCAGGAGCAAGGTGTTGGACTGGACGCCGGCCATGGCGAGGATCCGCGGGCCGTACAGCACCACGGAGTCGATGCCCGACGCCTGCTGGAAGAACTGCAGCGTCAGCACCGTGGCGAGCACGCGGCGGACGCCGGCCTTGGTCGCCACCTCCTTCCACGCGCTGCCTTTCCCTTGGCCGTCGCCTCCTCCGTCGTTCCCGCAGGAGACGACGTCCTCGATCTCCAGCAGCCGCTGCTCGGCCTCGGCGGGCGTGTCCGACGTCCTGTGGAGCACGGCTTTGGCCTCGGCGACCCGGCCCTTCATGACCAGCCACCGCGGCGACTCCGGCATGGTGAGCGTGCCGGCCGCCAGGAAAACCGGCGGCACTGCCCCCGCCGCGAACATCACCCGCCACGAGAGGTGCGCCGGCAGCCCCGAGAAGGCGAGGTTCGACACGTAGCTCAGCATCACTCCCGTGTTGTTGAAGATCTCCATGAACCAACAAAGGAAGCAAGATCTTAGCTCGCCAGTTGTTCTTGACACACCGCTACGCGTACGAGCAAATTAATTAAAATTAATTGAATTACCTCGGGGACTGAGGTGAGGAGGCCGCGGGAGGACGGCGGCGCGATCTCGGCGGCGTAGATGGGCGCGATGACGAAGTCGTAGCCGACGGCGATGCCGGCGATGAAGCGGCCCACCATGAGCGCGTTGTAGCCCCCGGCTAGCGTCATGATGAGCGGGCCGACGAGGAAGAAGACGTTGGCGAGCACGATGGTGAGACGGCGGCCGAGGCGGTCGGAGGTCCACCCGGCCAGCAGCGCGCCGGCCAGCGAGTAGATGTTGATGACCCCCGACAGCACCTCGATCTGTCCGTCGCTGATGCCCAGGTCCTCCGCCATGAAGATCTGCGCGCCGCTCATCACCGCCACGTCTGCCGCGCGCCGTCCACGGCAGGCATGGCCGGCGGCACTTCAGCATACACATAGATACATATATGCAAATAATTAAAGGTGGTAATGATCTGCGTACTGTAGCCCGTGAGGATGGAGGTCATGGAGGCGAGCACGGCGCAGAAGAAGGGGAATCTGTTGCGCTTCACCGGCACCGGCGACGATGGCGCGGCGGCGTCGGGCTTGGCGAGCAGCGGCGCCTCGGAGTTCCATGATTGCGCCATGGCTCGCTGTCACTCAGGCTGCGGCGTGTCCCGTCGACGACAGCGTTTTGGTTGGGCTTAATGATCCGGGACACGGGGGCTGTCGCCGACGACACATATAGGGAGTGGAGTGTGGACTGCGGAGCAGTGTTATTAAGTCGTCCGACTAATCACGATTAGTCGCGATTAGTCGTCCTTATCGCTCCTCTGCCACCGATAATGTCCACCGATGCGATTTGGCCGACTAGAAAGCTGGTCGTCCGACTAATCGACGACTAATCACGATTAGTCATCCGATTAAGTCGTGGACGACTAGTTTGGTTGGTTCTTGGAGAAGTCTAAAGAGCATATGGACTTGAAAAGTTTTGGGATTTCAATTCCACCCATTAGATTTTAGGTACTCCCTCTGTTTCAAATGTTAGTTATTCTAATTTTCTTGGGTCAAAACGTCTCAAGATTTTATAAATTTATACAATAAAATACCAATAATTGTAATACCAAATAAGTAACATTAGATTCTTTATTAAATATATTTTCATAGTATATATATTCGGTGGTATAAATCTTAGTAATCCTTTCCACGATATTGGTCAAACTGAAAATGGTTTGACTCTTCAAGAAAGTTGTAATGCTTTGAATTAGATGAATCTTTACTTGGTTAAGCTTTAGATGACTGATGTTATTTTCATTTAATATTGAGACGTTATTTATTTATGTACTAAATTTGCTTAATTATGTCCCTGTTAGCATATTATTATGTGCAAAAAAATGCATATATTGTTTTCTGTTATCATTGTTCAATATACGACTATATATACATAATGTGTACTGGCTAGGACGACTAGATCACGATCAGCCTCGACTAGGTTTGACTAATTTGCCTGATCGACGACAAATCACGACTAATCATCTTATCGGTAGTCTTACGACTAGGTTCGATTATACGATTTGAAAACATTGCTGCGGAGGCGACGGAGACGTTGGGTTCGGCCTTGAGCAGCTGAGGAGGAGGGCACCAGATCATGGTAACGCCTGTAGAACAATAGCTCAGTATTATTTGTACTATTTTTCTTCATTTGAAATCTACTAGTAATAAATAGCTAGTTCAATTATTGAAAGAGTTTCTGTAGAGCTAATAAATGAGCTAGAGCTTAGAGATTCCCATCCCTGCCAGTCGTGGTCCTCCCGTGCGTGGACCGGCATGGACATCCAATTTCTTTCTCTTGGCCTCTTGTGGCTCTATTTTCATTTGTTGGATTAAACAGTACTCCCTCCGTCTCAAAATAAGTGTTTATTTAGCCTTCAAATTTTGTCCCACAAAGAGTGTTCATTTAGCTTGTAGTAATGATCATATAATTAAATCAATCCTAAACTCTAAGAAAAAAATGCATGGAGAAACGTATAGAGCCAATCAAATGCTTGATTGATGATATTTCTCATGTTCCAATGCATGTGCATTTATTGACAGCGCAGTTTTCAATCACACCTACCATGAATAATTAGGGGCAACATGGTTATTTTCTATGACTACTAATATGTCTGAAAATTTCTAAACGAACACTTATTTTGGGACAGAGGGAGTAATGTTTTTCCTCGAAACAAGTAAATCACTTTTTATATAGGAATAGAGCATGCAAGGCGATGAAATGACTAGACGAATGAAGAGTGAAGAAACTCATATTATTGTATTCTTTTTTTACTTTTTTTATTGCGAAACACCATACATGCACAACCACTCACACACGGAAGCACAGTCATCTATATAAACACATGCATATAAATCCTATCTATATAAGCACTTTTTCAGAAACACCAGTATGCATAGACGCTCGTACTCACACGCACACTTATCTCTACGAACACACGCATGCAAACCCACCCCTATGACCACATCCGATAGAATGCACTGGTCGTCCGAATCTTGATATTGATGAAGTCAGTACAGACGTCTCGCTATCAGTGGGCTCATCTTCTACCACTGAAAGAATGGTGCTTGGTGCTGTTTAAAATCCTGAAATAAATTTAGAAAAAACGTGAGACCCACGTCGAGTCAAGGACTCGAAGTGGGGTAGGTAGGTTTTACCACAAGAAATTTAATCAATTATAAATACAGTTCGTCATTGAATTTTATTTACATGTATGCTCGTGGAAGTAGGAAAGAAATTACCGCTATGCACATCGTCCGTGCTCTATGATACTACATGATGTGTAACGGCCCATCCGCCTACACGAACATGCGCATGTGCCGTATTTCATTTGTCAGGCAAAAAAATATATCACTCGTGGCAGCATTTACGCATGAAAACGACGAGTTGTCTGCAGATGAAACGCATCCACTCTTAATGGTGATAGGAGCTTAATTTTCACAGGGTAAGAGTCAAATTATTGGAGAGGGTACAGCTACTCGGAGTTATAAGCCCGTCCCCAATAATGTCGTCCACTCTGCGTATCCTCGCAAAATAAAAACCTAAAAACTAAACAGAGAGATCTCTCCATTTAAGACTAACTGGAGACCCCTCTTGTTACATCCTTAAACTCCACATAGAAAGTAACATCAACACATGGAAGTAACAATCTGCAAAGGGGAGGTCGTCGACGCCGGGTGGGTTGTGGGCGGGGCGGCCGGCGGCGAGGTCGCCGCCGGCCGTGGTCGGCGGTGGAGGTGGCGGGGTTAGGTTTAGGGTTTGGGTTTGGGCTTAGGGGTTCGGGTTTGAGGAAAGGGCTTCCATGGCCGGCGGTTTTAGAGGGATGGCCGGGGGCGGCGGCCGGCTCGGCGGAGGAGGCGGGTTGAGGGGCGGTGGAGGCGAGCCGACGATGGCGCCGGCCGCCAGGCGGCGGTGGACATCCGGTGTGTGGAGTCAGCGGTGGGGGCGAGGCGGGTACTCGTTAGGAAGGGCGGGGTGGAGGGGGAAGGGCGGTGGGTGGGGGGGCAGCGCGGCGGCGAGTTCGCCGCCGGTCGGGGCGGTGGGTGGGGGGGCAGCGGCGGGGTGGCATGGGAGACTCCGATCTGAGGCAAGGGTGAGGGGAAGAAGGAGATAGGGAGGGGGAAGAGGAAGGAAGGGAGGGGAGAAACCGGAGAGAAGGATGTACCTGGTCGACGAGGAGCGAGGCAGCGGAACGGCGCGAGGAAGAAGACGTTCGCGCGGGGAAGAAGACGCTGAATTTGTTTTTTTCTCGCAGACGAATGGATAAGGCGTACGGGGGGAGGGCTCTCGAGCTATCGCTAACGGGAGAGCCCTCTCCCGATAGCCAGGTCAAAAAAAATACATTATGTATTGTGCGAGTGAAAGCAGCGTGTGAGTGAAAGTTTTATTTGGAAAACCCGGTTGTTGGAAACTCTGCACGGATGCATTGAAGGCACACTACAAAAAAATTGAAGTCTCAAAAAAAATTGAGTATCTAGTGCCTACAATGATTTGTGATTGTCACAATCATGAGTGTCTTGTCCTAGAAAAACTATACCAACGTTTCTCCTGCGTCATGTCGTATGTCATAAAATCTATGTTATAGAATGTATATAGAGCAAGTAAGAACTTATAACGTCCTTATATGGTAGTTTTGCATACGTGCAGGAGATAGTTGAGAAAAAGAAAAGAAGAAATTTCTCATTCAAGAAAGTGGACTGTAGTGTGCTATTTAGAACATTGATTCTCATTCAAGAGGATAATTCTACACAAGCGAAACAATAACCGGAGATGAGAGAAAGAGCAAGAAAGCTAAATGACGGGTTCATTGGATGGAAACCATTGCAGAGACAACTTATTGTGCCCTCCTTTCAATTCCTATTATCACAAATATAACCAATTTAAGATATTGATATACTCTAAATAGGATCTGACACCTTGACTGCTAAATTTTTTTAAAAAAAACTATTATTTCTAAAATAAAAGTTTATATTATGAAACTATATTTCTATATAATATAATGAATAGTTTCATCAACGTTATGTTGCTAAACTATTTAGATTTTTAGCTATTGATAGTCAAAGGTAAATAAAATGACTTTAATATTTATGATAAGAGGGAGTACATGGTTCCGTTGGATGAGTTCGCACTAATTCTCATTGGAGCCCCTTTATTGGGAAATGTCCATTCACTAGGGTAAAATTTCATGGCGGGCAAACTCCACGATAGCCAACTAAACTTTCCACAAGACGATTGGCTCTCCGCTTGGCCTCTCATGATCATCCCCACCGCTTTCACTAGACAGAGCTTCAACAAACCGCCAAGAACCTCTCCTCCTTTACACAACCATCAGCTGGCTCTTTACAAAGCTTTGTTGAAGGGTCTCGATAACTACAACGCCCCATATCTACAACACTTGTTGTGTGTGCAAGCACCGATAGCAAAGAGGTATGCAAACCTCACTAAACTCTAGACTAAACCCTAAAGTAAAGCACTAAGGAGCCTAAAATACCACTAATCAAAGCCAAATCCTTGTTGTTAATTGTCTAGTCTTCTCTTATGCACTTTGGTGGACAGAGCACTTGATTTGGTGTACTTCAATACCCACTAGCTTCTCTAATCTCTAACACTCTTCAAATGACCAGGTAGAGGGGAATTTATAGCCTCAACATGAAGAACTAGTTGTTAGCTACTTGTTGCACTTTTCTGTTATAGCTCCGAGAATTTATAGCCCAACATGAAAAACTAGCTGTTATAGCTCCAAGAATGCACCACCGCAATAGTCTGTACTCACGGTACAAGTAGCTGTTGGCTGACTGATGTGGGTTCACAACGGCCACCCCGACTGTTGCGGTGTTGTTCGGTGGGTGATCACCGCAATAGTATGTCATTGCATAGCCGTGTTTCATCTTCTGCATCATCACCGACTATTGTGGTGGATCTTTAAACAAGCACCGTTGTTGCCATTCCTCTTTTGTTGTTGCGGTGTAAAGTGCAGGATCTTTTTTGAGCTTCTTAATCTTTGGTTTCATCTGTGATTTACATACCATAGAATTCAAACTCTCTAAACTGAACCATGACTTGGACGACGTGATTTGTATACCATGATTTGGACAGCATTTTTGGGACCTACGCACTCGACAAACTTGTTAGTCCTAATAGCTCTGTTTTACAAATAGCCTGTACTGCACACGGTCTTTGTGGATCTTTCATTGTCATTGAAGTTATGTTGCGGAGTGTCATCATCACCTATGTTTCGCTATCAGAAGAAGAATCGTCACTGGTTTTATTTCTAATATAATCAATTAGTGCCACTTCAACGGCAGGCAGAATCATTTTGTGACAAAATGACGTTTGCCATTGAGTGATAACAAGGGTCACCGTAAATGAAATTGTGAAGAT
Organism: Alloteropsis semialata; assembly: GCA_004135705.1. Taxonomy (NCBI): domain Eukaryota; kingdom Viridiplantae; phylum Streptophyta; class Magnoliopsida; order Poales; family Poaceae; genus Alloteropsis; species Alloteropsis semialata. Next base: position 12,473,616 of record CM014272.1, read on the forward strand.
ATCGTAAACTCGCAGAGCGATGACTTTTTGTGACGAAGAGTCTTGTTCGTCAAGGTGCCAAGCTTCCTCACAAAAAAAAATGGCGACCGCTGTTTTGTGACATTTTCATATATTGTCATGACTTTTTTTGTGTGCTGTAGACGTTCAAATCTCTTAATAGTGCACAACAGTATTATCAGGACGCGTAGCACTTAACTCAATAATCAACATTATCGTCGTCCTAGGCTCCAAGCCCCATGGGCCATGGCCTTGCAGACAGAGACTGAATCAAACAGGCACCAAAGCCGCTGCACAGTATCGATGTAGATAGATAGAAATCACCCAACAGAGGAATTGTAGCTACTCTTCTACAGATTAAGGTTCTATCATATCTTTAAACTTTCAGCCTGTGCATGATCCAACACTGGTCGGTTTAAATTTAAACTCTTCGGTACTCCAAACAACTGAAAAGAAACACAAGATTCCCACACTACACGACATCATCCAGGAACAAGTTTGCTACAGAATACAGATACTGCCTCCCAGCTCCCAAATACATGGATGGACACAGTTCTGAATTTAGCTCAGCTCAAGCCATCCCGCCACTAGTTGCCGTCCTGATTATCTGAAACAAGGCTGCATAGAGCAGGAAAACAGGCAGTCAGATAACCCTTTGCTTAGATCACTGCCTTCTCTGATTTAATCAGGAAATGCAGGCCACTTTCAGAGCAGATTCGCAAGTTAGATAATTCTACAACATACAAAGGAAATAGAGACGGACAGAAAAAAACACGAGGAAAAAAACTTAAATTATGGCATGTTTGGTTGCAACTAATTTTTAAGCATATAATGCATTAGACAAGTAAATTTGCATAATCCAGGATATCATCTTGGTAACATTGACTTTTACAACTATCAATGAAGTGAACAATAGTTACATCTGGGCAAAAATATTTTATATCCTCGATGAAAAAAGGTAGCATGCCTACAAAGCTGGTTGCAGACTTGAAGTATCCATTTTAGTTTGGGTGATAAATGGTCAACAATCAATCCATGAAAGTCCATAAAATTGTACAGCCCATTGAAACATGCCGTGGATAATGACAAATAATAGTTTCATATTTATATGCATGCAGTTCATGAATGCAAAATAATAGTTCTCAATGGCACAAAGCTGGTAAATGGCCCTTTAATGCTAGAGAGCTATATTATGTTGTATTGACACTTCTAAGTTATAACCATGAGTTCGAAAGATTTCCAAAATAGGATACGTAAGAGTATTAGAACAGAAGGGAGATGAGCCGTTTAAATAGGTGTCAAGTGTGCAATGCTTACATGAACCAATGACCACAAAAATGAAGAATCCAAGCACGATTGGTCCAACAGGGTAGTCATTCCCCTTCTTCACAGTAGTCTCAGGCACAGAACCCCTCTTTGTGATGTTCTTCTGGAATTTGGCACTCTTCCGGTCAGCAAGACGCCTTGAAGTAGTCTGGGTGAATGAGAGAGAAAAACTTAGTATACAGAATAATATAAAACAGTTTGTAAGTGGACAGAGGTACCTTATGAACAGGACAAATCTTTTGTTAATTTTTTACAAAAGAAACTTATTTTTGAAATAAAAAAAATAGTGACATTTGGATCTAGTTAAGAATCGATCAGTTAGGAAATGACCACAGCTAAATCGTGTCAAATTCCGCTACCATTCACTTTCCTGATTGATAGTTATATCGATGTTTGTATAGCTACTAGACATCTGCTGAAGAAACAATGGCCTCGCAAAATAAATCTTACTAGTTCCACCTAACCTGTTGAATACCTAAACCAGTCAAAATAATCATGATGATTGGTTCAACAACCGAAAACAGCAGCTAGAATTTGATGTACGTCGGGACAATAAACACGCTAAAGAGGATACTGATTTGCATCAGCTTAGATCAGTGACATAGCATCAGAGATGTATACAGTGCCACATCGGCACCCAATTGAGATCACAAAAAAAGATAACCAAAAACATGCTTATATTTACATCACTTAAAACGTTGCAAGATTGGTACCAATCTTATGAATCATTCTTAAAACATCGAAAACAACTTCAAGCTTCATATTTGGTTTAGGGATGCTGAACACTAAACGGCCATATCAAGCTTTATGCGTGTTCATACCAGTTAAAAAACAAATAGAATACCACAAACACAATCTATAACTACCCCTTGTGTTTAGTTGTCTATATAGATAAGCTCGTCATATTTTTCAAATCTATACAGGCTCAACAGGCCAAGCATCCCAACTGGGTGACATTAAAGATCCTATCGTTTATACAGACAGTTCAAAATCAAAAGCACCATTATCTCCAACATAAAGAGAAACTATATCCGAATTTCAGAAATTCAAGTTACAAAGCACAAATTATCTTCGCCATTGCTTAATCCATGACGCAACATCCATATCTTGTATCAGATCAACAGAAGCCAGCATTGGGGGCGAAATATATACGAAAGTAGAATCAGGAAATCAAAAAAATTATTGATTATAGCCATCCAACCCTGACGCACAACCCTGCATGAGCATCGAGCCCAGCACGGTCAGGAGCCTGACCCTGGCACGCTATCCTCATTTCTTTCTAGATTACCTTCCCCAGTTTCTCAGATCTCCGAAAACAAATAGTGGACTGGAAGGGCATCAACGCAAATCCACCTCTGGATTGCTGTCCCCACGAATTGAATCAATAATCTCCCCCAATCTGTCGGCCAAGACCTACGGTGAAACAACGCCCTAAATACCGTATCGGTCCATACTCGCAGTCGGAGAAATCATGCAGGCGGCACTCACTGCACCAGCGCAAATCAATCCCCCGCGAGGGATACCAACCAAACCAGCCCCCCGCCGGACCAAATCAAACACAGAAGCAACGTGTGCATCCACACACCAGATCACATCGCACGGGTAAAAACAGGACCCAAAATTCGAGGCTAATCAACACCTCATCCTACGCCACAGAGCCTCACGATTCGAGGAAAGAGGCATTTCGTCACGAGTTTCTCCGCACTTACCATCTTCGCGTGCCTCCGGAAGTGACCTCGCCGGGGATGGGGGCGGTGTCGACGACGCGAGGCGCGGCGCGAGCGGGGCCGGAGAGGAACAAGTAGCGGGCGATGTGCGCGATTTGGGTGCCAACGCGAGGGGTTTTATGCAATGTTCCTTCTTATAACTGCCAGGCCGGCTCGGGACGTGGTCGGGCTGACGTGGCGGGAGCGCATTGGGCGGGCCTGACGCGTGGACCTGGAATCAGGGACCGTTTATCACGTCTCGAGATTGGTGCGGCATACGCTGGGCTTTTGGACGGACAGGGCCCGAGTGGGCTTGATTTCTCAAGTAGGAGTGGGCTTTGTGTCAAGGAGGTAGTGCTAGCGAGTTTGCAGCCAGGCCCATCAGTGCTTTTTCATTCGCCTCCTCTCCTCACCTNTGACCCCTGCGGCTCTGGCGCTCTGCCCCGCCTCCCGTGCTCCTATCTTGAAAAGAACACTACAAAAATGTGTACAGTAAATTGCAAACAAAATACAGAGACGCAGAAAACGGCACTGATTCAGCTAGGAGAAATTTTTAATGCCATGGGCCTAAATAGATAAATTGTAATGATATATCTTTAAAAATCAAGTTTTCACGATGGCATATAACAAGTTAACTTGTAGAGAGCAAAAGGTGCTTGGATGAACAAAATAATGCGAGAAACCAAAAGGCCCACCCTTCTTTGTTGCTTTTCCCGGCATAACATGGTGGTGCCCATAGTGGAGTTGCTGCACGCTTGCGTTGCGTAACACATCGGGAATGTGCCACTGGCCCCACTGCCCCGCACGCAAAGGAACACCGCAGCGCGCAGCCCTTTTGCGCACCCGGGATTTCGGATCACATTTGGCGTTGTTCCCTTCAGAAAATAGAAACTCGTCGAATCGTAAAAATAGATATCGGAAAGAGTATTTGAATACTAATAAAAATAGATATCGGAAAGAGTATTTGAATACTAATAAAAAAACTAGAGTAAAATGCACTAGAGGTACATTAATTTGTATGTAGATGTCATTTAGGTCCATAAACTCTAAAATTGTATTTTTAGGTCCATAAACTTTTTAAACCGTGCCATCTGAGTCCATACCTGTCCATGTGTACAGATAGCGCTCGAGTGGCATGCTGATTGGGAATGTATTAATCAGAAGGATGGTGCGAAAAGACCATCTTACCTCTGGGTTGTCTTCAACCTCCCGCTGCAGCTCCTCCCAATTTGCTCTTTTCTTGTTTCCCCGGATAATTTCTCTGCTTCTTCCTCTACTCTCCTCACAAGCAATAGCAAGCAGCTTTTTATTTTTCTACTCCTCAGTCCTCACACGCACATCAAACCGTTTAAGCCATTCCTCCTCCTCGTCAACTGCCGGGCTACCGGCCGTACCCTGTCCTTGCCACGCGTGGCTGAGGCTTTTGCCTCACCAGCGCATGGGGGCGCTTCACTGGTCATCATGTACTCTGCCGGCTAGTGCTGCCACACAGCTCGGGCGCCGGCGTTGACCTCATCTCTGCCCGTTGGATGAGGTCAACGGTGCCGACCACATTAATGTGCTCTACGCGTGCAGGGTATGGGGAGGCGGAGGAGTCGGTGGCTCGGTGCTGCCGGCACTGCTGCCATGCCGGCAGTTGTGCTTGTGCAAGGTGTGCGAGACACCTACCTCGCCTACTTGCCACGCTTCTCGATACCACATCTTCAACCCCGCGGCCGTTGAACATGAGCTCAGAGACCAATACGCCATCGTGGCCGCCCAACTGTGCATCCGCCGATGAAACTTGTCTCGCCCATAACATGTTCGATGAAATGCCTCATCTGAAGACCATGGGGAGAGAGACAGAGGTAGAGAGAGAGAGCGCTTTTTAAGTTGTGTCATCTATGTCCATGTCTGTAAATTGAATTACACAACTCGTCTGGAAATTAATTTTAAATCTATTAAGCCTAATTAATCTGTCATTAAAGATTGTTTACTGTAACACGACGTTGTCTAATCATGGCCTAATTAGGCTCCATAGATTCGTCTCGCGAATTTACCTGAGGTATGAAATGAGTTTTATCATTAATTCATGTTTAATATCTCTAATTAATGTCCTAGCATTCGATGTGACGGATAAATAGCACAAACTTTACGTAAACTTGCCGATGTAAACAATGCCTTAGGTTAGAGGCTTGGTTCGTCTGTTAATCTACATGGGCGTTTCCATGACGCGACTCTGCCATACTCCGTTTTCGGCTTTTTATCTGTGCATCGAGTGACCCAATAATTTTCTTTTTTTAAATGACATTACAACACACACCCGCACATTCATCCATACGAAGACAAGTAAGCATACCCCTATTACCAGATTTGAAAATTTTTTTTTGAATAATACCTTTGAAAGACTAGGCTAGCAGGTCTCGAACTGCAATTCCAAATTGTATGGCAGTTGACAACTACCTCTCCATCCCAAAATAACTGTAATTCTGAATCTACATAACCTTTTGTCTGGATTCATATCTACAACTGCCGTTGTTTTGCGACCGATGGAGTACATAGAAATGGTCATTTGAATTACATGTCTATACATCCCATCCTTGGTACGAATCCCAACAAAGAATGAATGTTAACAGAAGCCACGTGTGCACGAGCCCATGTGAACGCCAATGCAGCCATTATCATCTGATCGGGAACGAAAGAAACTGTTTTCCAAACCAGAGTCTACCGTATCGCATTTGGACAAAATCTTAAAAATTCGTCGGCAACGTTTTCGGTTGTTTCTTGTGTGCTAGTGCGTAGTACTACAGGCGTACAGCTCTCTTGTATAGCAGTATACGTATACTCTTTCACAGAGAGGAGATGAATCAATGCGCAGCAAAAAAGCTCGAATACGTACGTGCACGTCGTGCCTTCCCTCGTGCAATGCAAAAGAGACGTACACCTCTCTACACGCGCCGCCGCGTCGAACGAGTACTAATCTACCACGTCGTCGTCGCGGCGGCGCCGCTCTTGCCGTAGAGCCTGAAGAGGTTGAAGGCGGAGAGGAAGGCGAGCAGGACGGCGGCGAGCCCCGCGGCGACGGCGCTAGCGATCCCCGCGCCGGCCTGCCTGCAGAAGGCGCCGTACATGCTGCAGATCCCCATCCACTGCAGCTCCGGCTGGCCCCGCTTGGCGATCACGGACGCCTGCAGCGCCGCCGCGACCGCCGCCAGCATGACGTACGCCAGCGCCTGGTCGCACGAGAACACGCACCATGCCATGGCCCGGCCCAGCACCAGGCTTCCTCCGCCGCCGCCGCTGCCGGTGGTGCCTCTTCCCCTCGCCGCGGCGGCGGCGACGGCGACGGCGACGCAGCACCGCGCCGCCTGCAGCAGGCTGTACCCGGCGGCAACGCCGCTGGCCACCACCAGGAACACCATGGCCTTCATGTCCGCGAAGGTGGCCTTCTTCTGGAACGAGAAGAAGGTCCGCGTCTGGCTGTCGGTGCCCACCAGCGCCGCCGCCAGCGCGGCCAGCCCGCACAGCAGCGCCCGCAGCGCCAGCTCCGCCACCTTCACCTTCCGCTCCGCCACGGCGCCGCCCACCATGGTGGATTGGTACGGTGGTGGCCGTGTGCAGCAGGCAAGAGACAATCAATCAATCAATCAGAGGTCAGAGAGAAGGAGATCGACGGGAGTGGAGGTTCACGGGAGCGATAGTGGGTGTGGCTCCAATCTCCATCCATGGCGAGTTTTATAGCGGAAAATAAAGCTTCGTCCACTATGATTCTTTGGCGCTAGTGCGAGGGTGGGGCCGTGGGGGATGCTGTGCCTGTGCGTCGCAGGCGTAGCCGTCGTCTGGTGAAGGGTGATGATTTATTGTGGCCATCATCACGGGAGCTCTTTTCTAGAAAGCGGATAACATTGGACGTGTGCACGCCAAGGCCTACTTTAATTTGGAGAGAAGGGTTTCACACATCAGCGGCCCTATGCTCTCACAACCTCATGAAATGCATACGTACACGTGTATGTTCAACAATTATCACGAATATTTTCTCAGTAGTTGAATAGATGAAAATAGATATGGGCAACAATTATCACGCTTTGAACCCTCTGCGCGTCTACAATTTTTCAAACCTCCAAAAAAAAATGACATGTCATGTGGGCCAGTCGCCACCACGTCCATCATTCGTCTCTAAGGCTCCGCACTTGTCGTCTCCTAAATGCATCCTCTAAAAGGAATATCCTGTCCTGATCATCGAGATTCCGTACTCTAAACCAACTTCTCCCGCACCCGTCATACTCCAAATCACATACTCTATCCCAACTCTACTATATTTTATTCATCCATCCCAACTACGATATCATCTCTCTCCTCACCTTTTTTTTTCTTTTCTTTATGAATTTTATCAAAATATATCCATCTGAGATCTTGTTTTGAAGGATTTATTGCAACGAATTTAATGGTGCAATCAGAATTTAATTTGGTTTTTTGGTTTGTGAGTTATAACATTTTTTAGTTAGTTGAAAACGTGGGGCCCGCCACTCAACACTCCTCTCTCTCGGCGCATCCTCTGCCAGCGCCTCTGCGCGCGCTGCCCCACGCCGGATAGCGCCTCTCCCAGATTTGGCGTGTGGAGTGACATACGGGACGGTAGCGTTCCTCTTTAGGGTACCCGCTGCAGGCGTTTTTACGTCAAAGGCGTACTGCCGTTCGGCGTCCCGTACCGGATAGCGCACCCGGTGCGGACAGCGTAAGACCCCGGACAGGGGATCCAAGAAGAAAGAAGGCCTTCACCTTCGCGGTTTCACATCTCCAGGAGTGACCGCCGGCTCCCGACACGCTGCAGAGCCGCTACAGTGGACCAGTAGTGCCTTCGCGCCAACCATGCGAAGAGACCATCCATCCCATCTCTCCAAACGCTGTAGCCTGTACCCGCATGTCTCTCAATCATGCAGCCGTAGTGGAACTGATGGGCGGCAGTGACTCTCTTGGCGATCAGGCAGGCAACGTTCATACCTGCCGACACGGTAAAGGTAAACCAGCCACACCAGCACCAGCTGCCCAAGTGCGCTTGGCCTTTGTGATCGTGCCTTATTCAGGTCGGTCGCGTCCCCGGTCCGTCGGCCGTTGCAGCCGGTGGTCACAGACTCGCAGGTCGCACACCTTACATGAGAGGGCATCAAAGAGATACAAATCTATTACTCCCTCTGTTCATTTATATATGACGTTGATTAGCTCAATTTTTGAGTCCATGGGCGTCATATAAACAAGAACGGAGGGAGTAGCATCAAGCAAGATTATATTTACTCACAAAGTATACATATATGTTTGGTCAACGACAGTGTACACATAGAACCACCACCACTGTTTGCTCCACCTGCTCCGAATCAGCCCGGCTTTAACCTTTAAAAGTTCTCAAACAGCAACCGTTAATATCGATAAACTACAACGGCACATCATAAGCACCAACCAAACACACCTAATGGCATTACTCCTCTGCTAACACATTACACTGATGAAGGAATCAGCAGGCATCAGCACAGCATCACAGATATATATATAGTTACCGATCTGATCTGAGGGGCGCTCGCTAGTGCCCCTCCGACTTGGTTGGCATGCTGCGGACGTTCTTGAGCAGGTCCTGGATCTTGGACAGCATCATCGTCTGCGCGGGATCCCCTCCGGCGCCTCCCCCGCTGCCGCCCGCACCGTGCGTGGGTGGCTTCTGGTTCTCCTGCAGCTTGATCTTCTCAAACAGGAACTGCTTCTCCGCCTCCGCCTCCTCCAGGCGCCGCTTCAGGTACATGCTCGCGTAGTCCTGCTCCGCCGTCTTGGACTTGGCCAGCGCGATGCTCTGCAGCCGCTCCGCCTCCTGCCGCGCCTCGCTTGCCTTCAGCTGGAACATCTCCGCCTCCGCCTGCTTCAGCCGCACGATGCTCTCCAGCTCCTCCACCTGCTGCTTCTTGCGCAGCCGCTCTGCCTTCAGCTCCTGCGCCTCCCGCATCTTCTCCTCCAGCTCGCGGTCGCAGGCGTCCACCGCGAGGCGGGCCTTCTTGTACAGCCGCATCTTTTCTTCGGCGACGAGCTCCATCTTCCTTACGGCTTCTTGGACCACCTCTGCTATGCGGTTGCAGGCCTCCTGGGGAGTGATCAGCCGTCCTGGATCTTCATTTTCAGAGATCTTTGGAGAATCCATATCAAGCTCTGCATAGAATTTGCATCAACACACCAGTTGTTAGTGAGTTACCAAAACCAGTGGTATGAAAATAGAGAATTTAGAAAGCCAGGTTGTATTCACACGTGTGGTAAAAGAGTCAGATAGCTTAACTGTGTAACATAAATAAAGAACGGCTTAGTCCTCAAAATGAGAAATGTAACACCAAGATCCATAAAGTGAATATCCAAAAAGAGTTTTTTTTTTGATGAAAATTATACATATAGAGTTCAGTCAACCAAATTAAAAACATGTACAAAGGGAGGACCCAGGCCAAATGTGGTACTATACCCATTTAATTGATACAAGTGCTATCAGCCTTGGTTACAGACTATTCACAAAAAAAAAACTTGGTTTACAGACTGATTATATAAGTTGGGAATAACTGACACATCTCTTGACATCTTTAAGGAACAAGCAGCATCTTTGTCATGATGATTATGAGCTAAAATTCAACAATACCCCTCTTATGCAACAAAACACCTAACAATTCATGAAAATTAATTTTGAAGCAATATAAGAAATATAACCTTTGCTGTGGAAACCTGTAGGCTGTAAGTATTAGATAGAAACCCTACAGATGATACTCATATACTTTCAAAGTATCAGTTTCCATTTCTGATTTTTCCAACTTTTCAAGTGTTGAAAATAAAATCTAGTAAGAAATGCTTACAACTAAGAAGAATGGTAGAAAGAATGTGTTGGATACAGGAAAACCCTTGATCGGTTATTCAAACCTTTACAGAATTCTGTTTATAAAATCTAATGGCCTACCTATAAGATGAAGATATTTTTAATGCGCTAATTTGGAAGAATCCTGAATGAGTCAACACAGGTTCTTTTTGTCGCTGTTAAATCAAAAGAATATGTGTTTCAAATCCTTGTCTTACACCAGCTGTACAAATTCATATCCCCCCAAACTACAAAGAATCAACGATTTTACAATATAACTTAAGCAGGTAAAATGAACTACAATTACGGGGGACACATTAAAAAAAATGATTAGTGTCAACATTCTACTGCCCAGGTCGACGGAGTGGATGGGGTCAACAGCTAGGATGGACATTGGACAATGGCTAATGGCTGCATGTAACAAGTATAGGGTTCAGCAATGATGGATGAAGGCAGAAAAGAGACCATGGCATTGGCCTATGATGAATGTCAGGGCAGCTTATGACAGCTGTGCCTGAGATTAGAGTCGAGGTAGAAATACTAATGGGTGGAGGACAGGAGGAGGTGGTAGGTTTGCGGGACTGCAGGGTGGTGTTGGCGAGAGCAGTGAAGGTCAGGAACAAAGGCTTTGTGTTGCAATATGTCAATTCAAGTGGTTGAAAATTTTAGTTGCATAAGTGAGATTTTCTTAGTTATAGATAGATAGTGGCATTTCTTGATACCCACTCCAAAAGTGGCAGATCATCAGTCGCCCTGATTCAGTGGATTGAACTATGGGGAAACAAATCCAAAAGGTAAATAAGCAAATCCTAATTCACACAAATAAGTTCTCAAGAGAGGCAAAAGATGACCAAATTTCATCCCAAAAGCAGGAAAAGCAATAGATGACTGATGATACATATGTTGTTACATGAAATAGACCATTTTCATTGCCAGCCACTATAATCGAAATGCATAAGAGCTCATATGAATGAGCAGTGGAAATAGAAGCGGAAAAGATCAAAGGACTTTACATATAGAGGCCTGACAGAAACGTAGAAATGAGAGCAGATGCAAGGTAAGAAGTGACAAGTCAAACAACAAACATATATTTTTGTGAAGGAAAAGTAGACAGACCTTGGAGTGCCTGTAGTATCACCCTAGGATTTATGGAATCAGCAGGGGCGTTCCTCAACCTTTCAATCAGATCCGCACATTTCCTGAACAACACCCTGCCTTTTTGGTCCTCACTTAAACGGAATATCTTACAAACAAACTCAAGCTCCCGTAGCAGTGCATCCCTGTCCCAACCAGGAGCGCATTGTTGGAAGACATCCTTAACCCAGCCCAGCAGCTCTGAGGTCCTCTGGCAAGCGCGGCACTTAAAAAGCATCTCAGCATGCCCAATGCTGCTCTTCACTGATTGCCCCATTCCAATCTGACCATTATGAATTGCGCAGTCCGTGTGTGTCCAATGAGAGCAGAAATCACAACCAATCCAGCGGCACGTGTTGACCTCGAAATCAAACTTGTTACAGATGACACACATGCACAGGTTGCAAAAGCCATTCCTGCTAGCACACACATTGCACCTGCAGTCCTCAGCAGGGAGAGCACTCTGGCAGGCAATGTTCCTGCACCTCTTGTACAAGAAGACCTCCACTAGGCGAGTCTGCGGGATGGTAACACTGGGGTGCAGAAACGCCTGTATCCCAGTCTTGATGGCAACAAGGATCTCCAGCTGCACATGGTGGGCCATTGAAAGCATGGATGGCGTCAAATCGGTCCTTTCCTGGACAAGCTTCTGCAGGTACAAGAACTCCTCAATGTGGTGAGAACCCCCAGTACCTTCCAGAATCGACCTGAGCTCATTCTTGATGTCTTCCAAGTGCTCCTCCGGCATCACCTTCATCTTCTCAGCAACCAGATCAATCCTGTCCCGTGCAACCTCCCGCAGAAGCATCCCACCCACACGGGGAGAGGGTCCACGGATAACCTGCAGCTTGGACACACCATTCGCCACCTCCTTTTCCTTATCCACAGCCTTGCTCACAATACCGGCAGCAGCGCCACCATTGCTCTGGTTTGGCTCTGCTGGCCATGTATCCCTGGAACTGGCGCTCTCGGTGGCGGAGTCATGCCCCGGGTCGGAGTTCGAGCCAGGCTCCGGCATATCCGGCGAGCCCACCTGCTCAGACGACGCCAGCGAGAGCGAGGTTTGCAGTCCCGAGGGACGCGTGGCATGCCTCGGCGGAAGCATCCCCTGGGCCGATGGCGGCTGCTGGTGGAAATTAGCGCCAGAAGAGGTCCCCATCTTTCACAGACCTTAAGCTGCAACCTGCAAGGAGCAACATGTTCCATCTGTAATTACACAAGGATAGTAGCTGACGATACAAGACTGAACGAGCTGCTCATTAAGCCATCACAGAACAGAACAAAATCGCATGTATCCCATCTAAATTACAAAGGATAGTAGCTGACGATATAAGACTACGAGTTGCTCATTAAACCATCACAGAACAGAACAAAATCGCATGTACCCCATATAAGGAAACCTCCGCACTAGATCTAAGCTGCGCAACAGCTAGTACAGGAAGAAATTTCCTCCTCAACAGGGCACAAGTCCGCACTAGATCTGTACAGCAACAAATTTCCTCCTCAACCGGGCACAAGTCGATTTGATACTCCATGCTCCCGTGATACTTACAGCTCAGCAAAGGAACGCCAAAAGTCGAAACCAGTACCGGGATTCGCTAATCAGGGCCGATCTAACAGATAGTACATGAAAGAATTTCCCCCTACTCAACCGGTCACAAATCGGCTGGATACTCCCATCCTCCCCCTGATACTTTCAGCTCGATTCCTCAGCGAAGGAACGCCTAAAGCAGAAATCAGTACCCAAACTCGCTAATCGGGACCGGCCTAACCATCCAAGCACAAGCAACGAACCCAACCCAGCCGCATGGCCTCCACCTGAAATGAAGTTCGAACCTCGCGGCTCAACAGGAAGCCGAGGGCGAGGACCCGACCCCGAGCGAGCCTGCGAAGACCGGAACCCGCCGCCGAGGCCACCGAATCGAGCATCCGAAGCCTCAGCTCCGCATCGGCGGCGGCTCGCATACAGCCTAGCTAACGTACGGGGGAACCGGCCGGCGGTTTGGGGCCCAGCCGGAGGATCGAGCTAGGTGCTCACCTGGATGCGCTCGGACCGGATCGACGGCGCGGGCTGAGGCCGGCGAGGGATCGCCTCCGCAGCCGCCGCCTTTGACCGACGCGGGCGGCGAGGTCCCGACTACCCCGGCCGAGTCTCGTCTCCGCCGCGCTGTGGCGTCTCGCTCTTTTTTTTGCAAAAATAAAAAAAAAATCCTGCGAGGAATGGGAGTGGGAGTCCAACCGAGACGAACCCGGCGTGGGTCAATGGACAATGGGTGGGGACTGGGGAGAGGAGGGCAGGAAGGCCAAGCGCGACCGAGAGCTGAAGACCGGCTGGGGGCGGTGCCGAGTGGGGAGGGCGACCGGTTGACCGGTGGGCCACGCGTGGAGGTGGGTGGGGCCGGCCAAGCGGGATCGTGAAGTTGCCTGGCCTGTGATAGCTGATAGAGTGATAGCCTGATAGGTTTGACCAGCGTAGAGTACGTGCCCCTCGTCGTGACTCCTATCAAACATCGGGCGCGAGCGGTGACGGACAAGGCGAGGAAAGAATCAATCACGGCGCGAGCTGACCAGGCGCGGGGAGGAGCAGCTCGGCCCTTGCCCCCGTCGCTTGCCTCGACCACCGTGGGTGGAGCGCGAGCTTCAGCCGCCGCCGCAGGCCAGCCGCCATAGGCGTGCCCTCCGGCCGCCGCCGCGGGCGAGCAGAGCTCGGCCCCCGTCGACCGCCGTGCGTGTGCCCACCGGCCGCCGCCGCGTGCGGCTGCGCATGCCCTCAAGCCGCCGCCGCGGGAGGGCCAGAGCTCAGCCCCCGCCGTGGGCGTGCCCTACGACCGCCGCCGCGGACGGGCTCGGCCCGGGGCGGGAGCAGCCACCGCGAGCCGCATGCCGCTGCTGGCGGGCGCCGGAGCATGCCACCGCGCGGTGGAAGCGTGGCCGGCGGAACTCGCCAGAACTCGCCGTGGTGGAAGCACGGTTGGGGCCAGGCACCGCCGCCACAGCCTGCTTGAGCGAAGAGTGCCCGGGGAGTGAGAGAGAGAGGGGGGCCGGAAAGAGAGAAAGGCTTGATTAAAAATATTCTGACAAATGATCCCACAAACTATTGGTATTTATGCTGTAGACAATCCATTGGGAGCCTGATCTATATGGGTCTCTATAGATGACATGGACATGGTTATAGAGAGATACTCTCTATAACAGTTACGGCTGCCCTTATGCAGGCCCGTGCTAGCCAGGCTGCCCGGATGCACGTGCTCTTTGATTGGTTGACGTTTGCATGTAGCACGGCTGGTGGCAGAACTTGTTTGGGGAGTGTTTAGTTCACTCTTATTTTTGCAAAATTTTGCAAAATACGTCTCTCAATACATTTTTTCCTCTCTGTAACACACAACCCAATACAAAAACACAACCCAATGCAAAACGCTACATCTAAACACCCCTTTTGCGTGTCCGGCGGTGTCCGATCTCTGTTTTTTGCGCCTCGGGTGCGCCAATAGGTGCTGCAGACATCCAATCAAAATGAAGTTACATCCGCCGGGCCTGGTTCAGCTGGAACCAGGAAACCAATCACGCACGATCTTCTGACAGGCAGTCGGTGTCGGGTACCCAGCCAAATCCAGTGCTGCAGGCCTCAATTCAACGTAAGAGCAAGGCTAATAATTTAGTCAGCTGCCGGCTAAATGCAGATGCCATGTCATATAAAGCCAATCATATAGTCAACTCATATAGTGGTTTGGCTAAAAGATTGGCTAAAAGAAGAGCTGCAAGTACTTTATGTTTGCATGGGTAAAAGATGTGCTGTGGTCTATAACTCTGTAGCCGTTATTATCAAACTTCGTAGTTAAACTACATGACCATACCAAATCAGTAGACATCATAATACTCCATCATAATGCCTGCTGTAGACCCCCTCCCAAATCTGACCAAAGGAACAGATGATCGACAAGTGATGAAATCCCATGCACGTCCTCCAAAACTTGATTTTCTTTAATCTGCTCGCTGGCAGGCTGCTCCCAACCTGATCGTGAGCGATGCAGGTGTGCAGCCAAGTTCGTCCAAGCCGGCTGCAACTGCGGCGTCAAGGTGCACGTGCGCCGTGGCTGCTGCTCCCCGCCGCACTCGGCGACTCGCCGTACGCCGTCCGGCCTCGGCTGCCCCTTGTGGTTGTGGGGCGCGTTGGCATGCCGCCGCCCGCCGGTCGACGCAGTCGCTGCTCGATTTGGCCGTGCCTCGTCAATTTGGCTGCCGCCAAGCTACAACGATGTTCGATCTAAACATATATGGCCAACGACGGACGGGCTCGTGCGTCGTCGATTTGGTGCAACGGGCATTGATTTCGTGGGAGGTGGAGTCCGGAGGGAGATTTGCAGCGCGCGGCGATAGGATGGCACACGGGATCAGGAAGAGGAAGATGCGCCATTTGAGTCGCCGGCGACGGGCTGGGAACGGGCGCTTCATTCTCGGGCGCCGTGATTTAGCCGGGCGTCTCGTTCATCGCCCGCCTCATTCTCTCTCTTCTCTTCTCACTCTTCCACCTAGGATTTCTATGACGTGGAAACTCATTTAGCCTGCTGACTAGGCATTACTATACTTGCTCTAACAAGACAAAATAAAAGGCTGGCTTCCAATTCCAAACACAAAACCATAAAAAAATACAAGTTACTGTTCAAGTTTTGAAGACACCATTTATTCACGTCTTCTAATCTAATCTTACCCGACACGTCTACATTAGCGATCACACAGCACGTTGTACAGGCCGCTGGAACAAAATCTCAAAAATTTCTCGGCGTTGGCATCCGATGGACGACCGAGGAGGCCTCATTTCTGCTGGCCAGCCTCAACGGGCTCAGGCTCCACTACCTCGGGCTCGACGACCTCGGCTTCGAGCGTCTCGTTGGAGCCCCCGCCTGTGGGGGCAGCGTAATCCACGGTCGGGCTGGCGGGCTGCGCCTGCGACTGGGAGGACCATTTGCCGGCGATGGCAGAGCGCATCATGTCGTAGATCTTCCCGCTGAGCGCCGCCGGGTTGTCAGGCTGCAACACCATACATAGAGTCATGAGTTGGTACTGAATTGCAACAGAAACAACAGATAAGTTTAAGGCTGTGTTGATCTTGGTCCACCAAAAGAGTTGCTTGTATCCATAATTCCCATACACACACAGTATTACAGAAACAAGCTCATAATATATGTTGAGAAATTTAGGTGATCCGCACATTGTGTTTGCCTCATCCTATACTATGCTTTCCTTCTGCAGATTTTGGTTCCATTTTGTAAAAAGAAAATGAGATATGATCAAATCATGCCCATGTTTCCAGATATAAAAAACTGTGGTTTGGCAGAGAACAAAAGCAAGGTTCCTAGGACATGATTTGTCAAAGATTTTTTTAATAAGCTCTCATCGATGTTAATGAGATGCAAAAAAATAGTGTACTACTCACCGTAAAACCACTTGAAATCATAGCAGTTTCAAAGAGAATATCCAGAGCCTTTAGAGCTTCAGGGTCATCAGGGTTGGTTTTGCAGGCAACCTGCATTTTCAAATTACAATTCATTAGAATGGACACCCAATGTGTATTGCGCACTTACGATAACAAGTAAACAAAATTCAAATCATCAAGATAGTATAGAGCAATTCTTAGCGCTGCCAAATTTGACTGCAGTTCGCCAGGCAGTCCTGTTCTAATAGCCTCAATACTTGGAAGAGAGATAGCCAACAACAGGTTGATAACTTACATTCAAGCTCTTAATTATCTCATGCTCTGGGTTTATCTCAAATACTCTCCTCGAACGCATGAAATCCAAAGGAGCTACATCACCCATAGACTGCGCCTTCATCAACCTGTTAAAAACAGCAACAAATTATTACAAATGACAAAAGTTAGAAATCGCTACAGATGTAAAAATAGGCACTAACCTCTCCATATTGGCAGACCAGCCAAACTTGGCTGCAACGAGAACACATGGTGATGAGCTGAGACGATTAGATATGTCAACACGTGCAACCTTCTCGCCCAGGCGTTTCTTGATCCAGTCACAGGTTTGGCTGAACTCCTGCTTTATCTCTTTTTCTCTTTCCTCATCCTTATCACCTAAGGTAGATTTCCATATCACAATCAGACACCATAATAATAGATACGATGAAAGACTAGCTGTCTTAACTATTGATGAAATAATATAAGGCCCTGTTTAGTTGCGGTAAGTTTCGCAACTTTTCACTATTCATCTGTCACATCGAATATTTGGACACTAATTAGCAGTATTAAACATGAATTAATGACAAATCTCATTCCATAACCCCTGGTGAAATTTCGAGAGGAATCTAATGAATCTAATTGGACCATGATTAGACAACGTCGTGCTACAGTAAACAATCTCTAATGACAGGTTAATTAGGCTTAATAGATTTGTCTCGCGATTTCCCGTCCATCCGTGTAATTAGTTTTATAATTAGATCATGTTTAGTCCTTCTAATCTTTGATTTACAATTGCTACAGTAATTTTCGCAACTTTCTCACCGCAACTAAGCAAGGCCTGATAAACTACAAAAAGACAAGTTATGCGTGCAAGACAAAAGTTTACCAAATTGTATAAATTCAACCTATCATGGATCACATCTTAATGTACTATTAACATAGTGATTAATGAGGATGGTAACAAAAAGACGCCTTGCCACAATTAAGGCAGGTACATCTCAGCAGCCAATAGGTTAAATAAGAAGTTCAAGAGACATTGATGTGCATACCTAAGTCCAAATCTTCTTTGCTGATGTCCACAAATTTCTTATCCTTGTAGGAGCTCAGATTCTGGATAACGACTTCATCCATAGGGTCAACCAAAAGTAGAACCTGCAAAAAAGAAGTAACATCATATTTCTGGTACAATTCATATTCTATATAACCATGTGGCTGTGGTAATCTCTTCAAATTCAAGCAAACAGGGATCCCATAAACAAAGTAGGGCATTTTTGTTCTTATTATAGGGTTATTATTTGAATGGCATGCAGAACTAAAATTTGGACATAGCAAAGTTCAAAAATTGCCTCAGAAATAGTACCAAAAACACTTGTTCTGCGTGAACTGTGACCCATTACCCCACGCCAAGCAGCGTTTCCAAAATTGCCACAAAGAACCTTAGCTCTGCATGGCAACTACTTATTCCTTAGGTGCTCTGATTTCAATGGTTCAATTGGTCACTGCTATTTATTATTAGCTCTTTAGATCATGTTTCTGTACTCGCAATCTACTTCACAGCAAAGGCTGATAATTTCAACTTCCTGTATTCATGTGGGGGTCTCTCCATGTCTCCAGGATAACCAGTGACCACCACCTATTCTTATCTTTCTGACTGGCTGCTTTCCACACACTTGCTGGACATGAACTAATATAGAAAAACAAGGGGTACAGGCTCATATAATTTAACAGAATTGGCGGCTCAGGTTCTAAATCTACTCCAGCTTATTCAATGGAAATTTGGCATCTGTGACATAATACGGTACAACCAAATACTCTAGAATCGATAACCTAAACAAGAAAATACTCTAGAATCGATAACCTACTTGCAATTACAGTAATATATCCGAGGTTCTTACCTCATACTCTTTTTCAGTGAGCTTTTCCAAGAAAGGAGCATGTTTGGCACTGCTCAGACTTTCAGCAGCAACAAAATAAATGTCCTTTTGCTCAGGTTTCATGTTCTCCACATATTCATCCAAGCTAATTAATTCTTCATTGGTTTGAGAAGAATAGAATCGCAACAAAGGAGCAATTCTCTTGTGATTCTCCCTGTCTTCCATGGCACCCAGCTTTAAAAATTTGCCATAGTTCTCCCAGAACCTTTCATAATCCTACATTAAATTTCAGATGAGAAAGCCAAAAGAAGTGGAGATAATTGGCACCAATCCCAATCAGGGAAGGAGAAAAACTTACGTCTCTGTTTTCGCTGCAAGAAATGCCAAGAATCATATCAAAGGCCTTCCGCACAAGCCTCTTTCTCATTATGCGCACCTATCAGAATGGACAAAATAAGGGTAGCACAAACTCATGAGATCAGTATTCCGATGTGTCATAGTGACAAAGACATGGAAAGAAATCCCCCAACAAGCAACTTACAATTCGACTTTCTTGAAGGATCTCCCGAGAAACATTCAATGGAAGGTCATTAGAGTCGACAACACCCTTAACAAAGCTCAAATATCTTGGGAACTAGCCAAACACAGTAGTCAATATCAGATTTACTTGGTGGTAATTTTTAGACAAACAATGAAGAATGGGTGCTAGGTACTGGACATACCAATTCTTCATTAAAGTCATCTGATATGAATACACGCTTAACATAAAGCCTGATATTCTTGGGCCTCCTGTCAGTTATGTCTTCCTTCTTTGTAGCAGGAACAAAGAGAATTGATCTGAATTCTACCTCACCCTGCATCAATTAGATCAAGTAGGCCAACTTGTATGTGACATTGTTCTTTGCAATCAGAAAAGTAGTGGCCACCTAAGTAGATCATAGAAGTAGGAGCAATTGAAAGATCATGAAATGATAGTGAAGCTTGTCAGCTATTCAATGCAAATTTTACAGAACCAAGTCCACAAGGTTGTAGGTGTTTACAAAGGATGTCAAACTGACAAAAGAAGATTAGAGCTACCATAACTACAATGGAAATATCATCATCAAATATATTAATGCACACTTGTTGTCATGCTACACAAATCTGCAATTTCGGTTAGATTCTTATTGTTTTGATATTTTTGTCTTCGACGCCCAAAAATAAACATCGACACAAGCAGTTACAGACTATGAAGCCTGACAAGAAAAAAAACAGACTTTAATCAACTGGGCACACTGTACATATCTCATATAGGCTTGTATATTATGAGATCCAGGACCTGAGGAGGTGCTACTCAGCCCCCTAACCAAGTCAGCCAATGGGAGCGAATTTCAGGCTAAGGTTAAAAAAAAAATCCCCTCGCCTGCCCCAATTCCCAAAGCACGTCGAAAGGTCCCGGCCCGCGCTCACACGGGGAACAGCGCCTCCATGTAAGGGTGGGGCAAGGGTTCGGGGGTTTTCTCGGCCTGCGTGAGAGGTCTTCTCTTGTTCAATGCTCGGGGGTTTCTTCCCCCCACAGGTCGAGTTTTTTATACTATGAGATCTAAACCAATGATGATAGGTATAATAAGTTTATAACTGTCAACTCACCAAAACAAAGAAAAAAAAGGTAGCAGACAACCAATATAAATGATAACACAATGTACCTCTGTAGTAAAGTGCGAGGTGGCCATAGGATCCAAGTACTCATTGAAGGTTTTCTTGAAAAATTCATTGTACTCCTCAGTTGAAACCTCTTTAGGGTTCCGAAGCTGCCAACAGCACAAAAGGGTATCACAATGTTCACACATTTACATTTTCAAAATTACATGTGTAAAATCATGATTATATCAATGAAGAAAAAAGAGAACATAAATAAGTCTTACCCAGATAGGCTGTGTTTCATTTGTAAGCTCCCAATCCCAATACTTCTCCACAACTGTTTTGGTCTTTTTCTTTTTCTGTGGAAATTTAAAGAAAATAAATCTCAACCAGTAATAAAGCACGACACAATTTTGTTTGCAACAAGCAATGAAAAATCAAGAGTTCCAGCTGCTTATATATTTACCTCTGTTTGGGTTTCAGCATCGCCTTCTTTTTTGGTTTCTGCTGGATCCTCATCAACCTCGACCTAGATGATCAGTGCAAGCCAAATGTAAGTAGTATCTTGGCACAAAATAAACAAAGAGCCAGAAATAATATTCACCTCTTTTGTGAAGCCTTTCTCTTGCCACGTGTAAATGGGGAAGGAAACAAACTGAGAGTAGTTCTTTACAAGCTTTTGGATCCTTTCAGGGTGAGCAAAACCCTTGTCATCTCGCTGAAAATAGAAAGCATCACGATTAAAGAGGGCAAATAGAAAGCATCACGATTAAAGAGGGCAAATAGAAAGAAATTAGTAGGTCACACTGGAAAAAGCACACAGACCTTGAGGTAGAGAGTAAGGCGAGTTCCCCTAGGGATGAGCTTCTCCGGGTCCTTTTCCTCTCTAATGGTATATGAACTGGAATCTGCTTCTCCTTCCCAAACATATTGTTTGTCAGATTTTGGGCTCTTTGTTGACACGACGACCTATTACACAGAAGAGAAAATACACATTTAATACTTACAAGTTGTGGGCATCCATAAGGTACACGGACATAAAGAAAGTCAAAATCATTCATAAGAGTAGGAGCAAATGACCAGAGGAATTAATAACCAATTATAAAGATAAAATCAAGATAACAGTATACCTTATCCGAAACAAGAAATGCAGAATAGAAACCAACACCAAATTGGCCAATCAAGTTGCTGTCCATGCCAGCTTCTTGACTCTCCTGTTGTTGTATGGTAGAGAGTAAATCATAAATATTGCAGAATTTCAGACAACAGATTACAAAGAGAAAATCATCTTCCACAAGATCAAACCTTCAATGCCTTCAGAAACTTAGCAGTTCCACTGCTTGCAATAGTCCCAAGAGAATCGACAAGTTCTTGCTTAGTCATGCCAATCCCAGAATCACTGAAGATGAAGAGCAAATGCAGACCAGAATGAAAATCACTTCCCAACAAAGATACTGCCTCGTACGACCAGCTGCAAGTAACTGATACTTACGTAATTGTTACTATTCCATTATCCTTGTCTGTTTGGATGCGAATGTCAAGTTCAGGACCATCCTTCAGAAGCTCAGGATCAGTGACACTCAGATATCGCAACTTGTCAAGTGCATCACTAGCATTGCTGGAAGCACAAAGAAAAGGAGATGAAACAGCAAACCAAGTCAGAGGGATTGAATTAAAATCCATAATGCAGTACATTACATAATTACATAACAATTGACAACAGGCCACAACCCCGAATTTCAAGCAAATACCATGACAAGGAACAAGAGGTTATACCAGAGGAAACACGTGAGATACAAAACTAGCTATCTGAAACTATTTATGTTCGAATCCGTGACCTACCTGACCAATTCTCGAAGGAAGACTTCCTTGTTACTATACAAGCTGTGCACAATCAAATCCATGAGCCTGTTGACCTGTGACACACATTACGGAAAAAACGACATCACTTAAAACCAAACATCAACAGAAGTTAGCACGAAGTCACACAAATTCACCATATAAGCACCTCAGCCTGGTACTCATGCTTCTCAGCCGGCGGCATGTCTGTGGAGTCAACTGCAGCCGCACTCGATTCATAGCGTCTCCCAATAAGGGCACCATCCATCAGCTTGAGGGACCCGACATTGCTGGTCCCACTAACCTTGGGCGACACAAGCACAGAAAGCAGCCTTTTCTGTTGCTGAGGAGCTCCGGGCACTCCATTGCTCACCTGAGATCACAGAACACAATAGATATAACTTAACAGGTAACTTGATCAACCCAATTTGGACCCTTGAATTATAGATCTTGAACCAGAAGCACAGTAGTGAACCAATTAAGTAGAAGGCAATCACTAAAAACTTGGCAAATAGCATGGTGAATCAATTCGACGCCCTTTGTCTAAACCTAATCATCAATTCAAGTATACCCGCCAGATCGATACAAAGAAAATAGCTCAATTCGTCTGACGAATCAATCAGTACGACCTATTCGGCATAATCGCGAGCCACTACATAGCTTCCAACAGTGACCACCAAGCAAACAGAGAAGAACAGAATGACACACGTACCGGGCGGGGCGGGACCGAGGCGGCGGCGTCGGGGGAGACGGCGGAGGCGGCGCCGGCGGCCGCGCGGCTGCGGGCGGCGGCAGCGGCGCAGAGGGATCTCCTGGAGGCCCCGAGCATCTTCCGCTTCTCCCACCAAGCACGCCAAGGGCGAGCGAGGCCGCGAGGACGGGGTGGCCGAGACGGAGCGGTGGAGACGACGCCGCGAGGGTTTAGGAGGGGGTAGGGTTTTGGGAGATGGGGGAAGGGGGGGAGAAGGCGTATAAATGGCGTGCGCCTTGCAGGGCAAGAAGAAGGGAGGAGGTAGGTCACTGACGTGGTGGGCCCAGTAGCTGTGGGGTTTAGCGGTTAACGGGGGAAGAAGGTTCTGGAGCGCCGGGGGGCTGGGAAAATGGTGAGGGCACGCACAACTGCGTGTCATGCAGTCGATGACAATGTGGGCCACATGGAGACCAACGGGACGTGGCCCACAAGTCAGTAGGATTAGTGTTACGGCTGCTCCCGGTCCCCGGTTGAGAAGGTTCCAGACGAGTGCTGGGCTCCCGGTAGTGTTCCCTCAATGACATGTGGGTCCAGTGATATGTGGCCCGTGTGTCATTGGCTGCGCAACTGTCGTAGTAGGTCGGTTTTTTTTTCGCGATGCAGCAGAAGGTTCTCGGCGCTAGAGAGGCAAAGTGTCGCAACTTTTTTTTTACCCAAAAGAAACACAGAAAAAAGATGGGTAAGGTGCAGAAATGCTGAAGCATGTGCTGAGGTAGTGTCAAATTGAAGCTCCTCCTTAACATGGCCGCATGGGTGTATTCGTGGATCTTGGCCTTTTTATCAGTTTTGAGTTGCTCTTGGCCTTTTTATCAGTTTTGAGTTGCAAACTAAGGGCCTGTTTAGATTGGAAAATAAGTTTGCGAAAGAAAGTTTTCAATTCTAAATCGAAGATTAGGAGGACTAAACATGATCTAATTATAAAACTAAATACATGGATGGACGGAAAATCGCGAGACGAATCTATTAAGCCTAATTAATCCGTCATTAGAGATTGTTTACTGTAGCACGACGTTGTCTAATCATGGTCTAATTAGGCTCATTAGATTCGTCTCGCAAAGTTACCGGGGTTATGAAATGGGTTTTGTCATTAACACACGTTTAATACTCCATGCATGTAAGATTCCCTTTGATGAATAGTGAAGTTTCAAAGTTTCAAAAGTTTCGGTGGGAACTAAACAGGCTAAACGTAACTTGGCTGGTTAAATTTGTTGTAGTGGAACCTGCTAATTTGAATTTGAGTCGCAGTATTTTAAATTTATTTTTAGAATTTAACCGGCGTTATTTATTAAGTGGGAGACGGTGTGCCCTCAATAGCGAATCTAATGGACAAGGCATTCCAAGTCGTCAATTATGGCAGTGAAAGGCTTACCGCAGGAAACGATGTGATGCTATAGTTACCTTGGTATGAAAGAAAAAGAAAAAGGAAAAGAAAGGTAACAAAATACGAGAAAATTGCAAACATGGGACTGCAATCATGAGGGCTTCGCAGTTTTGCCACTCAGTCCACAATTCATAGACACAGATGGTCCCATTTTGTCATTCACTGGGAGTGGCAAAACTGCGAAGCCCTCATGATTGCAGTCCCATTTTTACAATTTTCTCAACAAAATACCGATTGAGCTCAGTGATCATACGAGTCATAGGTTATCCGTATTGGCATTTCTTAGTTTAATAGTGTAGAAAATGATTGTCCAAGAGATGAAGTTACCGAATGAAATGGATGGACAAGGCTGCCTAGATTATCCATGACGGATAAGGTACTCCAAATCGCCAATTATACGTGATCCCTCACTTGCATGTGGGCACACTCACATCCGAATTTCCTCGTAGAACTGTAGAACTTGTTCCCATAACTAAATTGTTTCATCCCACACATTGGATATCATGGTGATTTTCTGGATATCATGGTGAAAAACTCGGCAATATCAGGCCAATTCTTAGCAATGCAAATGCATAACAACTCAGGAAGATTTGCAAGAAGCAGACCTTACCGGGACCATCTGCACAACATATGTTTCTTTCTTTGTCTACAGGCTATTATTCCAAACCTATATATGAAGAATAACAGATCTAGTGAAGGATAAGAGACTAGTTGTACATAGCAGAGCATACTGCTCTTACAGCAAACAGCTCTCAGACCACTGAGAACTTGTGCACGACGGTGCACGGCCAGGCTACCTCCAAGGGACTTGGAGGAGAAGAGTGCAGGTAATGATTCAAGGTGCTTTACGGGCATCATGGTTCCAGCTTCAAGGAGACGACCCGGGACTTCCTGTTCTGCTTGGCAGCCCTCACAAACACCACGGAGAGGCATGACGGCGCCCACCATGGCCGCCGGACTTCTTGCTCCCCTTTCAGGCAGGCGACTGGATGTTGATTTAACAGTTAGCAGGACTCAAACTAAACATATAATATATGTGCACTGTGTTTCAGAGATTACACATAATATATAAGCATGGCATCTCAAAAGTTATAAATAAAACAGTGAATCACTAAAAAACTGCCTAGAGTTCATGGCAAACATATCCGATATTCAGCAGATATTTTACTCAATCTTTCATCCCACTAGTCACTATGCTAAACAACATTGAAGTTTGAACTCACAGTGACAATTCCAAAAGAGAACTAAGTAAAATAGTAGCACCAATTGCACACCCTATTTCCTTGCAGTCTCCCCTTATGGCACATTAATGTTATCAATGAGTCAACATTCAAGAGATCAATCCATAACAAGATAGGCGCACTGTATTCCTTGAAGTGATACTGAGGCCTAAGTCATAGCCAACCTTTAAACGAGATTTCCCCTGCCTGCCTTACTTGTTTTTAAGGTGTTGGTACAGCTAAAGCCTCAAATGCGCACGTTAGAGAATTTTCTTTCCAACTATATGCTGAAGTACCCTTTTCACCATTCCACATGATAACTCTATGTGCTTTTATGTATAATAATGGCCAAAGTTGAATGTTGATGGCAAAAGGTTAGGATATCTATTCTGCTGTACACCAGAGGTGGTGCTGCATAATTCGGTAACGATGAACTTGGGAAATCGAATCCAAGATATGATGGCTAACTGACTCTAACATTGGTATCTTTCGTCCACTGCTTTGAGGATACTTTTAAGCAACTGCTGCCATTAAGTTGGCAACGACTCTATGCACAAACCTTGAGCAAAAGGCTCAGCTAAGAGCCTAATACAATCTACATACATAGAGAACAAAAAATAGACAATGAGGGTTTACCACTTCAAAGACTAATGTTTTGTCCGCTTAGGTAAAGCCCAAAAAGATAGCATCACTGAGAGCAAACCAGAAGTTCATTATAATGACTGCTCTACAAGTTACAAAGTCAAATGGAACTGAAAGGGCAAATGTGCGGAGTACCATAACTGTTATAAGGTAGAAGAAACTTGCTGTAACAGATTCCTTGATATGAAAGGTCAAGTAAGAAACAGAATTATACAAACCTTTAATGCGCCTCAACTCTTTGCACAGTGTGATAAAGTCTCCCCATTTCATATGGCACCGCCTGATAAACCGCAGAATCTGCTCAGTAGTAAACATGGATAAGCTTTCCAGATATTCTCCATTTACACCATTTTCTTCAAATACTTGTCTGTAGCCACCAAGATTTATTTCTTCCAGCCATAATCCAACATCCTAAAAGAAAATAATAACCTTATTCGGTGAATATTCAAACATCGTAACTCTTGAGTTGACAAGATAGACTTGATCCCTTGCACTGTACCCTACCTGCTGTAGTCAAAAATAAAAAAACTAACAAGTGCAATGCCAACCCAAATATTGTTCTAAATGATAAAGCCTAATATGATTCTAGAGCAAACATGCACAAACTTTAAGAATGAGAGTGAACTAAATTGCAACCAGATATGCAGAACTAAAAACAAGGAGCATACTGATTACAAAAAGGGACCAAAAACAGAGAATATGGGCACCAGATAATTAAATAGGAAAATAAATGACACTTATGTCTTGGACAGCTAGCTAAAGATGTGGAACTTTATTAAGTGGGCATAGGACGCTTCAGCATGATAAAGAATAAGCAAACGAGCAAGGAATTTCAGGCTTCAGATCATTCGACTTAGAAATCATAACATAGAGTAAGTGCCTTAAAGGCACAGAAGAAAGGATCAACAGAAAGGCAGACTTTTAACAAACATCAACAATGCATAGCTAGGAAAACAAAATTTGCACCACATCATGAGAAAAATCAAGAATGTACCTTAATCCAGACTAGTAAAATTTGATAAGCACATTAGTTATAATGGGAAACATGGGTTCATCAATTAACTGAACTTCACGTAATAACGTCATCATAATGGTACAAAGTACAGAAAAAGCTCACAATGAGCACCCCCATTGTCAACAAAATTCATAAATGTAACAAATAACAACTGCAGAGGAAAAAAACACTGCAATTCAGTAACCGAAACTTCAACATCCAGTAGCCTGTAGCAGTGTGCACACATGAAAGGAACAACAGCATACAAATACCAAGGCATGAAGACTTTTCTTAAGAAATTACACCATAGATTTCTCAAATACCTAGCCTGAGTGACAACTTAAGCGCATAACCAACATCACTAAATCGCCTTGAAAATGTTTCAAAATAATGGGTAAAAACGTACAAGAGCGTAACTCTATACTCCAGAAGCAAAATCTAAAGCCAAGGATCATCAGAGGGAGAACAGAGTATGACAGATTCCCCGATTCCCCATTCAAAATCTCCCACACTAAAGCCTACATAGCAGCAGCAGCAGCAGCAGCAGCAGCAGCAACAATGCACGAAATTATGCCAAACACTGGAATTTTAGCAGCAGCAATGCACGAAATTATGCGAAACACTGGAATATTTCGAGCAGTCAGAACAAAGGGGGAAACACGGATGAGCACCTCGACAGTCCAGATGAAGAAATCGAGCGGCTCCGGCGACCGCCCCCGGCCCATCTCCCTCTTCCCGGAAGCAGACTTGGACTGGGCCATGGGGGTTCAGCCGAACCAAACCCCCAAAATCTCCTGGAAGGCAAACCGCACACGCGACCCAGTCAGGCGCCACGAAGTGCTCCAGTCAGTGCGAGCCAGTGTCGATCTCGCGCGCTGGAGAAGAAGACGCCTAATCGAGCCATGGAAGGACGGATCGGGTTAGCAGCGGCACCGAGCAGCACGAAAGCCCGGGGCGAATGCCGAACGGGCTGGAAGAGGAATCCGGGTTTGATTGGAAGGAATCCAAGAAAGTGAGCCAGGGTTGGGGTCGCTTACCAGCCCAAGAAGAAGGGACCAGTCCTCGCGCGGGACGGATCTCTGCCCCCCACTGACCCGGAGAGGGGCGCGGCGGGTGGAGGATCCGGCGGCCACAGAGAGGGAGAGGGGGCGCCTCGCCGGCAGGGTTGCTGTCGGCGGCGACGCGTCACGCGTCGGGAGCTAGTAACAGCCTGGTGCGGTGTGACCTGGGCGAGCGAGTGGGGGGACTCGGCCACTCGGGCGTCTGGGAGAGTGGGGAAGGCAGTCAAGCATATGGCCAGTGCGAGGCCCTAGGCTTCTTCACGCAGAACCGGAAGCCCCAGCTGTCAGTGACAAGTACTGAGCTGGGAACGCCAACTTCAGCCTTCCTTTTCTCTCTTTTTTTTGCTTTATTGCTTTCACAAAATGAAGAAAAACATATTTCGGTTTAAATAAAGGTGATAAAAATTTTAAAGTTAAATGAAATTATTGTTGCTTTTATTTTATGTTGAAAATGTTACTGGTTTTTATCGACAGTATATTTTGGTATTTAAAGCGTTATTTTAGGGCTCATTTGGCATGATTTTGTTCGGGATTCTCCAAAATATATGGAGCTGACCCCAAAGTCCATATTTTTTCTAGATCTAGAGTTTCTAGAGTTAGAGTATTAGACATGTTTGGCATTGAGTTTGTGGAGCAAAACTAGAAAAGTTGGAGTGGAGTGCTCATAAACACGCCCTTAGAATCATTTCATGCAATATTTAGCTGTTTTCTGCATTTTGTTTTCGAAAGTTTTACGTGGATGTGATTCACATCAGAATAACATATAAAGTAAGAAATTATTTTTTGATTTCTTCAAAGAGCCGCAAACCAAATCGTTGCTTTTGTGGTTCACCTCTGTTGTATTTTTGTGTTATAGTACAATATATAGTGTTTCAACATTTTGTATCAATTATTTCTTCGTGAAGAAAAATGTTCATGTTTCATCTTACATTAATATTCCCTCCGTTCCAAAATGTAAGTTATTTCAAGATTCTTGGAGAGTCAAACCATTTTACGTTTGACAAAAATTTAGAAAGCATTACAATGATTTATGGCACCAAATAGATATAACTATGAAAATATATTTAATGAAGAATGTAATGATACTTATTTGATATAATAAATGTTAGTACTTTATCGTAAAAAATTGGTCAAACTTAAGATGTTTTGACTTTCCAAAAATGTTGGAATGACTTACAACTTGGAACGGAGGGAGTAGAATCTAGCTCAATTCGAGAAAAGAGAATGTTCCTTTTAGGCTTCTTAATTTATCATACATATAATTACACACATACATATCAATGTGTTTCATCATATATCAAAGATAAGAAAATACAAGATTATGAAGTTTATTGGCAACTCTTTGATGGCGATGTATCAACCTAAAGTGAATCTTGGTGGAAAATATTTATAATTTCATCATCAAATAACCCATGTTCTCTAACTTTTCTCCCAAAAGATGCAATGTTACTCTAATTTTAACCAGATTTTGCTTATCATATCTTGTCGATCTGCTATCTTAGTGACATGGTCAGGACATCTTAGTTTGAAAGCCAAATGGATCAAGATGATGGACTACTTGGAGTGTGACAAACCTATCCAAAGATGTGCCATCGAAATATGGAAATTGTAATTAATCAAATTGAAAAAAATAAAACATGAAGAGTTCAAATGTTAATCTGAATGTTCATGACAAAGAAAACATAGCCAATGCCTTCAGAGTTAATGAAAAGATAAATGAAATTTATGTCACTTGCTCTAAGTACAATTTTGTGGAAGAATTGGGGACATATTTATTTTCATTGCACCTTATTTAGAAAAAATTAATTTGCCTCTGCACTAGACATAAAAATGAATAAGTCATAAGGTTAATGTGATCATATTCTAAATTGTATTTTTAACCACTTAAATCATCCATAAATGTTGAGAAATTGGCATCACAAGAATGTTTAATCATAGAATCAATTAGTATAGATGGAACCAGTTTAGCATGAGAGTCTGGGAGATGAGTCTCACCAGCATCGAAATTGACTCAAGCGCATGAGCCTATTTTTTCTATATATGAAAGCCCCTAGGCTTGGTGAGCCACTAGGGTGGCCACATCGCCCATTAATTATCGTCGGTTCGATCCACATCCAACGACTCATATTATGCCACCCATCCTAACAATCTTATAAAAAACCCCTTACACTCATATGATATCAACCCACAATCCATAGCCCTCGATATTTTTCAAAAAGATCCTCCCACTTTTGTGAAATCAACCGCGCCTTCAATTCATGTGACAATCATTTTCTAAATAATCCCTCAACTTTGTATGATATCAACCCCCAATCTATAATCCATATTAATTTTTGAAGTAAAATCAATAGATCATCATTTCACTACAAATCAACCCGCACTCCAAATGTAAATCATATAAATTTAATTTGGACCAACTTTATCTACCTCATGTATCACCGTATCGCAGTCCATTGTGTGCATTCAAATGCTAGTCTTGTAAATTTTATTTCATTTTTCTCTATTATTTTTCCTCCAAAGTCCAAACAAATTATATGAAAGCCCTAGGCTTGGTGAGCAACCGGGGTGGCCACATGCCCATAAATTATCGTCCGTTCGATCCGCATCCAACGACTCATATTATGCCATCCATCCTAACAATCTTATAAAAAACTCCTTACACTCATATGATATCAACCCGCAATCCATGGCCCTCGATATTTTCCAAAAAGATCCACCCACTTTTGTGAAATCAACCCGCGCTTCAATTAATGTGATAGTCATTTTCTAAAGAATCCCTCAACTTTGTATGATATCAACCCCCAATCTACAATTCATATTAATTTTCGAAGTAAGATCATCATTTCACTACAAATCAACCCGCACTCCAAATGTGACCATATAAATTTAATTTGGACCAATCTTATCTACCTAATGTATCACCATGTCGCAGTCCATTGTGCGCATTCAAATGCTAGTCTTGTAAATTTCATTTCATTTTTCTCTATTATTTTTCCTCTAAAGTCCAAACAAATTAACTAACAAGTTATTTTTTCAAAATTTAATAGATACGCTGTGTATTTTGGGTGTACGAGCATTAGTAAGGGTCATCTATTCAAATGATTAGCTTCCTAACGAGGTTATTTTTTTTACCTCCACATTTTAACTATAGTCCCTTTGGCAATTTGAATAGCGTCAATAAATAAAAATTAATTACCTATTATGTCAAATTTATAACTTAACACTAGATGTTCCAAGCATAGAAACATAACAATTTTTTTTAAAAAATTTAGTTACAATTGTGTGAACAAGGCCGGCCAGTTACTCTGAGAAAAAAGCATGATCATGAAAATTGTAAGCCAGTAGCCCCAAGTGAGTATATCAGTCATTAAGAATAAAAGTTTCTACGTCTCTTATAATATATATCGATAGTTATCCTCATATTTATGTATCTACTCACTTTGTTCCAAATTATAGTTCACTATTAACTTCTAAAACGCGACTTTGAATGACTATTCATCTTATTCAAAAAAATAGTGTAAATAAATAGAAATATGAGTCGTACTTACTTTTGGTAATAAACAAGTAATAATAAAATAAATTATACTAATATAATTTTTTTATAAGATGAATAATCAAATGTGGATTACAAAAGTCAATAGCGAACTATAATTTGGAACAGAGGAGTATCTACCTTTTTACCGTGCATCATTGCCCGCTATAACAGTACTTCTACTAATCTAACACAATATCCTGCAGATTTTGTAAAATTATATATATTTTCATTCAAACCAATTTAATCAATGCAAATTCATTTTTGGTAGCAAATAGAATCACAATGTAGTACGCGCGCGCGCGCAAAGAACTAGTAACTATTAACCAGTTCCCCGCCAGGTAGATCCGGCCACAGACAATCCTACTCAGGTGTGGCCCCACCAGGCTGTGCGGCACACACACGGACAGTGCGCGGTGGCGGTGTACCCCACCAGCGCCCCCGTGACGAGCCGCGCGCTAGGCGCACACTCCCGCGAACACGACCATAACACGGCACTGCGGCAGCCATGCCGAGCGGCGGCGGCGTCGGCGATCCGAGGCCGGAGGATGACCCCTTCTCCGACGGCGACACCAGCGAATCCGACTCCGCGGACGAGTCCCGCCCGCAGCGGGTGGGGGCGCGCCGGCCCGTCGGCGCCACCAACAACCCGATCCTGACGCGCCTCGCCGTGTCGCGGAACCCGAGCCCGCTGGCCGCGGCCACCGCGGCCCCCGGGGTCTGCCTCCTCCGCTTCGCCTGGGAGTCCGCCGCCGGGTCCCTCGTCGGCGCCGTCGTCGGATACGGTAAAGCCCATGCCGCCCGCCGTCCCCCGCTTCTCCCCTGCCTCCCCCGTTCCAAGAGGATCCCCCGTCTCTTCGAATGGAACCTTGGGTTAGGGTTTAGGGTTCAGCGACGGCGGGGTAACTTGTGGTGGCGCCATTTCGAGGCCTCACGCACGGCCCTGGGTTGATGGGTTTTAGACCCGTGCGGATTAGGTTATGTTTCAGTGATTCTAGCCGCCCACTCGGTGTGATTAGTGTTGCTTACTATGCACATTGTTCGCCTGCGGTTAGCCCGGGTATTAGTGCGATCTGCGCACAATTCACTTGGTTGTGCTCCTGTTTAAATTTGTGGTATCTAGTGTATTCTGCTCCTAGGAATTGCTTTTGCCTTTCTAGAATTTTCTCTTGTTAGATTAGAGTTATATTGTCTGAGTTTCTAGAGGTTGTAGGGAAGATTTGACTCCTGCGGGATATTTAAGTTAAATGAATGCATCTTTTGAACTCGTCGTGCCAACCTTGGGAAATAGAACTACTTGGTTTTCAGGAAATGTGTAAATTTACCTGGAAATGCCGGGTGAAAAATTCTCCCCTGATTTATTCACTTCATTTAGGCCCTGAGTCCTGACCACATGTAACTATACATAGGTTTAGTGTTGGTTGAAGAAACCTTGATTCACAGTCAGTTTTTTCTGTCGTGGGTACTTGGAGCCCCCAAAAGGTTCAATGGCTTGGTTATTTGTGTTAACTGAAAGAGTTTACAACAACAACAGCCTTTCAGTGCCAAGCAAATTGGGGTAGGCTAGAGTTGAAACCCAATATAACCAAGAATCAAGGTTTGGGCACGTGAAT
Source organism: Alloteropsis semialata (assembly GCA_004135705.1). Classification (NCBI taxonomy): domain Eukaryota; kingdom Viridiplantae; phylum Streptophyta; class Magnoliopsida; order Poales; family Poaceae; genus Alloteropsis; species Alloteropsis semialata. The sequence goes on from CM014272.1 coordinate 12,506,845, forward strand.
AGCTCTATTCTCTGTTTTCATGTGCAATGTGCATAGTTAAATTGGTTGTTGGTGGGTTGGATGCTTCTGGCGTATTTTTCTTATGTCAAATCTGTTTTTGAACGAAAGAGGGTCTGGAGGTGTGTTTGAGGCGTTTCACATCTGCCACTTTGTAACCTGCCCTGCTTGTATGAGGATTAGTTGGGTATGCGAAAATGGGCATTCTTACATTTCTATGCAATTGGGATCTGCGGTAGTGATCGATTTGGATATAGATGAGTCCTACAAATGAATTTGAGGTTTCACAAGTGGATTAATGGAGGTTAGATTTCAACCATTTCTCTTTTTTACAGCATCCTTAATGCCAATTGCCAACCCTGACTTGTATCCTCTTGTCCACACCAGTTTTGACTTTGAACGTCCTTGAGCATGTATTATTTGCTTTGAGTCACAGCTTACAAGTAGAAATTCAAAGATCAGTTTTATATAGAGAGTCAAGAATAGGAAACCACAGAAGATGCTTGTATCAAATAATGCTGATATTACTGAAGCTGCATTAAACTTGAACATTCCATAAATTGTGCTGACCTTGAGAACTTTTCATGCTAGCCATGGGAAATGAATACTACTTGGTTTCAATGAATGTGTAATTTTACATAGAAATGCAGGGTGAAAAATTCTCCTCTGCTTTATTCACTTCATTTAGGCCCTGAGTCCTGACCATGTAACCGTGCAGAGGTTTAGTGTTGGTTGTATTCACGAAACAAGGATTAAGAGTAAATGTAAAAGTAAACTATGGATGAAGAAACCGTGATTCACACATTCAGGTATTACTTGGCTGTTAATTTGCTGTTGTGGACTGATGCACAAGATCTTTATTCTCTGTTTTCAACTTAATGTATATACATAGTTAAACTGTTAGTTGGTGGGTTGGATGCTTCTGGCAAGTGGCAACTGGGGCCTTCTTACAGTTATTTGCAATTGGGGATCTGTTCTAGTGATCAATATGGATAAATATGAATCCTATAAAAGAATTTAAGGTTTCATAAGTGGATCAATGCAGGTTAGATTTCAATCATATATCATAGAATCCATCATGCCAACCAGACATCTTGTGTTCTTAGTTCATCCTGCACCATAACACATGATTTGACTTGAGCGGGATATTTAAGTTAGATGGATGTGCCTTCTGAACTCATCATGCTAACCATGGGAAATGGAACTACTTGGGTTTCAATAGATGTGTCAATTTCTTGGAAATGCAGGGGAGAATGGAACAATGACTAAAAATAAATGTAAAAGAACTATAGATGCAGAAACCTTGATTCACACAGTCAGATATTAGTTGACTGTTGATCTGCTGTCGTGGGTTGATGCTTTGAGCCTTAAAAAAGGTTCAATTGCATGGTTAATTGGTTATTTGTGTTATCTGAAAGAGTTTACAGATTCCCAAATTATAGCATTGTCAATCTGCTTTCAGCTTGATGTATCAGCATAGTGGAATAGTTAGTTGGAAGGTTGGATTCTTCTGGCTTATTTGTCTTATGCTAGGTCTTTTTTTTTGGATGAAAGAAGGTCTGGAGGTGTGTTTAGGTCATTTCACATCTGCTGCTCTGTTATTCTACCTGCCCTGGATGTCTGAGGATAGTTGGGTAGGCAGACCGATAGTGTCTGCAAAATAAGTACTACCTTGATTTGCGAAAATGAAAAAATGAAACCGTGAGATATAAAGATCTTAATCCTATGATGTTATGTCATCACCACAATCAGTGAAACTTTCACCGTAAATCTCTGTCCACGAAAAAGTTTTGCTTTTATTTGTTTTAGTACTGGTAGTGGATCAGTATCCTCTCCTTAAACCATATATTATCTGCTGTGGCTGTTAGATCTCATGGGTGCTTATTAGGGGAAAAAAATCTGTTTTATTGCTGTTAGAACTCCTTCTTAGAGACATTAAAAACTATAGAATCTATAGAGATCACCTTTATGGCTTACTGGATTAATCAGCAGCACAGGGAATGCCAGACTGGACCTTCTAGTCTAACTGACCCAGTGTTCTAAAACGTGCTTCATGGGCTATTGGTGCCTGGTGGTGTCTCGCACCAGATTGTGTTTTCTTTTTTTTATCTTTTTGCTGCTAAGTCTAATTTATAATCTGATATCTTTTGTTTTCAAAACAAATAATAATAATAATAATAATAATAATCTGATAGCTCCACTTTGCTATTTTCGGTAACTCTTCAGGTAAAGGTTTGGTTATGATGAAGGGTTTTAAAGGTTCATTTCCTGATGCTGCATCATCTGCTAAGGTATAAGGATATGCATTTTCACATGTGGTCGCCACTATTAGCCTATTGTTTACCATCATCTCATGTTAAAAGTTTTGCTTCTTCCTCTAGATATTTGCTGTTCTTGCTGGTGTTCAAAGTTTGGTAGCCTGCTCTTTGAGAAAACTACGCGGGAAAGATGATGGTTCGTATTTGTCTATGTTCTGCTCGTTTCTCCTTTTCTATTCCTTTGGATTAATAACGTGCTAAAGAAAGATCAAGGACATTTAACTTGTTAATTGTTTTGTTTCCAGGTATCAATGCAGGAGTTGCAGGCTGTTGCACTGGCCTTGCTCTGAGCTTTCCAGGTAAAGTTACAGGAAACGGTGCAATTAATAGCTTTGAACTACTTTAAATATACAATTGTGGCAATTAGTGGTTAATGGTTACAACATATTCCGGGATATCCTGCCAAGTACTAGTATTACATAACAATAGACAGACATATTGTTTACGCTGAGTTATGGCTAGGAGGACCTGCTCTTTGCAGAGTCTTATATATTTGGTCTTTGCAGTTCTGACTCTGTTCTTTAACGAAAAGTGAAACCATAGTACTTCATCTTGTTTCAAAAAATGATTCTAACTTTCTGAGTTGTGTGGTTCTCGAGCTGTGCCTTTGCCTGCAGCAGATCTAAATATCTAGTTGACTTTTGAGGCTATAGTTGAAACCTTCCCATGCTATGTACCAGAGGTAGCTGGTTGTCAACTTGTGATAGTTCATGGCATGGTAGTTTCTGTACATTGATGGTTTTGAGGAAACATGCAGCCTTATATGATGTCCTTAGTGTTTGTCACGACCTGTAATCTGATGCTTGTCGAGGTTAACAATTGTGCATTTTGAAGCTTTCAAATGCCCTCATAATCAATTGCGATTTATCCCAATGCACTGCAAAGTATCAGTGTTTAGCTGCTAATTAACCCGTCTTATGTTGGTGTCCATGGCATACATGAACTACTTATTTGCGTTCTACTATCCAGTTAATTCGTTATGCTCACTTGTTTTTATTGTCTTGGTATGATGTCCCCATTTTTTTCAACCATTGTGCACTAATTGTTGCGCGAAATGAATCTCATTATTGTTTTTTGGGTCCAGGTGCACCGCAAACTCTGATCCAGAGCTGCCTGACCTTCGGAACTTTCTCATACATCATAGAGAAGCTAAACAAGCAGCAGCCTGCGCTGGCGCTCCCACCGTCCACCGGCACGAAGGACCTGAAGGCTGGACAGAGCGTTCTTCCTCCCTTCACGCTTGCTCTTCCGCAGGATGCCATGGATGGATTCTCTAAGTTCCAAAACTTTTTGTCATCGAAGTTTCGGGGAGACTGAGTTACCTTGCGGGCCTAGTTGCCTTACTCTAGGTCGCGTCATTGTAAATGCTTCAATCTGAGCCTTCTCTTTTCCAGTTTATTACTTTCTCCTCGGACGTATGTTTCTAAGGTAGTTCGTTGCTAATGTTGATAAGTCTGCCCTGTTCTTTGACAGTTTTGGGAATAAGGGGAGCAGCCTGCTTGTGTTCAGGTGTTTTGGTGTTGAATCTTTCGAGCTGTACCTACGTTAGCATGGCCCTTGATTGCCTGGTGCACATTCACCAGGTAGAGCCCCTATACATATTTTTATCAGAACCACCGAAGTACCATGCATTCTACCAACAGAAAATTCAACCCATACAGTTCCAACAATTTTAACCTAGTATCTGTCATTTGTGCGTGCTGCACTAGCCACTAGACCACTAGTGCAGCCGGAAGTGGTCGAGCGCCGGGCGGCCGTCGAGGCCTTTCTTGTCGTAGTGCGCCAGGAACTCCGGCACCGTCACGCTCCTGTACAGCGCCCGGCCGTCGGCGTCGCCGGCGGACGCGACGAGCTCCGGGATGGGCCCGTACAGCCTGGTGGACCTGGCGATGTCGGCGTTGCAGAAGCACGCGACGGACACCCTCGCCGCGTCCCGGCTCCGGTTAGCCAGCACCCGGTGCTCCACGCTTCTGAACCGCCCGTTGCTGACGAGCTGGAGGAGGTCGCCGACGTTCACCACGAGGGCGCCGGGCACCGGCGGCACGTCCACCCACCCCCCGCCGGCGAGGCGCGCCTGCAGGCCGCCCTCCGCGTGCGCGTCCTGCAGCAGCACAGTCAGGAAGCTGGGGTCCGAGTGCGCGCTGCAACCCAATGTGAGCGCCGGCTCCGGGCACGGCGGGTAGTAGTTGCACACGACGCTGAGCCCCTCCGCGCACCCCGTCCCGGCGAGGTGGTCCCGGGCGAGCCCCAGCGCCTCCGACATCAGCCCCAGCACCCGCGCCGCCAGCGCGCTCGCCGCGGCGGCGTACTCGAGCGCCACGTGCCGGACGGCGGGCGGGAGCTCCTCCGGTGGCGGCGGGTCCGGCGCCGCCGCGAGGAAGAGCGTGTCGCGCCAGTTGGCCGCCGGGGACTGGAACAGGTCGAAGTTGGAGTTGAAGAGCAGCCGCCGCCGGGTGTCCCGCGTGTAGTAGGGGAGCTTCGCCCCCGCCGGCGCCTCGTGGAACCGCCGCACCGACGAGAGCGTCTCGGCCAGGAGCTCGCCGGGCACGCCGTGGTTCACGACCTGGAAGAAGCCGACGGTCTCCGCCGCGGCCTTCACCTGGGCCACCACCTCCGCTCGCGTGTCCGCGTCCGCCGAGAGGTCGATGATCGGGATGCTGGTTGCACTGGTGGTGGTGGTGGTGGGGGAGGAGGAGGAGGATACCTGCGGCACCAGGTGGTGGTGGGGGTGGCGGAAGATGGCGGGGACGGTGGTGATGCCGGCGTCGACGAGGCCCTTGACGCCGGCCTTGGTGTCGTCGAACGCCTTGAGCTCGCTGAGGCGGTCGTAGGCGCCGGTGGCTCCTCCCGTGGTGGACATGGCTGCCGGCCGGCGGCGAGCTGGATGGATCGAGAATTCGAGATTGTCCTGTCGGGGACGACGGCCGTGGTAGGTGGTCAGTGGCTGGGTGCTTCAAGTTCGTCAGCACATACGCAGGCAGGGATAACGACGTACACGCCTAGCGCACATGCATGTTGGATCGCGGACAGCCGGAAACAACAACGATCCGGATGAACCGAGACAAGCACGCAACGTCACAAACGATACACGACATGGCGGGCGATAGCCGAAAATCTTATACGACGAGCGAGCGCTGCTACCGGTAGCAGCGAGCGGGAGACGTGGCATAACCCTGTCCATGCATCCTTGTCTTCAACCTCCCTCCGGTTGAGAGCAACGAAGAGAAGGAAGAAACTCCGGCGGCTATAGATCGAAGGCCGGCCGGGGGAGGCAGGTAGGCCAGGCGGTGGGGATGGTGGTCGGGCGGCTTACGGCCCTGGCGGTGGTAGGGGCGGTCGGGCCAGGTCTGGGCGGGGGAGCTCGCCGGAGTTGGCGAGGATGGCGGCAGCCGAGCTCGCCGGATTTGGAGAAGGTGTCACCGGAGCTCCGCGGCCCCGGCGAAGCCGGGTTAGCGCGGCGGGGGACAGGGAAGGCGGATCCGGCGGCGGAAGCCGCCGGAGACGACGCAGGAGGGCGGGAGGCGGGGGATCTCGCCGGAGAGGAAGAAAAGCCGGAGCAGGATTCGGCGAAGGGGGGAGGGGAGGGCTTGAGGGCGGCGCTCGCCGGCGTCGGAGGCGACGCCGGCGAGGTGGGGGGCGGAGGCCGCGGAGGAAGAAGGCGACGCTCGCGGAGGAACAAGACGACGCTCGCGACGCTCGGTGGTGGGGAAACGATAAGGAAGGGGAAGAGATAAGGTGGGACCCACCGCTCGCTGGGGATTGGTTGCAGCGAGCGATCGCCCAATAGAGGAGCCGGGCGATAGCTCGAATCACTCGATGGCCAGGGGCCAAGACCAGATCAATCATGGCGACATAAAAAATGGTCATTACACGCACATAAAAAAGGTCGGTAAAATGAACTTTACAAATGTTTTTTTTTTCGTGCCAATGCATTTGCAATATCTCTATAAGCTACATTTTTTCAAAAGTTTGTTCAGGTAAGGAAGACACCAGTAAGTCCTCTCTCTATATATAGGTTTACAATTTAGTTACACATAGATAGGTCCTGAAAATTTTTTCAGGGTAATAAATGCAGCTTTGACCACTAATTAGGGGTATTAAATAATGTCAGTTTACAAAACTACCTCCACAACCTCTAGTAAATTTCCGAGAAGAATCTAATGAGGCCTTTGACCGCATGATTAGAGGATGATTAGAAGATGGTTACTGTAGCATTACTGTAGCAAATCATGGATTAATTAGGCTCATTAGATTCGTCTCGGAAAGTTACGCTCATCCGTGAAGAGGTTTTGCAAATAGACTTCATTTAGTACTCCATGCAAGAAAGATTCCCTTTTGCAAATTTTTTTGGGAAGAAAGTAAACACGGCTACATCACTTGCCGTACATAATAACAACAACAACAACAACAATAATAGTAATAATAGTAGTAAATAATAGTAATCCAAAAGTACTTGAACTTACTAGACGGTACAATCACTACTGCTACTCTACTTGACTAATAAGCAAGTTATATAATTACAATGAATAACAAAAAAAAAGAGAGTGATGATGATTTTGGGTTTTTTTTTGTAATGCAGAGTTGCAGCCAATCCCTATGGCACTACCACTTCTCTACCCAAAGTCATCACCACTATGAGATAAATCATTAAGTTTGTAATAAATATTATAATTACTATTTCGATCTAGCTAAATTTTAGAATGTGGTTATGCTAGTTTGTTTTAGATTTTTGTAACATGCGACTTTTGGATGGTGATGGATTTAGAATGAACTAAAGCTAGAGCTCTAGTTTTGAAGTAGATTGCAGATTACCTTATTGTATATGTAACATGTATGCGAACTGCTTGGATCAAGATCTAGCTCAGTTTAGATTACGGTGGATGAGAAGTTACTTTTTCTTTTTTTTAAAAAAAATGTTCCTGTAGATTAAAATACTGTTAAGTTAATATCCATCTAGATACATGAGGGATCTAGATTGTTTAGATGAATTAACAAGCATTACCAAAATTCTAAAATTAACTTAATTAAACAACACTATATAATTTATGTAATTAAGTTATTTAACCTGCTATTGCTCTAATAAATTTATAGATATTAGCTGATCAAATTTGTGAGAACTAAATTTGCATAGTTGTGGGCATACATGTTTTATGGATATCGTCTAATTTAATTTGATAGAGTGACGGAGGTCTAATAATTCGTAAGAATTATATGACCCTCCACCCCTCTCTCAAACCCTAGAATAGGTGCTGCGCCACTGCCTTCTGCTTTACCTCACTGTCGCCACCTGACTTTGGTTTATAGTTTACATGACGTGGGCAGCTAAAGAGGTAATGGCGGGGAACGGATAAAAATAAGATGTGCAGCTCCATGTCTCAATTCATGGAGGCGACAATACATGAGAAATTAAACCAAGCTGATAACAATTAATTTGCCTGGCATATTCAGGATCCTAGCTAGAAAAACAATGCAGTTTAAACTCTTTCTTCTCTTAATGAAATACGTGCACGTTCTTAAAAAAAAATTTAGTCCCGGTTCCTGCTTCGCCAGATGCGAATTTCTGCTCGTGCCCTTCACCTGATTCCTCGCTACTCTGGTAGTGCTCGGGCGCTCTGACTGAGAGACATTCAGACATTGATGAAGAAATGCATAGTGGCAGGCACTAGCGCTAATACAGCGATGGGGAGGAGAGCTATCCTTTCCATGTCGACAAGAGCTGAGCCCACTGGAAGGATCTGTAGGCACCATGTAGCAGGAGGCACCACCAAGACAGAACCACCTGCTCCAACAGCAAGTACACAAGTGATTCTTATAGCTCGGCCAAGAACCCGTTGGTGGGCCGCCGACTCGACATGAACACGACGGCATGCATCACCAAAAAGTGTGGTAGGCATGTATTTGCAGGGTAACAAACTAATTTCCCGCACTAATACAGAAATCGTCTCCCGTCGGATTTGATTCCTGCGCCATCCGAGCCATTGGTTGGAATCTTCCTCCCCTGCATGCATCCAGAGTACAGCGATAAATCTTTGCAAGAGACTGATCTCTCCACCAATTTCTTGGTTTTGCTTTGAAAGCCTATGTGCCACTGAGAGATTCCTTCCTGTCAGCGATAAATCTTTATTTGCAAGAGATTTCTCACCTGTCCATTGTCTCCCAGACCTTTTTTATAACCATCACCAGTAATAATTTATCTGCTTTTCATACACAAGTGTTCGACCTGTGCGTTAATGACGCAATAGTTCACAGCTTATGTCAAATGTACATTCAGTCTACAAGAGAGGTTCATAAATTGTATCACTTCCTGCTATACCAAAAACAAATGTACAATTGTGTCATGCAAGAAGGGGGCACGAGATGACAACTCTTGCCACACAAAAACCAAAAAAAAAAACCCTTCAGTTCCTAAAGGGCACGAGCGCGGATTCACCCTGTTCGGCTGGCTGGTGCTGATTCTGGCTGGTGGCTGGTGCTGATTTTCTGTGAGAGAAAAGTACTACTGGCTGGCTGGTGGCTGGTGCTGATTTTATGTGAGACTGAAGTACTGCTGGCTGGTTCTGAACTAGCCAGCCGAACAGGGTGTATATTTGTCCCATCACGCTTTGTGCCTACATAATTAGTCACATAACAAACTGGGAGTCCCTCAACCTTTCTTAACTCGATTCCTCGCTGCTCTAGCAGAACTTGAGCGCTCTGACTGAGAGAACATGATGAAGACATGCATAATGCCGGTCACCAGCGCCAATCCGGCAACAAAGAGGGCAACGCCTTTCCATGTCGACAAGAGCTGAGTCCACTGTAAGAATCTGTAGGCACCATATAGGAGGAGGCACGACCAAGACAGAACCACCTGCTCCAACAACAGGAATAGAAGTGAGCAGCTGCAAGAGAAAATTGTGAAAGGGCCATGCATATAAGATATTCTCATAGCAAAATAGTTAAGAACCAGACTAATCTGCCTACTTTGTGCACTATGATCTTTTATCAAGCATGCTTCATGCATTAGGGGAATTGAGGTCGCTCTGGTACGAATAGCAAAGTTTTTGACATGAAATGAGGTACTAGTTACACTAATTTAACAAAGATTATCATGATGACCATCTTGCCACCTTTTTCTATCAGAGAAGACACTAGTCTGAAATTTCAAGGTGCTAGTGGACCTACCAGGGCACCTGTCCATTCTTAACAACTGGTGGACAATACTAATCCGTAACATGATGCCTTAAACTCTTAGTTGGGTCTTACCAGCAAAGACTTTATTGGACAACCAATCGGTCTGATTTCCTCATCAAAAGTACCAGTTGCTATATGCTTGTCCAATAATGCATCCTGTCACACAAAAATATAAATTAACACATCAGCCAATTTGCAGAGCCTTTAAAATGTGATACCTTGCTCATAGTTTCACAAAGTAGTCAAATACCTTTGCCACAAATATGTCCTTACACCATTTTGAAACATCTTCATCGAATTTAGACATATCACTCATTGCATGGCGTTTTATGCGGACATGAACCTACAAAAAAATTTGTGGATCTGTAACTATAATTGGCATCAGAAAGGTACCCAATAGAAGTTTCTACAATAAAAATTGATGGCATCTCAGCCCTTTGGGTATACAGAAGTTAAAACACTTACTACTGAAGATTGTCCCTTGAGAATCCGCAGCATTGTAGGAGCAGGTGAATCTTTAGGGATTATCACTGTTGTATCATAGATTGCTGGGACAAAATCACGCATAATACTTACTGCGGATACAAATCCCTGGTAGTTGAACAAAGAAGATAACCGTCAGCACATCAAAACTTTCTGAAAGAAAAGTAAAATAAAAATAAGGCAGGGATCAAAATTTACAGGAAATCTATAATGCATCACAGTAAAAACTACAAAATATTATGTTGGCTAACTGTTGCTGCAAGAAGCTCTGCCTTGTGAGTTATGACCTTGGTAAGCAATTAGCAGAAAAGATAGGAAAAGCTAATCAACTAAAGCTTGAGTGGGAATAGAAATATACAATATTTTAGATAAAGTTGCATCAAATGGGAGAAGGTAAATCGACGATGTTTTAGGAGAGGCCTTTAACATTTTACATGCAACAGTGGAAACGTTCGTGGCCGAAAACAAAATATTTGTAAGGAAGTCGCAAAATGAATACCTTTGTCCGTGGAATCAACACATTTCTAGGAGCTGGCAAACCCTGTGAAGCTGCATATTCTTGAGCTGCTAGAAGTTTTGCTGGTGTAAACCGTGTACCCTCAACAAAGAGGGCAAGCCAGAATGATCTGGGGAAGTCCTTCAACCTTTTGAGACCCCACTGGATTCAAGAGGATGAAGATCATTAAATTACTGTGAGCAGCAAGGTGTCAAGTGTCACTATTAGATAAGGTTGAGAATACTTTAAGTGTGTTTTCATCCTTTGCCCAACTTCTCTCCAAAAAGAGGTATTCTGCAAACCACATGGACCATCCAATAACCTGCAATAGTTTATCAGAGTAAGAGTAGAGACACAGTACATGCAGTCCCTCAAATTAAGATAATATGTAATTTGCTACTTCTAATATAGATATCAAAGATCATGATAGTATGATGCATCTAGCTGTACATCTATGCCTTCATCTTCAACCTTAGTTCTTAGGTGCTCAAGAGTCAAGAATAAGCCTTATTCAGAACTCAGTACTATTCACTTTCTGTTATTACATCTGTTCTCACTTCAAATTTATGTGGCAATTTTTATAATTTAGCATTGCTATGATTCGAGCATGATAACCTGTTGCCTGTATCACAAAGCCAAATTAGTATGTTTGACAAATCAACTGTCAGGCCATCAGCCAGCTCTGGCTCAAATGAATTGGCCTGTGCTGTTTGTGGGTGCTGGTAAGTTCAGTAAGAAAAACTTTCTAATACATCTTCAATTTTGATACCTCCACTTAAATAGCACCTTGCTCTTTGCTGGTTAGGACCCTGGTAATATGTACGATCAACTATTTCTTAACTACTATTTGTTGCTTGAGACTCTGACACCAGGGATGATATCATAGATCTTTATGGAAATCATTCTTTGCCCCAAACATAACCACAACATCACAAAACTGATGGTCAAAGGGAAATATATGTATAATGAAGCGGTATGCATGTAGTAAAAGGTTATATGTATCCCAAATCTTATTTGATTTGTTTCCCTTGTATACATGACTTGACACAGATTTCCAGAAATACATTGGAATGAGCAGCACTGAGACAGCATACCATCGTAGAAATGTATCAACTAACTTACAGGAAGGAACTTTGAAGATTTCTTCATGATAGCTAGTGTGCTTCCAAGACATCCTGAACGCTGGCCACCAAACCATGCACAATCTCATTACAATATATATGAGCAGTAAAACTGCTAGTTGTAAGCACAGTATTTAATGAGAAAATGAAATAATCACCTGTGCTAAAATCCATCCAATGAGCCAATCAATGTCACTCCGGTGATTTGATATGATAAGGGCATGCTCTTTGCCTACAGAATTCTTCAGATAAGGCTATAATCAAAATCCATCACTTTGAACTATGCTATAACATCAATGCCCACATGAAAATATTGGAACTCAACTCCTTACCCATTAGCTGATAAGTTTCTTGATCTGCATGCAATTGTACCTACAGAATTTGAATGGAATAATTGAAACCAGGGAACAAATTAAGAATATAAAACCAATTATTTTTCAGAAAGACCCAAAAAAACTAAGCTTCACTATCAAGAACTAAAAAATGTCTCAGGTCCGAACATAGGAATTTTTCCTGACTCCTCTGGCAATTGAACTTTTCCGGTTTCTAGGGGGCGGGGGGTTGCAGGCAATAGTTTTGATCCTTTATTGGCTGAAATTTTATCTTAGATACAAATAAATTCCTTCTCGGCTCAAATGAACATACTGAGGAAAATGGCATACCCCAAATGATGTCAGCAGCATCAGTTCCAATGCATGACACCCATTTGGTTAAACCTCTACACGATGCCTAAATAAAGTTTGTGACGGAAATATATGCCTCCGTCCCTTCCTCCCTCACTAAATGTTATCTTATATGACCTTGTAAAAAAGGGTTTAGAATAGTAATATAGCTGAAGATGCAATATCATGTGGCACCCAAATGTCACTTAATCAACCAGATAAGAAGCTACTAGTCACTTTCACTGTAGACTTGGACACTTTCAAAAAGAGTGTTGACTTCAATCATAGAGTGTTAGCCATTCCTGTCTTGATGGTGACAAGCCTACCCAAACCTTCAACACTCGACACTCTCTTTTATCCAAAAGGAACTGTGAATTGTTCAGTGTTCCATTGTCAAACTAGCTGGTAAAGTGGGCAATTGGAAGGCATACTACCAAGCTTCAGGCAAGTAATTAGCCAATAAGCCAATTGAAATGCATCAGGTCTCAATTGAGAAAAGAAACTGACTTTCGATTGCTCAAATTTATGTATCTTATTACCTTAACACCAGCCCACCAGTCCACCAGCCAGATTAGCTGAAGCCATAGAAGCTCGGCCAAGAACCTGTTGATCCGCCTATACAAGCTCTTTGACAAGGGCCATAGAGACACAAACAATACAGCCTGCAATGTGTTGTAAGCATAGGGTGAGATCAAGGAACAAGGTAGTGGCGGTTCTACTATGGAATTAATGGATAGGAAAACATTTAGCTAGACCATTACAAGATCCAAAATTAGACAAAGGATGGTCAGATTTCTGAATCAAACAGCTGAACTGAAAGCGCATTGCAGCAGACCAGACCGGAGGGAAAAACAAACGCAATTCAACAAAATCAACAGGAACTTCCCCCAGCAAATCAGCGTAAAGAGTTTGCACCTAGAACATATTCAAGATCTCGTAGAAAATCACGGATAAAAAAGATTTTTTACGACCGAACTGTTTCAGATCACCACACGAACCCCCGAAATTATATCAGGGGCTTGGCCCGGGGCGCGCGAGATCACCTGGACAGCGTTGACGATGAGGCCGGAGAGGAGGAAGAGCAGGCCGAGCGGGAGCACGACGAGCACGAGGGGAATCGCCATGGCCGCCGCCGCCGCACCGGCCGCGTCTCCCTCTTCTTGGCCCTGTCACCGGATTACGAGAAAAAAAGGGGGCAAACAGGAAAGTTGCTCCTGTGATCCGTGTGGATGTCTGTGGCTTGCCTGAGGCGATGAGGGCATACGAAGTTTTCCTCTTTCTATAGGGTGCTATATGAAAATATGCATCTCAGGGTGACAAATAGGAATCGATCTGTAAACTTAAATTGGAAATATATAAAAATTTGCATTGGGTATTTTTGAGCCAAGCAAATTAGGTGACAGGAGAATGAACTTCATTCGAGTTGTTAAAAAATGGTCAAGACCCAAATTCAATTCATATCGGTTTCTTAAAGCCGGCTCTCCTCCGGGGCATGAGAGCCCTTGGCGCACAGCCGCGCCTCCCCCAAGCTGCCACCTGTCCTATCGTTATTTTGCAAAAAAGTTCAACCATTTTCCTCAGTCAATCGGGTTTCTTAAAGCCGGCTCGCTCCTCCAGGCACGAGAGCCTTCGGCGCACAGCCGCGCCTCTCCCAAGCTGCCACCTGTCTTATCGTTATTTTGCAAAAAAGTCCAACCATTTTCCTCAGGCAACTGTACAAGAACATCCTTCAATTTTTACCTAAATCAAGCTCTTTCCCTATCAGCTCATGTAGCTCATGTTACTTGCTATCCTCCCTCGCCGCCGCTAGAGAATATTAATAAGGTCGTTATGATATGTATGAGACTATCATATTTTTATACGTTATCTACTATATTTGTATATATAATATTGTAATTATAGGAGACGCAAAACACGCCAAATGTTCTAGCTATATTAACACTATGGGATACATTGTTACATCTATTTGTCTAACTATGTTGTCATAAATTTCTTCTAATTGATATTTGCCTACTTTTAATGATGGTTGCTAATTTTTTTTTGCATTCTTTCATATCTATATTGTCCTGATTTTTAAATTTAGTTGGCATGTTGCATATATATAGCTGAATGTTAGGTAGCTGAAATAGTTGGCATGTCCCTTTCTTGTGATAGCGTGCCTAATGTTATAGGGTTTATTATTTATGGTTCAGTCCTGGCCTTGGTTCGCCATGTAGTTGTACTAATACCACAAAAAATTGACGCTGCTTGGTTGGTTAGACTTAGACATGTACGACAACCACGCTTTTTCACGTTGTTTCTCGCCTCGAGCATGGCACCGCAGGTGCGGCGACACCTTAGATTAGGCGTGGCATGTTATGGCCGGGAGCCAAACACATCCTATATTTACCTTAAATTTTTTCTGAATGATATTTGTCTACTTTTATTTCTCTGTTTATTTCTTTGCATTTTTGCATATCTATAAGTCCTGACTTTTAAATTTAGTTAGCATGTTCCATATACATGACTATAACTTAATGTTCATGTTAAAAAGCTAAAATATTTAATATATTTTTTTGTGATAGGACGCGCATAGGGTGGCTAATGTTCTAGTAGGTAAATCTTGAATGAAGTTGAGGGTTTCTTGACACACTATGCATTTAATAAGTTTCCTACTCTGGATTACCATTTGAATCTGAAAGAGAATCAAGCATACTTCTCTGAAGCTAGATGTTGATCTTTTCTCTAGCGCTACTCTGTGCCTATAAGATTTATCCTAAAGTTTTTTGGCCAACTCCCTTTTTATGGATCAGCAACAGTTGGTGGCTAATCTAGATATAGGAGAAGGGAGAGGCTCCATAGACTCCAATGGGGGGGGGGGGGGGGGGGTCTTGAGCACCCCCAGCCCCTCTTAGACTCCAATGGGAGGGGGGGCTTGAGCACCCCCAGCTCCCTTAGATTCGCCCCTAGCCATAGCCACAGTGACTCAATCTACATGAATGAATTGTTTGGGCAGGTTTCATGTGAACCCTCCAACTCTTGGGTCCCTTGGAAGTGCAGCATTACAAATTCACGTGAGTCTTAGAGTAGTGAGTCTCATTGATTAGGCTCTTAGAAGAAGAAAACCCAAGCCAAGATCATAGGGTGTGCTAATGTAGGAGATATCAGCCACCCCTAATTGCTTATCGTACACATTCACACTTTATTGTGTCGTTAATGAAATGTGCTCCATATGGTAAAAACTATAAGTTGTTCGCACATCCACACATACAATGAGTAGAATTTTTTTACTAACAGTAGTTTTGTATAAAAAGCATGATATGTATGCGTGATTAAAGTAAAAATGTTTCGTCTGCGTTACACGATCAATTATTTCAACTAGACATACACGATCAGAAACATTGTAAAACGAGTTATATTTATGAGGAAAATATATAACAACAGTTCACCGGATTTTTTTTTGTAACAGCAGCACTTTCGCATAGCTATCCAATTCCATAATAATAGCAAGTGTCGCCTAGACCAACTGATCAGCTAAATTTAAACACTAGCGGAAAAACTGCCTTTAGTCCGGGTCCCCAACCGAGGCTAAGACACCGGGATTAAAGGCTGTGTCTCTTAGTCCCGGTGGTTAACACCACCTGGGACAAAAGACTTCTGAAAAAATTAAAAAAGCCACCTCCTGTCTGGTCGCGCCGCCGTCCGGCCCCTCCAGCTCCATCGCCACCTCCACCTCCACGAGCTCAAGTTCTCCAAATCCACAACATCATATTCTCAAACTTCAATTTTACAATAGACATACAATCAAACACACAATCGACACTTCACCAATTGAAGCAAAGATATGATTCAAGAGATGGGCTCGAGTTGATCCACAACAGAGAGAGGATTCACCAACACAATAAAAAAATCACTAATAAACAAATCTCCTGGATCATGAATAACGAACGGAGCTCCTCAATCCTCGCTGTGTCATCGCTTGGGGGCTTGCCGGACCCCCGCCCGCCAGTGCCGCCGGGGCAGCATACCCACACTGTCGGGGCCCCACCCACCAGCGCCGGCTGGGGAGGGGGGTGGGTCGCCG
>CM014272.1:12525820-12547953 GCA_004135705.1 Alloteropsis semialata
AATAGGAACTTCCAGGGATTAGATTGAAGGAAACCGAGGGCATATACATAATTATGTATATAACTTCAGGGTTTAACATGTAAAAGGATCAGATAGGACGGTGGGTTCTATTTATTGAAACGACAAGGGCCTAACTGAAAGAAATCTGGACTAATCTACAATTACTTTGAACTAGCATAGGACTGTGCCTTGATTATCCAATAAGTCAGGGTCTCTTTAGCAAAACTGGCACAGCTGACCGGTACCTTATCTTGTTGACTGAGATCTGGGCCGTTGATCCGTGGTTGGACGACTCAGAGCGGGTCGGCGACCATTACCCGCGGCGGCGACGACTTCCCGCGGAGTCCGACGGTGGCGACTCGCCGGAGGAGCTCGGTCTAAGGGCTACGGTGCTCCAAAATCGATGAGACTTAAACCAGGACGGAGCTGAGGATCTCGCGAACGTGATTAGATGGATGACGCGGCCGGAGAGACGACCAGGGCGGCGAACGTCGACCACTGGCGGTTCGGCCTGCGGGGGTAAGCTCCGATGAGCGATTTCGGTGCACAGAGGGGAAAACCACAAGTTCAAGCGGCAAGGGTAGCTTCTATACCTCCTGGAGACGCTCTGGGTTGCATCCTCGATGAAGAAACGGTGTCGACAGCTTGGATTGAAGGCGGCAGCGCTTTGGTAGGGTTTTGCTGCGGCGCTAGAGCGGTCGAGACGCGCGAGCGGCTTGGCTAGGGTTCAAAGGGGTCCAAGGGACGGCGGCGCAGCTATATAAGGGCTGGGGCAGGCGCCTTGGCGTGCGGGGCACGGAGAAAACCAGGGCGATGCGCGGTGTCCTGCTCGGGTCTGAGTCCGACGCGGAGACGAGTCGGAGGTTGGGGATGGATCCGACGCGCGGGCTCCACCTGCAGAGAGACAGAGAGGAGAAAGTGGGGTGGTGGGCTGGGCCGGCGCGCGAACTGGGTTGGGCCAGGACTGGGAAAAGGGCCGGGCTGGTGCGGGGAAAAGAGGGAGCAAAGGTGGACTGCGACAAAACCTTAGGGAGGCCGAACAGACTTAAACTAAACTACCAAATCTAACTCAAACAAATGCTATTCAATTTGAATTTAAATAAATTCAAACTCAAAATTGAATAACAAACAAATATAAAACCAATGCAACAGCATGGATGCACAAAAAGTTATTGAGTCTATAAATTAATTATTAAATTGAATAAAAACCTAAATAATTCCAATTAAATCCTAGAAATTTATTTCAACCTTTAATAAATTCTAGAAAATTATGAAAATGTTGCTACAATTTCTTGTGACGAAAATTAGGGTGTTACAAATCTACCCCCCTTAAAAGAATCTCGTCCTCGAGATTAGGATGAACTTGCAAAGAGATCGGGAAATTCCGTCATTAACTCATCTTCTCTTTCCCAAGTTGCTTCATCCTCTCCATGACGACTCCATTGCACCTTGCACATCTTTATCACCTTACTTCTAGTAACCCTTTCAGCTATCTCTAATATCTTCACTGGATACTCCATATAAGTTAGATCATCCTGCACATTCAGTTCTTCCATTGGTAACTGCTCCTCTGGTACTCTGAGACACTTCTTAAGCTGTGATATATGGAAGACATCATGTACATCTGACAAACTGGCCGGTAACTCCAACTGATAGGCTGCTTCACCTTTCCTTTCCAGAATCTTGAATGGACCAATAAATCTAGGTGACAATTTTCCCTTCACTTTGAATCTACGCAAACCTCTGATAGGAGAAACTTTCAGATACACATAATCACCAACTGCAAAAGTTAACTCCCTTCTTCTAACATCTGCATAGCTCTTCTGTCTAGACTGTGCTGTCCTCAGATTCTCTCTAATGATCTGAACCTGTCTTTCTGCCTCTTGTAGTATCTCTGGACCAAACACCTGACTTTCACCTGTCTCACTCCAATACAATGGAGTTCTGCACTTCCTTCCATACAAAGCCTCAAAAGGTGACATCTTTAAGCTTGCCTGATAGCTGTTGTTATAAGAAAACTCAGCATAAGGCAAACTCTTATCCCAACTTCTTCCATGTTTCAATGCACAAGCTCTCAACTTATTTTCCAAAATCTGATTGGTCCTTTCTGTCTGTCCATCTGTCTGAGGGTGATAGGCAGAACTGAAATTCAGCTTAGTATCCATAGAGTCATGCAACTTTTGCCAGAATCATGATGTAAACTGAGTACCTCTGTCTGACACTATCTTCTTGGGTACACCATGCTGACAGACAATGCGAGACATGTACAATTCTGCTAGCTTAGCACTGGTATATGTGGTCTTGACTGGAATAAAATGAGCAACCTTAGTCAAACGATCCACAATAACCCATATCGAATCATAACCATCTCGAGTACGAGGTAAACCCACTATGAAATCCATGCTGATTTCTTCCCACTTCCATTCAGGTACCTTCAATGGTTGAAGCAATCCTGCTGGTCTCTGATGTTCAGCCTTAACTCTCTGGCACACATCACACAAAGCAACATGAGTACCAACATCTCTCTTCAACCCATACCACCAGTACCTTTCTTTCAAATCCTGATACATCTTAGTACTTCCAGGATGAATAGAGTAAGCAGAATCATGAGCTTCTCTTAATATCTTATCTCTGAGCTGTGCCACATCAGGCACACAAATCCTCTTTTTGAACCAAATAGTACCATGCTCATCTTCAGTAAAATTAGGGGCTTTTCCAATTGCCATAAGCTCCTTAATTTCCTTTATCTTCTCATCATTAAGCTGACCTTGACGAATTTCCTGCTCAAGAGTAGACTCAACTTCCATAGTCACTCCTTCTGCATGAGCAACAAATCCAAGGTTCAATCGCGCAAACTCTTCACACAACTTCTCTGGCATCTGATGAGTCAAAAGGGTATTAGCATGACCCTTTCTGCTCAAAGCATCTGCAACCACATTGGCTTTACCAGGATGGTAGTGTATCTCCAGATCATAATCCTTGATCAATTCTAGCCAACGACGTTGCCTCAAATTCAGATCCTTCTGTGTGAAGATATACTTTAGACTCTTGTGGTCAGTGTAGATCTGGCACTTGTTCCCAAGCATATAGTGCCTCCAAATCTTTGCATGTACCACTACTGCTAACTCCAAATCTTGAGTAGGATAATTCAACTCATGTTTCCTCAACTGCCTGGATGCATAAGCTATAACATGTCCTTCCTGCATAAGAACACCTCCAAGACCTTGACGAGAAGCATCGCAGTAGATATCAAAACCCTTATGAATATCGGCATCACTAACACTGGAGCAGTAGTTAGCCTTTTCTTCAACTCTTCAAAACTGGCTTGACATGCATCTGACCACCTGAATTCTTTTCCTTTCTCTAATAATGAAGTGAGGGGCTTCACTATTTTAGAGAATCCTTCTATAAATCTCCTGTAGTAACCTGCCAATCCCAGAAAACTCCTGATCTCAGGCACATTCTTTGGTGGCTCCCACTTCAGAACATCTCTGACTTTGCCTGGATCAACTGCAATTCCACCATCTGTAATGACATGACCCAGAAAAGATACTTCTTTCAGCCAAAACTCACACTTACTGAACTTGGCATAGAGCTGATTCTCTCTGAGCTTCTGCAATACTAGCCTCAAGTGTTCCTCATGTTCCTCTTCATTCTTGGAGTAGATCAAAATATCATCAATGAATACCACCACAAACTTATCCAAGTACTCCATAAACACCTTGTTCATCAAATACATAAAGTAGGCAGGAGCATTAGTCAAACCAAAAGACATAACTGTATACCCATATAAACCATATCTGGTAGTGAAAGCTGTCTTCTGGATATCTGATGGCCTGATCTTCAACTGATGATAGCCTGAACGCAAATCAATCTTGGAGAATATCTTGGCTCCTTTCAACTGATCAAACAGATCCTCGATCCTGGGCAGAGGGTATTTATTCTTGATAGTAACTTCATTCAATGACCTGTAGTCAACACACATCCTCTGTGTACCATCCTTCTTCTCAACAAAGATAACTGGTGCTCCCCAGGGAGATGAACTAGGGCGTATGAAACCCTTATCCAACAACTCCCTCAGTTGTTTCTTCAGTTCTTCCAGTTCATCAACTGACATTCTATAAGGTCTCTTAGAAATAGGAGCTGTACCAGGTAGAAGTTCAATGAGGAACTCGATATCTCTATCTGGTGGCAAACCTGGCAAATCATCTGGGAACACATCTGGAAACTCACATACTACTCTGATCTCAGCAACTGTAATACTCTTAACTTGATTTGCATTTGCCTGTATTGAATTCAGTTGCTTCTGGCTGATCTGAGTATGACTTTTATCTTCATTAATCACCTCATGTTGCACTACGGCTTTCCTTTGGTTGTTTCCACCAAACAAATGCGGGTATTTCTGTGGACACATGCCCTTGTCATGTCCTTTTTGCATGCAATGGAAACAAGTCTTCATACTTGGAGCTTTTGGTTTTCCAGACTTGACCTGCAAACTCTTTGGCTCTGGCTGAATGGATGCTTGATAATGATCAAGTTGTGGTCCATAGCTGATTTCTGGGACTTGAGCTTGGTTGGAGTGGCCAAACTGGTGGACTGGATGACTCTGCACCTCAGTCTGCTGAGCAAGACGGAAACGAGTGCTACGATCAGACTGTATTTGTCTCTGAGAGTCCATCTTCCTCTTCTTCTTCTCCTTTATCTCCTCTCTCAAATTTTCTATCAAGAGAGCCTTATCCACTAGCTGATCAAAACTATGAAATGAATGTGCTGCCAGCTGGTAACGAATAGGTATAATCAATCCTTCCAAGAACAGGTCTTGCTTTCTCTCATCCGTAGCTACCTGTTTTGGGGCATAACGAGACAACTGTATGAACTTGTCCCTATATGCACTCACAGTCATCACTCCTTGCTTGAAGTTGAGAAACTCTTGCTTCTTATGCTTAATCACACTCACAGGGATATGATATGAGCGAAATTCATGCTTGAATTCCTTCCAGGTGATGTTATTTGAGTCTTCATGAGCATCACAATATGCATCCCACCAATCTGAAGCTGCCCCTTCTAGTCTTCCGGCAGCATATAAGACCATCTCTCTGTCAGTGCACTGAGTAATTATTAGCTTCTTCTCCACTGTTTTAATCCAATCATCAGCATCGAGAGGATCTACAGAGTGAGAATATGTAGGTGGGTCGTGACTCATGAAATCCCTGTGTTTGTCTCTTGGGGGTGGTGGAGGACCTGTATTCTGATTCAGCTGAATAATAGAGTTGGCCATATTGGTCATCAACTGAGTCTGGGCTGCCATTAACTGTTCCAATGCTGAATTAGACATCTGGTTCTGACTTGAGTTAGGCTCTGGATTGTTTTCACTGCTTCCAGCACCAGACCTAGTGTTCACCATCAGATTGTATAGAAAACAAAAATTTAGATAGATATAGAAAGATATGGTACTAGTGCAGGTGAAGCCAAATGAATTAGTGCAAGAACCAAGATAGGAATTCCAACACTTAGAACTTGCATGGTCAAATCTCTTTATCCAACTCAACATGACCAACAATAGCATCCATTAAGAACTTTTTCATGATAAGGACAGATTCTGGTTATCTCGGAAAATCAGATGTATCTTCTAAACAGAATATCCAAAAATCACAAAATTTTTCCAGAATGTAGATACTGAAATTATGAATCCAATGCAACTGGAATCAATTCATTTGGAGTTCAGGAACTAAAGTTATTAAGAAAACACTCTAGCTGTGTCAGGTGCTCTGAATAGATTCTGTATACTCCAATAAATCATAGGTATCTCTTTCCCAGAAAATCCAAAAATAGTGAAACTTAGCCAGAAAATAACTTATGAAGTTATGGAACTAATCCAACTAGATTTGCAGCAATCGGGGTCTCATAGCTTGAGATATGACTTAAACCGTTCTGCTGTGTCAGGGGGTGACGAGATTAGATTTGGTGCACAAGAGATTCATGATTAGATATGTAAAGAGGGATTTGGAACTCACCTAGGTACTAAGACCAGGAACAAAGACAAAACCCAACTATCTAATGGTTTAGTTGATTTATTGAGATGTAATTGTGGTCATCACTCCACAGAAACATCGCACTCATTACAAAGAAGCAATTCAACCACTTAGCACACAACAAGCACAAGGCAAACAATCCTACACAAGAACTAACATCGACCTCAACGACGACTCTACTAACGGTGACATGATTTAGGGGGGATAATTTTCTAAATCCTTGTGTTGAGATAAAGCACGACTGATGGTGTTTCCAAAATATCCATGATTCTCTTGTTTCCAATAATATCCACTCTTCCCTTATTTCCAATAATTCAAAACTCATTAACTGTGGCATCGAAAGTGATCCATGTTTTTAACTTGGCTTATAGAGAAACGTTAACTATGGGCTAGAGGAAGAACAAAACAAGTGTAAAGTTGGATGATGATTAAGAATCAAGGGGATGATAAATCAAGGTGAAGATATGATAGTGAATTTAGACAAAGATTGGAGCAGAAAGATTGAGCAAGTACAGGAAAGCATTTAGGACACTAAAAACGACCATTGCTACTCTAGGCTTACGTCCTACAGTCAACCTGGCTCTGATACCACTTCTGTCACACCCGATTTTGTAAACAAAACCGAATGACTATCATATGTGCGCCAGGATCAAGTTTACACACATATGAGACTTCATCAGTGATATGAAAGACAGTGCAAAACGTAAATAAAATTAAATACCACTATTACACTCACGAAAGCGAATTACTAGCAGCGGAATCTTCAACACTTCTCCACAGGCAGCTGACTGAGGAAACACGTACGCCTAGAAACTTCCAAAATACTCCACTGAAACTTCTGTCTAAGCCTGAGCCGCAGATAAAGCAAGGTTGAGTACACTTATGGTTGGTACTCAGCAAATGTAGAGCAAAAGCAAATGACATGTAAAGGCTTAACAAGGAAATAGTTTGGCTTCTAATTAAATTGCTTTAAGCACTTAAGTTGGTCAAATTTTAATTAGCAGCACAATTACTAAGTATAAGTATATACCAACCCAATTATAGAACTAAAATAAATAAATGCTCATAAAGTAACCATAATTTATTTCAACTTCAAGTTCAATTATCATGAGAGGGTCCAAGCCGCTCTTAACCGTGAGCACGGCTGATATATCAGTTTTACACTCTGCAGAGGTTGTACACTTTCCCCACAAACAATGTTTCTCATATAGCCTGAGGTAGCTAGCCTCTTCAACACTTCCTTAGGTGAGGGGCCAGAGAACCATTACATGACCTTTACAAAGAATTATTAACATGAAACAACCCGCTAAGGTTTCAAGCCACAGCAGAGCATAACCTTTTCTAATCGCCGAGTTACTTACCAAAGCATACTCCCAAGAGATCCGGCTATACCCCGTCTATGCTTCCCCTCTTGCCCTTTCGGTAAGGTTATTACAAGTTAACTCTTCTAATTAATTAGTCACGACCAGAGCCCATTAGCTATGTGGTTGCACTGTTTTCTTGGGTGGTCACTCCATGTTCCAATTAAAATAATGATCTTATTTATCGTCCAATGAGCATAACACAAGTTCATATAGTTCAGCATTAATGATATCCATAACCCAAAGTTAAGCAACTTAAGCAATGCTACCCAACAGTAATTAAATAACCCGGTTATGCAAGGAAAAAGGTAATCAAAACTAGTCAAGTCCTTAACATGGGTCCCATCATAATTATAAAAGCATGAGCAGAGCATAACTATAAAGTGAGCATGTCATATGGTTATTAGGACTGAAAAATATGATCAAGAATACACTTGCCTTAAATCCAGCTAATAAATGCTACAGCTCAGGTTCTTCTCAACTGAAACCTCAAATCACACGAACGATCCTCGAAAACCACGAACGTTGCACCTTCTATTCGTAGCACAGGGGCACATAAAAGAAACAGTACAACAAATAAGAAACAATACACCAAACATGGGCAACAATACAAAAGAACGGTGCAAAGGTATAGATCAAGTCCTTACGGTGACGTGAGCTGAAGAATCACTTGAAACGGAGCTAGAACGGTCAAGATAGGGCCAAAACGGTGCTCCAGGGGCTTAACTGCGAAGAATAGGAACTTCCAGGGATTAGATTGAAGGAAACCGAGGGCATATACATAATTATGTATATAACTTCAGGGTTTAACATGTAAAAGGATCAGATAGGACGGTGGGTTCTATTTATTGAAACGACAAGGGCCTAACTGAAAGAAATCTGGACTAATCTACAATTACTTTGAACTAGCATAGGACTGTGCCTTGATTATCCAATAAGTCAGGGTCTCTTTAGCAAAACTGGCACAGCTGACCGGTACCTTATCTTGTTGACTGAGATCTGGGCCGTTGATCCGTGGTTGGACGACTCAGAGCGGGTCGGCGACCATTACCCGCGGCGGCGACGACTTCCCGCGGAGTCCGACGGTGGCGACTCGCCGGACGGAGCTGAGGATCTCGCGAACGTGATTAGATGGATGACGCGGCCGGAGAGACGACCAGGGCGGCGAACGTCGACCACTGGCGGTTCGGCCTGCGGGGGTAAGCTCCGATGAGCGATTTCGGTGCACAGAGGGGAAAACCACAAGTTCAAGCGGCAAGGGTAGCTTCTATACCTCCTGGAGACGCTCTGGGTTGCATCCTCGATGAAGAAATGGTGTCGACAGCTTGGATTGAAGGCGGCAGCGCTTTGGTAGGGTTTTGCTGCGGCGCTAGAGCGGTCGAGACGCGCGAGCGGCTTGGCTAGGGTTCAAAGGGGTCCAAGGGACGGCGGCGCAGCTATATAAGGGCTGGGGCAGGCGCCTTGGCGTGCGGGGCACGGAGAAAACCAGGGCGATGCGCGGTGTCCTGCTCGGGTCTGAGTCCGACACGGAGACGAGTCGGAGGTTGGGGATGGATCCGACGCGCGGGCTCCACCTGCAGAGAGACAGAGAGGAGAAAGTGGGGTGGTGGGCTGGGCCGGCGCGCGAACTGGGTTGGGCCAGGACCGGGAAAAGGGCCGGGCTGGTGCGGGGAAAAGAGGGAGCAAAGGTGGACTGCGACAAAACCTTAGGGAGGCCGAACAGACTTAAACTAAACTACCAAATCTAACTCAAACAAATGCTATTCAATTTGAATTTAAATAAATTCAAACTCAAAATTGAATAACAAACAAATATAAAACCAATGCAACAGCATGGATGCACAAAAAGTTATTGAGTCTATAAATTAATTATTAAATTGAATAAAAACCTAAGTAATTCCAATTAAATCCTAGAAATTTATTTCAACCTTTAATAAATTCTAGAAAATTATGAAAATGTTGCTACAATTTCTTGTGACGAAAATTAGGGTGTTACAAGGAAACAATTCAGCATATAATCACTTCATGTGTCTTTGCCAGACAATTTTGGCACAGCATCCTGCAGCCCTTGCAACTGGCTAACACCTACAAGAAGATCTGTCTTTGCTGTTTGGTGGAGAAAGGCCGAGAGGAGGATTCAGAAACACCACCGGAAGGGTTTCAACTCCTTGTGCATACTTGGTGCATGGACTATTTGGAAGCATAGAAATGCTTGTGTGTTTGAGGGGGTTTCTCCAAACATAAAGATGGCCTTGCAAGATTTCAAAGATGAACTCCATCTATGGCAAATCTCGGGGGTTAAAGGGCTTACTGCCCTGAACCCAGAGCTAGGGGGAGTTTTGGTCTAGTGGTTAGGTGGTCTTTTTGGTCAGGTCTTTTTTTTCATTTCTGGTAATAGCCGTCTCGTTGGGCTGTGTGTTTTTTTCCTCATCCTAGTCCAAGGTGAGGAAAGGTGTTGTAAATTGGACTCATTTCTCTCTTAATACAAAGATACATAGCTCTCCTGCGTGTTCGATAAAAAAAAGAATTCTGTTGACCTACTTCGATAGCATAAATCTGGAAATACTTAATGCATAAATATAAAAGGGTTGAAACATAGTCAATATGCTAGCAAATTTGAGGGGAAACAGCGTGGTGCCAGGAGGCAAGAGGTGTGAGTACCACTACTCCCTCTACTTGAATCATATATATTATACAGAATATATCTCTGCATTCATGCTGATTGTAATTGATCTTATAAACTATTCCCTCTGTCCCAAAAAACAATGCAACTCTCGCTTTCCAAAAATTCAATCCATCTCAACTTTGACCAAGTGTTGGTTTTTTATACCGGCTAGCCTACTATGGGGGGTCCCTAAGTAGTCGAGTTGTTCGTGAGGGCCTCGCCGGAACCAGAAGCACGATGGTGAACACGAGACGATTTAGACAGGTTCAGGCCGCCTCGAGTAGAGAGCGTAATACCTTACGTCCTGTATGGTGGATCTTCTCGTATTGATGGGTATGATTTTACAAGGGGTCCCTGCCTCATCTTATATACTCGGGAGACAGGGTCTACAAGGCAAAAAATACAAACTCCTAGTCGGATACAATACACAGAGTCCTAATATGAATAGGCCGGGTTGTTTTCCAGTACCCGACTAGTTTTCTTAAGCTGTACGCTCCTTCCTTGTATCAGTCAGAGTTGCCAGCCCAATTTCCTAACGGGACTGTGGCCCATGAGGACTCCCATGGATCCTGGACCGTCAAGCCCCCGAGCGTCTTCATGTCTTCACGCCTGCCGGGTTGTTTCTCAACAGTTTCAGCATCAGCCGAGTTGTTTCCTCGTCGTCTTGCTTGTTGAAAACCTTCAGAAGTGAACATGATATGCTCCTTTGCCGACTTCTTTTGCAGCCAGCCCCTGGGCCTTGGTTCATGAACCAAGATTGATGCAAAAACTTCCCCATTTACTATAATGGTGTCCAGCTTTTGAAAAAAGATGGACCCATTATGGGTCTAGCCTCCGAGCCTAGAAATGTTTCCAAGAATTAAAAACAATTCCAGGGTCTTTATTGAAAAAACTTTCCAAAAGAAATATACTATTTTCCCTCCAGCCCCCAAGCTTAAAGCACATGACAATAAGCTTAAAGACTTCTGTTGAAATATGTATATTCTTTGATGTGGAAATAAATCCTATTAAGCATCAGCCCCCGAGAATGAAAATTCATCAGAAAATGACCTAGCTCGTTAGGAAATGGCCGCACAAATATGCATCTGGTTTGTAACCGCGAATACATAAGTGTTGGCGTATTTTAGAAAACGGGTTACAGAAAATACGTTTAGGGTTACCACTTCAATCTTATAAGACAGAGGGTGAACCGTTCGTATTCTCCTCCCCGCCGCCGTCGCTTTCACAACTGAAATCCTCAAACTCCTTTCACCTCCGCGCGCAATCTCCAATCCACTCAAACCCCGATCGAGAGTCAATCCAAAATCTCGTCTGGCAGAATGGGTCGGAAACCTGCTTCCAGCAAGCCTACTGAGAGTAAATCCGCCACGAGCAAAAAGAAATCCAAGATCCCCACCACAGATATGCCGGTGTTCAAGAACTCCCCTGCGCCGGCTCTTGCCTGGAAGCCATCCAAGGCGACAGACGAGATGGTGCAGAGTCTTGTGGAGCAAGGCTATCTGCTGGATAAATCAATCTCCTGTAGGCACACCGATGCTGGTAAGGCCTGGCATTTGAATGTAGTCTTTCTGGATTGTTTTTAAACAACCCGACTAGATTCAAAAAGAATAAATGCGCCCGATCTTTCTGTGTGGAACAGAAAGTAGATGGCTTTTTGAACGCAACCCTTTATAGATTGTTTTTAAACAACCCGGGATGAGTCAAAAAAGATGCGCCCGATCCTTCTGTGTGAAACAGAAAGTAGATGGCATTTGAAACAACCATTTCTAGATTGTTTTTAAACAACCCAGGATGATTCAAATTTGTAAGACTGTATCTGATTTCCAAGCTTGAAGACAATGGAATATTGACACTTTATTATTATTAGGCTAAGAAGCCGATATCAGTACATAAAGAAGGCTGACTGTTTATTGACTCTTAAAAAACTCTAATAACTTCTTCAAGGGTAAAAACGCCGCAAGTGCTCAATGTTCCAAGCATTGGGCACCTCTGTTCCGTCTTCCCGTTGTAGCTGATAAGTACCCGGACCGATGACCCTTGATACTATAAACGGACCTTCCTAAGGAGAGGATAGCTTGTGCTGATCTTTTGTACTCTGAATTCTCCGAAGAACCAAATCACCAATGTTAAATGATCGCATTTGGATGTTTCGGTCATGATACCTCCTGAGTCCTTGCTGGTACGTGGTTGTCCTGATCAACGCAGCTAGCCTCGCCTCTTCTAGCATGTCCACATCCTCTGCCCTACTTTGCTCTGCTGCTTCCTCCGAGTAGTTTTGGATTCTTGGAGCATTGTACTCGATGTCTACCGGGAGTACTGCTTCTGAGCCGTAGACCAGAAAGAAGGGTGATTGCCCCGTCGCGCGGCTGGGCTGGGTTCTGAGCCCCCATACCACGGCTGGCAATTCTTGCACCCACTTGCCGCCGTACTTTTTGAGTGGTTCATAGAGCCTTGGCTTGAGACCTTGAAGTATGAGGCCGTTAGCTCTCTCAACTTGTCCATTGGTTCGTGGATGCGCCACTGATGCGTAGCGGACTTCAATTCCCAGGTTGTCGCAAAAATCAAAGAACTCGCTCCCTGTGAATTCTGAGCCGTGGTCATTGATAATGCAATTCGGGATGCCGAAACGATGAGCAATATCTTGGATGAACTCGACCGCCTTTGCTGCTGTAGCGTTGACCAGCGGCTTGACTTCAATCCACTTGGTGAACTTGTCGATCGCCACGTAGAGATACTTGAAACCTCCTGGCGCAGTCTTGAGTGGTCCAACCATATCAAGCCCCCAGCATGCGAAGGGCCAAGAGGGCGGTATGGTGTTGAGGACCGTTGGGGGACGTGAGCTTGCCGGGCAAAGAATTGACAACCCTGGCAAGTCTTCACGATTTCTTCTGCATCGGCCACAGCAGATGGCCAATAGTACCCGGACCGGAAAGCCTTGCCTACGATCGTGCGGTGAGTAGCATGGTTCCCGCAGATTCCACCATGGATTTCTTCAAGGATTTTCCGTCCGACTTCTGGAGTGACACACTTCATCAATACTCCGGATGAGGCGCCACGTCGAAAGAGGGTGGAGCCGACTACTATGTAGTGCTTGCTTCGTCTGATAACTTGCTCAGCTTCCACCTTATCTTTGGGCTCCCTCGGGTGCAGTATGTACTCGATGAAGGGCTTTGTCCATTCGGGTGTAATCACCATGACTTGCTGATGGGGTGGTGTTGTAGTCGGCTGTACTTCCTGCTCCTTGATGGATGGTTGTAACAGCTCATGGACGAAAACGCCGCCTGGTACTTGCGCTCGGTGGGAACCCAGCTTTGAAAGTGCATCAGCAGCCATGTTGTTGTCTCTGATGACGTGATGAAATTTGAGCCCATGGAAGTGCTTCTCGAGTTTGCGCACCTCCATACAGTATGCATCCATGTTCTCCTTGGTGCAGTCCCAATCTTTATTGACTTGATTGATCACCACAGAGGAGTCGCCGTACACCACCATGTGCTTGATGCCAAGGGAAGCAGCCAGGCGTAACCCGTGCAGTAGAGCTTCATATTCGGCTTAATTATTGGTGGCTTTCCAGAGGATTTGAAGCACATATTTAAGCTGATCGCCTTTTGGAGATATGAGTAGTACTCCTGCACCGGCCCCTTCGAGCTTCAATGATCCATCGAAGTACATGATCCAATGCTCGAGAGGTTCTTCTGGTACTGCGTGTTGTATTTCTGTCCACTCAGCGATGAAGTCCACCAGGGCTTGAGATTTGATGGTAGCTCGTGGGACGAAATCGATGACGTGAGAGCCCAACTCGACCGCCCATTTGGAGATTCGCCCTGTCGCGTCCCGGTTGTGGAGTATGTCGCCAATTGGAAAAGAGGTGACTACAACAACCCGGTGGGCGTCGAAGTAGTGGCGCAACTTGCGAGATGTGATCAAGACAGCATATAATAGCTTCTCGACCTGGGGGTATCACACTTTTGATTCTGAAAGCACCTCGATGATGAAGTAAACTGGCCGCTGTACTTTGTATACATGGCCGGGTTCCTCCCGCTCGACTACAATAGCAGTACTCACGACGTGAGTTGTTGCTGCTATGTAGAGAAGCAGTGGTTCCTGATCAGCTGGTGCAGTTAGTACTGGTGGTGACTGGAGGAATTTCTTGAGGTCTTCAAACGCCGCATCAGCTTCTGGAGTCCATACGAACTTGTCTTGCTTCTTGAGGAGCTTGAAGAAAGGCAATCCTCTGTCACCCAACCTTGAAATGAATCAGTTGAGGGCCGCCATGCATCCAGTCAGCTTCTGGACGTCCTTGACGGATTTTGGAGGCGCCATGGATGTAATAGCGGTGACTTTCTCAGGATTAGCTTCAATTCCCCGGTGGCTGACTATGAAGCCCAGCAGTTTTCCCACGGGCACGTCAAACACACATTTGGTAGGATTGAGCTTCCATTGGAATTCTCTGAGATGTGCAAAGGTCTCGGACAGGTCGTCAATGAGACTATCCGGGTTCTTTGTCTTGACGACGACGTCATCAACGTAGGCTTCTACATTGCGGCCAATCTGAGCTTTGAGACAACTCTGAATTGCACGCTGATATGTTGCCCCTGCGTTCTTGAGTCCAAAGGACATTGTAGTGTAGCAGTAGGCGCCGAACGGAGTGATGAATGCCGTCTTGATCTGGTCGTCTTTGTGCAGGCTTATCTTGTGATAGCCCGAATAGCAATCCAGGAAACAGAGTAGAGAGCAGCCAGCTGTAGAATCCACCACCTGATCGATGCGAGGTAGCCCGAAGGGATCCTTTGGGCAGTGCTTGTTCAGGTCGGTGTAATCGACACATATCCTCCACTCGTTGTTGTTCTTCTTACGGACCAGGACAGGATTAGCGAGCCAGTCAGGGTGGAACACCTCTTTAATGAACCCGGCTGCTAAGAGTTTCGCCAGCTCCGAACGGATGGCTTCTTTCTTGTCCTGGGCAAAGCGTCGTAGGCGTTGTTTCTTCGGCTTGGCGGCAGGATCAACGTTGAGTTTGTGCTCAGCCAACTCCCTTGGGACTCCCGGCATGTCAGACGGCTTCCATGCGAAGATGTCGCGGTTGTCCCGTAAGAAGCTGGTGAGCGCGCTTTTCTATTTGATAGGCAGGTCAGCGTCGATCAGCTCCATTTTGGAGGGGTCGCCCATCCCTAGGTCGATTGCTTTGATTGGAACTTCCTGGGAGGGCTTCATGTTTGGCACGGCTGGCTTTTTCATTGGGATGTCCAACTCAGCCTCGCCGAGTTGTTTCGCCATAGCTGCTACGATTGCTGCCTGGCTCGGTTGCTGCATGCTTGTAGCAATCGTCACTGCCTCGGTGTCACAGTCGTAGGAGGTCTTTAGGTCGCCCTTTAGGGATAAGATCCCTTTAGGGCCTGGCATCTTCAGGACGAGGTAGATGTAATGTGGGATCGCCATGAATTTCGCCTGAGCAGGTCTTCCCAGGATCGCGTGGTACGATGATTTGAAGTCGGCGACCTCGAATGTGATGTACTCGGTCCTGTAGTTGGCCTCGGTACCAAATGTAACTGGAAGTGATACCTGGCCAAGGGGCACGGCAGCGTTGCCTGGAACAATGCCATAGAAGGGTGAATCAGTGGGCTTGAGCGGGTTGGTGATGTCTAAGCCCATCTTCTTCAAAGTCTTGGCGAACAGGATGTTGAGTCCACTTCCACCGTCGATCAATGTTCTTGTGAGTCGCGCGCCAGCTACCACAGGGTCGAGTACCAGAGGGTATCGTCCCGGGTTCTTGATGTTGGTCCAATGATCGTCGCGAGAGAAGCTGATGGGGACTTCTGACCACTTTAGGAAGGTGGGGATGGCAGGCTCAATGCAGGCAATCTCGCGCTGGATAAGCTTCTGCTTGCGCTTTGATTCTGACTGAGTGATTCCCCCAAAGATGACGTTGACCACCTTGTCGGCTTGTTGGTAGCCGGTGTCTTTGTCACCCTTGTCTCCTTTGTTGTCTGGGTTGTTTGGTTTGGGAGCGCCCTCAGATGAGAACGCTTTCTTAAGCGACCAGCAGTCCCTGCTTGAGTGCTTATCCTTTGGGTGGAAAGGGCACTGCTTGTCGAGTAGTTTTCCAAACTTCTTGCGGGAAGAGTTCTTTTCAACAACGTTGACCATGTCTTCAGGTTTGCACTTCTTATCGTTGAAGTCGCGTTTGCTGTTGTTCTCAACTTGCTTGCCCTTGTTACGGTCGTTGTTGTTGTTGCGATCTCCTCCTGACTTGTTGCGGTTGAATCTTTCACGCTGCAGGTCTTCAGCATCTGACCAGCGGCTGATGAGATCTCCCATCTGCTCTAGTGTCTTTGGCCTGTTCCTTCTGAAGTCAAGGTGCAGCACGGGGTCTGTAAGCCCTCCGTGGAAGCAATCAATGACATCTTGGTCAGATAGGCCTGCACAGGTTGAGCGCTTCTCCCAGAATCTTCGGTTGTAACTGCGCAAGTACTCGTTCTGGCCTTGTTTGCACTGGGCTAGGTCAAAGCGAGTACCCGGCTTCTGCCATGAACCCTGGAAGTTGTTGATGAAAGCCTTGCAGAGTTCGTCCTAGGAGTCGATGGAGCCCGGCTTGAGCCCTTCTAGCCAGGTCAGTGGGGCCTGGTCGAGGACTACTGGGAGGTAGGTGCACATGGTATCGGTGTTGCCCTGTGCCGCCTTGATTGCCGAGTAGTAGATGCGAATCCACTGCTCGGGGTCGCGTTTCCCGTCATATCTATCGATATGAGCTGGTTTGAACTTGTCGGGCCAGGAAGTAGCGCGGATGCGGTCTGAGAAGACCGGAAACCCTTCGTACTTGTGGAGGTTGTGGTGATCCTGACCCGGCGCCCCGTAGACTTGGTCGTACTCCTGGCGTCTGCGGCGTTCTTGTTCTTCGCGATCGCGTGCCCGTGACGAGATGATGGTGCGCGCGTCTCTTGGTGGCAATTGTTGTCGTAGATCCCTGTTGTTATCGTGGTTGCCGGGGCGTCTGTCCCTGTTCCGGTTGCCGTCACGCCCGCCGACGTGGCTCTGCTGAACTTCGCGGTTGCTTGGTCCGGCGCCGTGGTCACGACCTCCGCCGCCGAGTACCATGCCTCCCTCGTTTTGGGGTTGGCGTTGTTCTCTGCTCGGGTGGTGGGACTGGTTGCCTCGGTTTCCAACTTCAGGATGTCGGCTGCTTGCCTGGCGGCTTGGTGCTCGGGTGATGGTCTTCGCCGGGTTGACTGCGTCATGCTGGATGGCCGCTGTCTCGAGCATTGTCTTCATCCTGAGGATTTCAGGAGTTTCAGGCATCTGTCCCAGCTCTGTGACGACAGCCATGATGTTGGCTGCAGCGCTGGAGTAGACGTCTTGGCCGGCGACTTGCCGGAACTTGGCGTTGAGGTCCTGTGGAGGTAGCCTACGGCCGAGGCGGCGACGTCGTTCTGCACGAGCAACATTTCGCTCCCTGCGTCGGTTACGGTCAGTTTCAGCTTCGTTCTCCACAGTTGGCTCATCGTTGGAGACTTCTTGTTCCTGGGCGATGATCACCATGGCTTGGCGCCCTGGTGAGTAGCTTCCTGTGCTTGAAGTTACTGGGACAGTTGAGCCGCGGCTACTTGAAGAATTCAGGGGTTGCCCGTGTTGAAACGGGAGTGGATCGATGCACGCGATGATGCGAGACATGTCTAGGTCTTCCTGTGGTGTTGCTCCAAGTGCTGGCTTGCGTCCCGGCCAGTGAACAAATCGTCCTTCGGGGGTTGAAGTAATGATGAGTCCGACTTGTTTTCCGTTCAGGGGAAGTTCGTCGAATTCGACCAGAGATCGGAGTTGTCTCGAGGACGCCGCCAGGAAAGCGGAGGTGGGGCCCGTGAGTCCAAAGGGATATTGGCTCGGGGTGTCGGCCTCGTGCTTAACAGTGGCTGGACTCCTTTTCTTCTGGATTTTTGAATTGGCGGATTTTGGCATAGCCGATGGTTCAGAAACTGACTCGGATTGCCTGGTCCGCTTTGGAATTTTCCCAGCCCGAGTTGGAATCGGGCTAGGAAGAGTGATTCCTTGAGTCCAAGTTGAGTTCGAACTCGAGGTTCCCCGAGCCCGAGTTGTATTCGGACCCGGGGGCGCGATCTCGTCGAGCTTGTCGGCGAGTTGCTCCGGAGTCGGCGACTTGAGGACGCGGTCGAAGTTGCCCGCGCCGTCCGCCGTGCAGACCCAGGAGCCGAAGACGAAGGTGGCGCCTTTCTCGAACGCCATGTCGCCGTCGCAGTTGATGATGACTGGTGCCATCGAGCTTGCTGAATGATTCTCGACGAGAGCCCCTACCTGGCGCACCAGCTGTCGGTTTTTTATACCGGCTAGCCTACTATGGGGGTCCCTAAGTAGTCGAGTTGTTCGTGAGGGCCTCACCGGAACCAGAAGCACGATGGTGAACACGAGACGATTTAGACAGGTTCAGGCCGCCTCGAGTAGAGAGGTAATACCTTACGTCCTGTATGGTGGATCTTCTCGTATTGATGGGTATGATTTTACAAGGGGTCCCTGCCTCACCTTATATACTCGGGAGACAGGGTCTACAAGGCAAAAAATACAAACTCCTAGTCGGATACAATACACAGAGTCCTAATATGAATAGGCCGGGTTGTTTCCCAGTACCCGACTAGTTTCCTTAAGCTGTACACTCCTTCTTTGTATCAGTCAGAGTTGCCGGTCCAATTTCCTAACGGGACTGTGGCCCATGAGGACTCCCATGGATCCTGGACCGTCACCAAGCATATATAAAAAATAAAAATGATTTATGTTACCGGATAATAGTAGAAAGATTTATCGTGAAATATATTTTCATAGTATGCATATTTGCAGTAATAAAAGTTAATAAAATTCCCTATAAACCTAGTCAAACATAAGCAAGTTTGACTCATCTCTGTTGGGTTAGTAGCCGAAGCCAATGAACCCGGACAACAGCTGAAACGGGACAACTGAGACAAGCAACAATAAATTACTTATCAACAGTATCCTGGAATCAACAACCTTTACATGGAGGGGAGGGGTCCCCTTTTATAGGGAGACCAGGGGTCTTTACATCCCCATTGTACCCCTGAAATCAGGCATCATCCTCTAGACTATACAATACAAATAGCCTATGGACACTTTGGTACATTTACTCCTCCCAATGTGAATGCGTAGACTTGTGATTCCGTGTTTGACTTGGCTTGGACTTGGTCTCCTTGGACTCGGTCCACATCTGCTTCGCCCACCTCCAAAGGCTCTGTAGTTCCTGGAATTGGCTTCTTCTGAGTCAAAGTGACCCTAAGCCACTTCCCAGCGTCCAGGAAGCCGATGGCTCCTGCAAGAACCTGCAGTTTAGAGTGAACCGAAGCTTGCCGTTAACATATTCATAGCTTTTGACATTCAATAGTATCTATATTTCACCGAATTGGCTTCTAACTTGATTCCGATAACGTCACATTGGCTTCCTGCTACACGTTCACCGAAGCCGATTGGCTTCCGCATATAGCAAGATGTGATTACCGAAGCCGATTGGCTTTCGTAAACAGCATGACTTGACGAGCGAAGCCGATTGGCTTTCGCAAATAGCAAGGCGTGATGAGCGAAGCCAATTGGCTTTCGAATACAGCAGGATATGCTCACCGAAGCCGATTTAGAGACCTGCAGAGTAAAACAAAGCTAAATTGGTTTTATTTCCTTCGTTCATTGCTGCCCTTACGCGTGAGATGAAGCAAAACAAGTAGAAGGCGTTTGTCGGCGGGCCAAATCCCCAACAGTAGCCCCTCGAGGACGAGGGCTTTCTTCAACAGGCCGAGCTCCACGAAACTAGGATTGCTTGCCAGCCAGAGAAACGCCTCCTCCTTGTTGGAGAAAGCCCTTTAGTGTTTTGTCGTATTTGCTCTATTTTTGCTTCGTTTATCTGTCGTGTTATGTCATTTGGCTTCGTTTGTTGGAAACTGGTTGAATTATTTTAACTGTTTTTGTAACTTTTGCTTCGGTTTGGCCGATTTTGAAACGGCGGTTCATTTTTCGAGGTTTTAACGGTCAGAATTTACTGGCCTATAAATAGGACCGAAGGGGGGGTCAATTTTACTTGCTTCGTTTTGCTTGGCTTGAGCTTGACGCTTTCTCTGGCTTTTGGAAGCTCTTGATTTCAAGCTTTGGCTTTCTTCTCTCGACACAAGTAAGTTTTGCTTTTTGTGCTCTACTATTTCCTTCGTTCTTTCCTTTTGTCTTTTGCTCCTTTGTTTGCTTATTGTTTTTTCCTGTTTGTTGTAGCGGCTCGTACAAAGCAAACCGCTCGTCTGATTGGCTACGTCTCTGACGAAGACAACTCAGACGGCGTGGATATGGATGCTGCCGAAGCTGCGCAGTTTGCCCAGGAGATTGAGGGCCACGTGGCCGTGAACCCCGAAGCCGGAGCTGCTATGATTATTGATGACCGAGGCAAGGGACTTGCCGAAGAAGATGCAGGTGACGACACAGAGGACGCTGGATCTACAGCCGAGGATGCCCTTGAGGACGTAGAAGCTGATGCCTCAGATCTTGTGGACTATAGGAAAAAGCCAAAGACCACTGTCTCTGGTGAGTCTCGTGTTACCCCTTCATTGATTCGCTTCTATGAGGAGAAAGGGTACTTTGGAGCCGGTCAAGGACGAGCCCCTGGCACAGAGACTACCCCGACACCTGAGGCAGACGAAGCTGTTGTATTCAAAGAGTTCTTTACTGCCGGGCTTCGGATGCCCGTGGATAATATTATTGCCGATATTCTGGGGAAGTATGGCTTACAGCTTCATCATCTTACCCCCAATGCTATTACTCACTTGCTTCGCTTCTTCTGGGCCGTCAAGACCAACGCTTCAGATGTTAATGCGGACTACTTCGTCCGTTACTTTGAGGGGCATCGGCAGACAAAAAGCGTCAAGGTTGACGGTTTTGACTATGAGCCGGACTATGGTAGTGTTAGCTTTTGCGCGCGGTGGAGGCAGACTGACAAACAAAAGGTGGAGCTTACTTTTTGTCAGAGAAACACATGGGACAAGAGCTGGAAGAACTATTGGCTTTATGTCAAGGTGCCTGCGCTTGAAAATGTGCTGGGTGATGGAACGAAGCTGATGGCTTTTCCTCTGCGTAGTTCTATTGGTGCTTGTAATTTTGTGGCTTGCCCTTCCTTCGACAGGAATGCCCCCGGCTTTGATCGCTGTGAAAGTGCTTTTTTCAGAGCCAGTCGGGTCTCGAGCAGCCGGGACTTGATTGAGGAAGGGCTTGCTGTTGGAGTTAACATTTTATCTGCTTCGTGGAAGCCGTTTGCTGTTGTGACTAGGCTGTACAGAGGTATTCCTAATGTTTGCTTTCCCAAGTTTGGGGTGAAAAAGCCAGAGAATATGTCTGACTTCGCCTTCGTTCAGTCCATTGAGTTAATGGCTGAAATTATTTGTGGGAAGTACACTACCAAGGAACATGAGAGTTGTTTGGCTTTGGTGGATGGGGTCCGGCTTAACAGGGTGTTCGATGAGATGGGTGTTAGCTATCCTCAGCGCTCGGCCCCATCCAAGCCATCGAAGAAGTTCGTGGATCAGGATCATCCCAGCCTGCAACCAGCCCCGAAGCCGAGTCGTGGCCGTGGAAGGAAAGGTCGTGGTGGGGGCGCGTGGAAGCGGTCAGTCGGATGAGGGTGGTGACGAGGCTGGGGGCAGCAAAGCCGGAGTCCCCTCCAAGGTGACTGGCTCAAAAAAGCGGGCTGCTTCCTTAGAGACTTCCAAGCGTACTTCTGCCTTGGAGTCCTCCAAGCGTCAAAAGCTTGGAAAAGCTCTTCCCATTACTCCGCTTGCCAGCGCACCTCCTCGTCCCATTGCTTCGGCTGCGGAAGCGCCTCTCGCTATCGCTGCTAAGCAAGTTGTTCCTGCAGCTGCCGCTGCGATTGATTTGCTCTCTTCTGGAGGTTTGTTTCTTTTGTAACTCGTCTTTTTACTTTTAGCTTCGGTTTGCATTTAGCTTCGGTTTGCTTATTTGTTTTTGTCATCTTATTGCAGTTAAAACTGCTGTTCAACCTCTTCGTCGCGAGCGTGTACTTGACTGCATCGACGACGA
>CM014272.1:12549560-12572692 GCA_004135705.1 Alloteropsis semialata
ATATGGAGCCGAGCCGCTGCCCTTTCCCTCTGATGACTTTAGCGTTGGGAAGCTTTTTGACTGGCTTGATGATGAGTTCAAGTGCTTGCCCGACGTCTTGTCCAGAGTGGGTGATTATGCTGCGCGGACATGCAACACTAATGCCTTTAAGATGCTGGATGATGGATGCTCTCACTACAAAGGCTTTTTGAGGAAAGACTTTCAGTTTCCTTCGGCTCTGAATCCTGATAGGAAAGATCTTTTCAGCGAGGCTGTTCTGGCGACTCGCGGCCTTTTTCTCAGAAAGTTCTGGTCTGTAACAGGGAGGGAGTGTGCTCGGCGCACTGCATATGATCGTTTGGTTAAGGTTAGCTTCTTTTATCATTTCGTCTATTTATTTTGGCTTCGGACGTATCCTGTTAGCTTTGTTTTCAGTATTGATTGTTTTGTTTAATTTCAGTATAAGGAGGAGCTCAGTCTCGAGCAGAAAGCCGAAGCTGAAGCCACTGCTGCCGCCGCCACTGCGGGGGTCTCAACTTCAAGAGCTGGTTCCGAAGCTGGTCGTGATGGTGCTGAAGCCGGAGCCTCTGATGCTGATCCGAAGGTTTAGCTTCAATAGAGCTGATGACTTTGATTCTTTTGTTAAGGGATGTTAAAACTTTGTAAATTTGTATATACTCAGATCCCTGATGAGGGAGGTGTTCTTGAGCCCATGCCAATCACTATGCGCGATGGTCCCTTGTGTGTGTCTGGCTTCGCGTGGGAACAGTATCGGAAGTTATGTCCAAGTCAAAGAATTGACGATTTCTGGGAGTTTTGCCATGAGTTCTTTAGTCATTGCGAATTCGATGTGTTTGAGTTTTTTAACTCCTTCATCGTTCGATGTTCTCCTCGTGTCGAACTCGCTCGTGCAAGAAATGCCGAAGCTGCTCGTTTGCTTCCAGTTAAGGTGGAGCCAGAAGATTTAGATAATGATAGGGATTTTGCTTATGTGTATAATGCTCCTAGATTTAGGAAATCTGGCCAGCTTTTTGATGGCTATGTTTTTGAGATGTTCTGAGTCGTCTCTGTGTGAAACATATTGTAATCCGCTTTGTCATTGTTTTGATTCGAAACACTTGAATGAATGTAAGCTCGATTTGGCTTCGTTGCGAAAGAAACGCCTCCTCCCCCCCAAAGCGGGGTTTTATTCGTTCAAGTGTTTTGCACTTTCTGGTTCGGAGCCGCCTTGACTCTTTTGAACTTTGTACGGGGATGCCGAAGCCCCTATTATTTCAATTGTTTTAAAATACTGATAGCCGAAGCTGATTTTAAATTAAAATATATTTTTTAGCCGAAGCCCCTTTTGGTCTTATTCGTAGTAAGCGCTTTTGGACCGAAGCCCCTTTCGCTCTTGTTTTTAGAGATCTGAATTGGCCTTACTCTTGGTAGGGCTAATTCAGTTCTATTTGAGTTATCGAATATTAGCGACTTGGTCGAAGCCAATCGCTTTCGATGCTGTTTTTGTGTGTTCTAACAAGTTGCCGAAGCCCCTATAGGCTTTTTAGGGCGCTGCTAGACGAAGCTGCTTTCATTTTATAACGATTGTTTGGGTCAGAGCCCCTTTTACTCTGTTTTTAGAGTAAGCGTATCTGGACCGAAGCCCCTTTTACTCCTCTTTGGAGTAAGCTTTTGCTTAAATCTGAATTGGCCTTACTCTTGGTAGGGTCCATTCAGTTCTATTTGAGTTGTCGAATATGAGCGACTTGGTCGAAGCCAATCGCTTTGGATGCTGCTTTTTTGGGGAATACCTCGTTCATATATGATTTGACGAGTTACAGTAAGCACCGCCTCGTTAAAAACCTCACCCTTTGGTCAGGGTCCCCTTGTGAGGAAAAGAGTACGGGCTTTTGGAAACAAAGTAAAAATGCTATTCTACTCAATGACTTCGTTTATAAGATACGAAGCCATTTTACATCTTTTCATAGGTAGTATTTGCGTAAGCTGTCTGCATTCCATGAATGCGGCAGCTCATTGCCTTCGTCATCGCCTAAGCGAAATGAGCCAGGCCTGTTGCTTTTGATGACTAAGAATGGGCCTTCCCATTTCTGTTGCAGCTTTCCAGCGGGCATGTTTGGATTTTTCCTTAGGACCCAGTCCCCTGCCTTGATATCTTTTCTGACCACCTTTTTGTCTCGCCACTTTCTTGTCTCAGCTTGATACTTGGAAATGTTCTTAGCTGCCTGGAGCCTGTATATCTCAACGAGATCCTTGTCAACTGCTTCGCTCTCTTTGGGAGCTTCTTGTTGGGTGCGAAGCCCTTTGTGCAGTATTTCCTCTGGGCATACTGCTTCTTCACCATAAAGCAATTTGAATGGAGTAAACTGTGTTGCCCTCGATGTGGTGGTGTTGTGAGCCCAGATAACCTTCGGCATCTCTTCTACCCACTTGCCTTTTTTTCTTACAATTTGCGAGGCACTTTCAGATGGCTGTAAAGATTAAGCCATTGGCTCTTTCAACTGCTCCATTTGTTTGCGGATGATATACCGAAGCGAATTTAGCTTTTGTTCGAATTGACATGCAGTATTGCCTGAATTCGTCACAGTCAAACTGCTTCCCATTGTCCACTGTTATTTCCCTTGGTACTCCGAATCGGCACACAATTTGCTGCCAGAAGAATTTGATAACTGTTTTTGCTGTGATGTTGGCCAAAGGTCTGGCTTCGATCCACTTGGTGAAATACTCGACTGCTACTATGGCGTATTTGAGATTTCCTTGAGTCGTTGGAAGCTGGCCAACTAGATCAATGCCCCATCTTTGCAAAGGCCATGTTGGAGTTATCATTTGTGATTTTTTCAAAGGAGATTTTCTGTTCGCTGCACACTTTTGACACTGATCACACGTCTTGACCGTGTTTGTTGCATCCATGATGATTGCAGGCCAGTAGAATCCTTGCCTCATTGCCTTGCCCACTAAAGCTCTCGCCCCAAAGTGTGCCCCGCATAAGCCGCTGTGTATCTCTTGGATCAGTTCTTTTCCGTCGTTGTGAGAAATGCAACGAAGCCAAGGAGCTACAACTCCTTTCTTGTACAGGACATCATCTATCATCTGATAGCATCTTGCTCTTTGTTGCATAGCTTTTAGGTCATCTTCATCAATTGGCTCATAGTATCCCCGAAGGAAAGCTATTATTGGGGATCGCCAATCTTCGGAGCTTATTGCATTAATCAGCTTCGGTGGGTCATCTAAATCCTTTATTGATGGTGATGTTAATGTTTGGAAGAACACATCAGGTGGAAGCTTGTCCCCCTTTGCTGCTGCTTTAGCCAGAGCATCTGCCTCGTCATTTTTTGCTCTTGGAATGTACTCCACAGTGAAACCTTTGAATTTTTTCTCCATTGAGCGTACAGTGGACAAATATTTGATGAGTTCTGGTTGCTTCGCTATGCTCTCTTTTTCGATGTGATCTGCTACCACCTTAGAATCTGTTTTGATAGTGAACCTCTGAGCTCCCAAAGCCCTGGCTTTTCTGAGCCCAAGCAACACTGCTTCGTACTCAGCAACATTGTTTGTGCTTCTGTCACTGCATTTGCAAAACTCTAAATTTGCTGCATATCTCATTTTCACGCCCGAAGGCGATTGTACAATTGCCGCGATGCCAGCTCCTTTGTCCCCCCAAGCACCATCACAGTGTATTAGCCAATTTTCCTCTCTGATAGCATTTTGTGGTGAAGGCGATGTCCATTCCGCGATGAAGTCA
This sequence comes from Alloteropsis semialata, assembly GCA_004135705.1. Taxonomy (NCBI): domain Eukaryota; kingdom Viridiplantae; phylum Streptophyta; class Magnoliopsida; order Poales; family Poaceae; genus Alloteropsis; species Alloteropsis semialata. The sequence continues at coordinate 12,553,279 of CM014272.1, forward strand.
GCTAGGACTTGCGATTTAATTGATGTTCTCCTTTCAAAATCCACAACGTACTCTGAAAGCTCCGCTGCCCACTTACGAATTCTCACCGAAGCTTCTTTGTTGTTCAAAAGCTCCTTGAGTGGCTGATCCGTGAGGACTTTGATGTGATGGCCCTCGAAATAGTGTCTCAGCTTTCTGGAAGCCATTATCACTGCATAGATCATCTTTTCAATCTCTGTATAAAACAGCTTCGACGCATTCAAAGCTTCGGATACATAGTAGACTGGCTGCTGAATGCTTCTGCCATCTACCAGCTTTTGTGATGAGCGCTGCACTGACTGCTGACTGTGATGCTGCAATGTACAGTAGGAGTGGTGTTTTTGGGTTTGGTACTGTTAGCTTCGTGAGTTGCATCAAGTATTGCCTTAGCTCGTGGAATGCTTTTGACTGCTCTGGCCCCCATTGGAACTTAGCTGCATTTCTGAGTGTTGCAAAGAATGGTAAGCTTCGCTCTGCTGCTTTTGCGATGAATCTGTTGAGTGCGGCAATTCTGCCTGACAGCTTCTGCACGTCTCTCATGCACTTTGGCTCTTCCATGTTAAGGATTGCATTTATCTTGTCCGGATTAGCTTCTATCTCGTGAGCTGAAACCAGACATCCAAGTATTTTGCCTTTTGTCACCCCAAATACACACTTTTCTGGATTTAGCTTGAGACCGGCCTGTCTCATGCGAGCGAAGGCGGTTGCTAGATCTGATACGTGATCTTGCCTTTTGGCACTTTTGACCAAGATGTCATCAACATATGCCAATATAGTTTTGAACAATTCGTCCTTGAACACTGTGCTTGACATTCGGCAGAAGCTGCTTCCTGCATTCCGAAGCCCCTCAGGCATCCTGACGAAGCAAAAAGTGCCAACTGGTGTGATAAAGCTGGTTTTCTCCTCATCCTCCTTTTTCATCCAGATTTGGTGATAGCCAGAAAAGCAATCTAAGAGGGACATCATTTCACTTGCTGCTGCTTGATCAACAATCTTGTCAATTCTTGGTAGTGGGAAATCATCTTTCGGGCAAGCTTTATTGAGGTCTGTGAAATCGATACACATTCGCCATTTTCCATTCTTCTTCTGAACTGGTACAGTGTTTGCTAGCCATGTTGGATATTTGACTTCGCGTATGACATTGGCGTCCAGCTTTTGCACTTCGGCTTTTACTGCATCAGCTTTCTCTTCGGACATCTTTCTCAACTTTTGCTTTTTTGGCTTCATATCGGGACTGATTGCCAGCTTATGCTCAACTATGCTTCTGTCAACACCTGGGAGATCTTTGCTTGACCAAGCAAACACATCTTTGTTATTTCTGAGGAATTCGATGAGCATATCTTCTTCGTCCGGCTCTAGGTCTGAGCCAATGATCACTTCTCTGTCAAAGACGTCGGGCTGCAGCTGCACCTGCTTCGTCTCTGCAGCTTTCTGCATCTTTCTGCTATCTTTCTCAATATTTGGCTTTTCTTCTGGGTAATATGGATCTTTCTCTTCAAGCAGATGCACATTTCGCTGACCTGGAGCTCTGGCTTTTTCGATGTTTCTGGCTTCCCTCTGGTCGCCATATACAGTTATAACTCCTTTGAGAGCTGGCATTTTCATACATAGGAATGACTGCCTTATGATGATATCAAAAGCATTTATGACTCCTCTTCCGAAGATGACATTGTAATCAAAGACCATGTCTACTACATCAAAGGTGATGTATTCTGTTCTTGCATTGGATGTGTCACCGAAGGATACTTGCAGTGAAATTTTCCCAAGTGTTTGGGTTCGCTTCCCCCCGAAGCCAACCAACGGAGTGTCTGACGGCTCCAGGTTGTCTGGGTTGATATTGGTCATGTTTCTCAGTGTTTTTGCTAGGATGATGTCAGCAGAGCTTCCTGTGTCCACGAGCACTTTTCCAATCGTCCAGCCAGCAATATTGGCTTCGATCGACATAGCATCGTTGTGTGGGTAGTTGTGGAGCTTGAGATCTTCTTCGGTGAAAGTGATGGGCATATGAGACCATTCCGACCTCTTGTACGGGCCATCAACAGAGATGTTATTGACTTGGCGAAAATAGCTTTTCCTTTGCTTTTTGTTCTCAAAAGCAAGCGATGATCCTCCAGAAATGGGCATGATGTGTCCATAGCTTGGGAGTGGACTTGGAGCTTCTTTCTGATTGGCTTTTTGCTGTGAGAGTGGTGGTGGTGGTGGCAGCTCCTCAACCTTTATGTTTTGCGAAGCGGCTTGCTGGGAGGTTTGATATAGGTGAGGATATATGGCTTGTGGATAATAGTGCTGAAAGGTTTGTGGCGAAGGCAAATATTGGGTTGCCATCGCTGTTGATGGATGCACAGTGTTTGAGTTTAGTGAAGGGTATATTGGGCAGTATGGTTAGATGGCTTGGGAAGGGTTTTGTGTATTTGGTTGCGAAGCCGATATTGGCTTCGTTTGGGTTGCTTGAATCTTCTCTGCTCTTAGCTTTTCTATTGTTTTCTTGATATCTCTGCACTGTTCTGTGCCATGGGTATGATTTTTGCCGTGGTATTGGCAAAACAGCTCAGGTCCCGTTGGACCTCTTCCTCTTCCTCGGCCTCTGCCGGCTTTTCCACCCCTCTGAGTGGGCTCATTTCTCTGGTTGTGGTATTGGCTTTCTGGGTACGATGGTTTGGTTTCGTAGGAAGGAGGTGGATTGTCCACCTTCATGATTGTTTGGTGGGAGTTATTTTGGTAGTTGTGGCTGTGGTGATGGGTTTTGGCTTGTAACTCATATTGGTTTCTCATGATGGCTTCTCTTGCCAATCTCATTCGGTTGTCATTGTCAGAGCGACAGTATTTTTTGAACTCTTCATATAGGTCTGCCAGAGTAGCTGGTGTCTCTCTTGCAATATGCTGTGCAAACAATCCTGGGTGAAGCCCTTGTATTGCTGCGAATTTTGCTGCTTCATCAGGGATATGTGGGGCTTGAGCATGTAGAGTGACAAATCTGCGGAAGTAGTCCTCTAGTGGCTCCTTCGGCTGCTGGTGTAGTGTGAGTTCGGCATATGAGAGTGATTGGTCTCCCATAATGCCAAAATTTTTGATAAGCTCCCTCTTCAGATCATACCAGCTGTTGATTGATAGGCCAGGCAGCTTCGTGTACCAATTCATTGCTGTGCCATCGCAGACAATGATGAAGGATTTTGCTAGCACAACATCATCTCCTCCTGCCGAAGCTATTGCAGCTTCATAGCTCATTAAGAATTGCTTTGGGTCGGTGAGGCCGTTATATCTTGGTAGAGAGATGCGTTTGTAGGAAGGTGGCCATCTTGCCAGTTGGAGGCTTTCTGAAAGTGGGCACATATGATCGATGGGATGAGTATGGAGTGTTTGGAAGCCAGTTTGGGATGAAGAGTTGTGGTTTGGTGGGTTGATGGTGTTTGGCTCATTAAGCTCTGCTTGGAGCTCAGCGACTTGCTTTTTGGCTTTCTCGAGTTCTTGGCGTAGCTTTTCAGCTCTGGAGCTTGTGTTGTTCAGCCTCCTCTGCTTCGCTTGCCTCAGCTCCTCGAGCTGCTTCTTGACTTGCAGCAATTGATGTTGCTGCTCCTCTTCTTCTCTTGCATTTGTTGCTCTAGTTCGAGTTGTGCAGCATCCAGCTCTCTCTGCTGCTCAAGGCGTCGGAGACGAAGCCTTTCTTCGATTCGTTGCATTCTCTGCTGGGTGGTCAATGCTTCTTCATCGGTCTCTTGATCGTCGAGAACGGTTTCGGTTATTGGTGGTGGGTTCGTTGGTGGATTTGTGGGTCGGGGGGTAGCTTCGATGCTGAGGGTTGCATTTGACACGGTGGGGGTTGGTTTGGTTGGCTTGGTTGGCTTTTTTGGTGGCATGGTGGTTATCGTGGGTTTTGTTCGTGCACTGCACCCCACGGTGGGCGCCAGTTGTTGGGATAACAGCCGAAGCCAATTGACCCAGACAACAGCTGAAACGGGATAACTGAGACAAGCAACAATAAATTACTTATCTACCGTATCCATTATAGGGAGACCAAGGGTCTTTACATTCCCATTGTACCCCTGAGATCAGGCATCATCCTCTAGACTATACAATACAAATAGCCTATGGACACTTTGGTACATTTACTCCTCCTAATGTGAATGCGTAGACTTGTGATTCCGTGTTTGACTTGGCTTGGACTTGGTCTCCTTGGACTCGGTCCACATTTGCTTCGCCCGCCTCCAAAGGCTCTGTAGCTCCTGGAATTGGCTTCTGCTGAGTCGAGATGACCTTAAGCCGCTTTCCAGTGTCCGGGAAGCCGTTGGCTCTTGCAAGAACCTGCAGTTTAGAGTGAACCGAAGCTTGCCATTAACTTATTCGTAGCATTTGACATTCAATAGTATCAATATTTCACCGAATTGGCTTCTAACTTGATTCCGATAACATCACATTGGCTTCCTGCTGCACGATTACCGAAGCCGATTGGCTTCCGCATATAGAGAGAAGGTGATTACCGAAGCTGATTGGCTTTCGTATACGGCAAGACTTGACGAGTGAAGCTGATTGGCTTTCGCATATAGCAAAATATGCTCACCGAAGCCGATTGGCCTTTGTATGCAGCGAGACAAGGCGACCGAAGCCGAATTAGAGATCTGCAGAGCAAGATGAAGCTAAATTGGCTCTATCTCCTTTGTTCATTGCTGCCCTTACGCGTGAGATGAAGCAAAACAAGTAGAAGGCGTTTGTCGGCGGGCCAAATCCCCAACAGAGTGGAAGGTGCTTGGTGACGGGTACTTGTTGTGCCAGGATTGCTCGTAGGTGATGTGAGAATGGTTTTGGGATGAAGATGCTGCTTGTATAGGATTAACCTTAAGCCTATCCTTGATATTTCTTATACTAGAATTAGGCCACTTAAAGTTTGCATTACGGATGGTGACGTGGAACTTTTCCATTCCTTGGGAACAGCTTGTGGCGACGCAGGTTATGAATCAAAGTATGATAACAATGCTGATGGCTGGTACAATTGAGGTTGCTGCTACGCTCGAGCTGAAGAGCCTGTGGGGATTATCGCCAAGACCGAAGACTAGCTACCGTGTCGTTTAGCTTTCTTATTGTCGCATTTAGCCCAAGGAGGCTTGTAATAATCGTACTTTTAGAGTTATCCACTTATGTAAGACATTTATATAATGTTTAATGCTTAAATTTGAAGTATGGATGTGATATTCTGCTGGAATGAGTTCTGTACGTGTTAGCTATTGATTATGGGACTAACACAATGGTACAGGGAGTCGGGTTCTTAGAAATAAGAATCCGGGTCGTTTCACATACATCCAACTTGTACACTTCCTGTTTGACATTTATTATAATTTGAATTTCTTTTCTTTAATGACTGTAAGATATACTGATATTTGTTAAATACTTAAATTCAGTACATATGGTACCATGGTGCTGAATGAGGCGTATATAAACTCCTAAAATACATAGCAAGACTGTTCCCTGCTTGTTTATGGTATACCAATTTGTTAGTTGTCATGTTACTACGTTCTCAATTTTCTTCCATGCTCTCAAATTACTGCTGGCGCTGTTTTATCAGTCCAGCTCATGATTTGGTTAGATCATTTCTATTTGCTTTTTACCTATAGTATTCACATAGTGCAAAAGGAGTAAATGGCTATGCAAAGATAATGAAAATTTTTTGACACCGTGTACACAAGGAGAAGTAATCTGTCACCCAAAGGAATAATCTTATAGAAGAAGGAATGATTTTCCATAGTTGTGGTTACACAGACATAGTATATACGCAAGGATTAATTCTAAAAGAGACCAAAGGTGATATGCAATATAAGTACCATTAAATGTATATACTATACATTAAAAATTAATAGTTTATATATGCAAGAAAATAAACCAGCATGGCCGCAGATAATCTGCTCCCTGATGTCCTGAATATGAGAGTCATGAATTAATTCTGGTAGTCGACTAATTTTAATGATTGCATCAGTGTATAATATAATGATGTATACTACCAGGCATGCCAATAAAGTGACTTCTAGCAACAACCTCAAGCATCAGCAGTGTGCCAGTGTCATTCCTACATCTTTTAGTTCCATCAAGGCACTCACATCATATGAGGGCACACATGGGCCAGCTACTCTGCTAGGAGGATGCATGCAAGTAAAAAAATGATGAAGCAAAATGCAGCAGACTAAATCCAGGATTGAGTAGCATTAGGAACCCCATAATGCACATACCCGTTTGTGAACTTCTCTTGAGTAAAAATGAAACACCTGTTCATTTCAGAAAACACAAGTGTACAAAGAAAATAACTCAGTTCGACCTGTTTCGTTGGAAAGAAAAAGGTTTACTTTTGTTACATGCATTCTGTCGATGTGATTCCATGAAATGGATGACTAAATAGTTGTCATGTGTACAATATATGGCCTTCAAGCTTGGAAAGAAAAAGGTTCTCTTGCTGCACAGCAGCAACCGACCATTCATTTTCAGAAATCTCAATTATGGCCACTGAGTACTGATTCCAAATCAAATGGATAACAAATGAGGACGAATTCCACTAGTGTATATTTAATTAGTCCATGGTTTAAAAACACAACATTTTTAATAAAGGGTTAAGTGGAAAACTGAATGGTTAGGGACAATAATATTGAGTTTTCCAAGAATGAGTAGATTACAATAGCGACAACAAGGTATGTTATGTTGTTACTTTGACATAAGCAAAAACACATCAATACAAGTGAAATTGTGTCAGATCTCAAAATTTTTATTTGGGACGTGTACTCTTAAAAAGAAAAAATATATTTTTTCAAATATATAATAAATTCCATCATATTTAAACTAAATATTCAACAAGGTATGTAATGTGTGTTTGGTGAATTAATTGCATAGTTCGCATTAGGGTATTGACGACAGGTTGGAATGGGGAAAGGAAATGTTTGAGAAATCAAAGAGTGTGCCATTCCAAATTAATATGCAGTATATGGAATAACTTCATGCAGTAGCTACAGAAATAACATCGCAAACTGCACACTGTCCAGGATCATATATAAAGTTCACCTCGCAATTATATGACTGAAGAGCATATGCTCCTGATGCCCGGGGTGGTGTGTTTTCAATTAATGATTAGTAGTTCATTCCTTAGTTAAGCAGTTATATGGTTCCAATAATAATCGGTCTGCACAACCAGGCATGCCTATAAATTGACATGTACAACTCCACAACCAGTGGTGTGCGTTGTTTTTCAGGACTACTAGGAAATGACGAAACAAAATGCAGGAGAGAGACATTTGGGGCTGAGCGGCATTAGGAACCCACAATGACCGACTAAGTTTCCTACAACCTCGGCAAGTCAGAGGCCGGCTGTGTCCTGTGCCAAGCATGCTAGCTTTTGCAAATACCAAGCACCACTATCTCAGTTGGCATCAGAATTGTGTTGAAGCTGGAGTTGGAACTTAGGACACACCGGCCCTGTGGTCTGCAGACCATAGTGTGCATGTCATATGATTGGATCATGGAGTTACTATGTCCCAGATGGTGTGCTAGCTCACCAGGATGACAGCAAAAACTTAGCGAGCATGATCACTGAAGCAGCAGAGAAAATTGCTCGCATGATACTGGATGCCGGGCACCTGGCAGGACCAGCCAAATCATTTCCTTGAAGTCCTTGTGTCACAAACCTGCTGCTTCTCAATCTCTATTGATTTAGCTTCTAATCGCTTCCCCACATCTTTCTGAACCTGACATGACAATTATTGATCGAGATTAAGAAACATTTTAGTGAAGTCCCACATAAAAAATTGATGAAATTTGGTCGGTTTCCTAATACTCTTTTACGCAATTTCAATGATGGAAGATAGGTTTTAACTAGATGCTCAAAAGATGTTATCATTTCTCAGAAGTAATGCTGTTTATTTTCATGTGAAATGATAACAGTGAGATAAAGTGCTTTTGTTTTAACTAATCCATCCATAGCATAAAGTGCTATAAATTAATGTTTAGTACATCAGCATGAATGTATCAATAATAATTGGTTTGCACAAACAACATGCCAATAAATTAACTCGTATATGCTCAAGCCCCAACAATGTAGTTTCAGGATCGTTATAGGTTGCAGCAAGGCACTTCGCATTTTGTGGCACAACATAAACAAGTTACTATGGTATGAGGTTCCATGCTGGCGAGGAAATGGTTGACACTAGCACAAAAACGATTTGTGGTGACACCCATGCATGATTTACCGATTTGAGGAAATGGTTCCAACTGCCAGCACAAATATATGCTTCAGTCACTCAAAACCAGCACAAATGCCGCGGTTGGGTTAACTGAGAACAGAAATAGAATTTACATGATTGCTGACTTTGTTTTGTTTCGCAAAGAAAAATCAAGTCGTCTCTGGCTGTCATGCTCACGGCATTGGGGGTTCGTGCTGCATCTGGATAATTAGTTATTGAGGCTATTGGCTGGTATATAACTTTACTTATAGTGGGACTTAAATGCATCGGAGATGAAACAAACTAGATTATACTGGAATCTCGTTACCTAGTTTACCATGCAGAATGGGAATGGCCAACTGAACACCGACTTAGGGACATAAGCTATGTCGGCTATCAAGTGATGCAGTATTTACCTCGAAGTGGACGTTACTTTTCGTCATGTTGAACCTTTAAGAGAGCTAAATTCTGCATGCTGAAGTATATAATCAGCCCTTCTGGTTTAGTGGTGGTATGGATCATCCAAGCAAGCGAGATCTAAAGGCAGAGCTGTGCGCGTGTACCCTGCTCATTTGGGTGCCTAGGTTAGGCATTCGAGTTCACGGACATTTTAGTGTGCTGCCTACCTTCATATTTTTAGGAAACACAACTCTACAAAGAACATCTTGACGCCTTGTTGTTTCACAATTGGCTCATTGTGCGCTTTTCTATACAAATAACATCTTAACGCGTGAATCACCATTCATGGAAAATGCTTCTGATGCAGACATTCGAGCTGGAGTTATAAATAGCTCCAATTGGCTCATTTTTTAGATTTTTCTGCCATTTCAAGCAATTGTGGCAAATGCTTCTGCATAATGCTAACAGAGTATTGATCAAATTATGACGATAGCTAGGAACATATGTTAACCATGAAGTGCTTTACTATTACCTACAGTGCTAGTTTGTTTCCAGATACATCTCATTTCCTTTAGCTGCATGCATTCTTCTCCTTCACAAAAACTTGAACAAAATTCAAATACAAATGAAGAGGAAATTTTTTTTATCTAGTATCCGAACCCAAATTGGTGCTGGAAAGGAAGGAAATATCACAGAGACAGATGTGCAGGTTCCAGGATGGCCCAAACACATGTTTCAACATGTGCCTGCATTAGGTCATCTCCTTTTGCGATCTGGTGGATTGCGTCAGAAATTCGGAGATCCAATCCAAACCATTCAAAGCGCTAGAATGATATGGAAGAGTACCAGAGATATTCTAAGATCCTAGCCAAACCAATCAAACCCCACGTACACACTGGCCATAGGCATGCCCCAAACCAAATAGAGGTACAACCAGAGCGGCTCACTTGCAATGGCGAATTTTTTTCCTGATGCTTCCAATTTCCACCAGCTCTTTGTGTTCTTTCTGAGTGATGGTTTATTACAACTGTGCTCACTTAGGAAGGAATACTCACGTACTGTTGACAACCACACTACCAGAGAACTCTCTATCCATCCTCCCTAATCGGTCACGGTTGGATTGGACCCGGTACCAATGGAAGCATTGGTACCGGGTCCAATCCCCAATAATTCTGCGCGCTCATTGGTACCGGGTGGTGGCACCACCCGGTACCTATGAGGCAACATTGGTACCGGCTGGTGTCACCACCCGGTACCAATGAGCCTCGGGGCCTTTGGTACCGGTTGGTGACACCAACCGGTACCAATGTGACCCCTTTGGTACCGGATGGTGCCACCAACCGGTACCAAAGGGGCTCTGCGTATAAGGCCCCTTCTTCCTCCCCCAGCCCGAGCCATGGCTCATTTCTTCATCCTCCATTGAGCTCGGGTTGAGGGAGCTCATGCCCGATTTTTCCATAACTTTTGGAGATTTTGCAAACCAAGTCCGCTAGAAGGTTAGCAACTTCATCCTCTCTCTTTTGACGTTTAGTATGGTCTATTTTATGCTCTATGTTTTGAGTAATTTGTGTTTTGTGGAATGGGTTGTGTTGACACCGGATTTTCGCACCTGACATGCTGGGTTAGATGATGACATGGTGAGGTTGAGACTGCGAAGTGGACCCGTTGACTGGTCAAGGCCGAAGGTGACAGAGAAGGAAGCCGATGCTGAAGAGGGGTCCGATGAAGCAGGAGTCCGATCCAATGACGAGTACAAGAGGGAAGACGCGTCGGCTAAGGAGGAGGCGTATCAGATCCAGGGACTATTTCCTTTTCAGAAGGCGTATGAGAGTCCCGCTCTATCTTAATCTTAGTTTACCTTATTTAGTTAGTCTGGTCCGATCAGGACTCTCCATGACCAGGGTATAAATATGAGCCCTCGTCCATTGTAAAGATTATTCACACAATCAATACAACCCGGCTTCACGCCAAAACCCTTAGTAGTAGTTACCGACGAAGCTCATTGGTGGACGGGCTGCATCAGTTCTGATCTCCGGCTTACCAGTAAGTTAGTCAATTTATCGAACTAGTATAGGCTTTGAATTGAGGCGCATCGCCCTTTCTCGTTTATACTGTTCAACCGATTTATCTCTGGATAATCAAGATTGATATAGATTCCCTACGTCGGAGCTAGATCAATATTGATTATTCAAAAGATTATCGTTTATCGGACTACACTTTAAGCCTAGATTCCCTACGTCGGAGCTAGGTATCAAGATTAGTCTAGATTCCCTACGTCGGAGCTAGAGTAATCTTGGTTACTAAAAGTAGTCTTTGCGGTTTGTTGGAGTTGCTAGATTGGTTTAGATCTACGCCATGTGAATCAATTCTACTTCTTCAACGGCTTTGAGCATGGGTCTTGGTCCGATTTAAGCAATATCTATCTTACAGCATCATTCTATGTCCGATCCTGCTTTGTGGTTTAATCTGGTTGTTCTTTGAGTATTGCATTGGTGTAGATTCCCTACGTCGGAGCTGGATCTTTGTAATACGCTTAGATTAATCTTTGACTGTCATGTTTGGTCTAGATTCCCTACGTCGGAGCTAGGTTCATCTTGATTAGTTAAAGGAAGCTTTGGTTATGCCTTATTGCTATTTGAATGTTAAGTGCGGTGTAGATTCCCTACGTCGGAGCTGGATCTCGCTTAATTGTTTGGTAGCATATCTTAGAATCAGAACGAATCTGTTAATGTTTTACCCACTTATTTTGCTTAATCTGATCAACACCTGTGCGAGCATCTTGTTTAATTGACAGGTTGATGAATCGAGTCTGATTATCTAGCTATCTGATCTGATCATAGTTGGAGAAATCTAGATTCCCTACGTCGGAGCTAGATTTCTCTTAAAAGGCTATAGTCCGATTGGTTGGTTAGATGGTCCGATAAGACGAGTCAAACTGGCAACTAAACAAGGTGGACAATGTATCGGCTTACACTGTGATTATTTAATATCTTGTTTCAAGACATAGCTGATCCATTATTTTACATATTGGCCTTGTTTTATGTTTTATTTCATTATTCAAAGGCTGATCTGTTATATCAATCAAGGTCCGATCCTGATTGGTCCGATTCTGAGGTCCGATTTGATGTCTGATTGAGGTCCGATCACCCGGTCCAATTGACGTCATCAATGAGGTCCGATTTTGAGGTCCGATCGGTATCGGCCGATACGTGTCTGATTGGGTCTTGGCTACAATTCGACGTTACTCCATCGTCTGAAATAGAGCCGGCACAATCATAGAGCAATTTAACTGTTTTATTCCCTTGTCAATTTCAGGTCAAATTGACTGGCACGCCGTGAACCTGAACTGGAGTGTAGACTGGCACTGGAGCGAAGCTGATCTCCCTGGTCTTCGTGTGCTGACCGCGGGGAATACGACCGCCGATTTTCCGCGTCAACACATTTTTGGCACGCGTCAATACGTAGATTCCCTACGTCGGAGCTAGATTTATCTTGGTTATTTGAAGGCAGCTTATTCGGTTGTTTGAGGTTGCTAGATTGATTTAGATCTACGCCATGTGAATTAATCTGATTCTTCAACAGCTATGAGAGATCGGAAAGCTAGCAGATGTATTAGAGATGATGATCAAGCAGTTAAGATGATGAACAGCGTATCGGCCTTATTCTGTACTGGTTATATTCTGCAAAGGCATGGCCGGTTTGCTATATGATATCGATCATGCTCCTTGTCAGTTGAATGGTCAAACTGACTGGCACGCCCCGAATTTCAAGATACAGGACCTGCGCCGGAGTTAAGCAAATCTCCCAGGCCTTCGTGTTGCATGCATGGAAATCCACTGGCCGGGTTTTTTGCGTCAACATATTTTGGCACGCCCGGTGGGACACGAGAAACAAAATCCAAGATGTCGTCGTCTGATGCTGAACAAGAAACTGCAGCAAGACTTGCTGCTGAGAAAGAAGCTGCTGAGAAGGCTAAGAACGACAGAAACAAGACGCCTGAGGTGACCATGCCCATTACAAAGGCCGATCTGTCCAAAGCTCAGTTGGATGCAGTTCAGGCCCAGATTGATGCGTTTGAGAAGCTCTGCCTTGGTCAGTTTGGGCGTAATCGTTCAGGCCCTATACTCAAAGGTCCTCTCCCGGATCCAGAGTTGATCAAGAAGACAACTGATGCTCGGGAGTACCAGGTTAACATGACAGAGATGATTCACCAGGCTATTCATCATGCATTGATCAACCAATCAGGCACTTTGGTGAATTCTTTGGACAATCTCATCAAGAAGGCGGTGGACGATGCTATTTGCTTGAAGGGTCCAGTGTTTATAGCAGATTCTGCAGGAGCATCAGGATCAGGAAGAGGCAAAGAAACTGCAGATAATACAATGACCGTTGCTCCACAGATGCCAATTGCTCCACCACCTCCTGTTGAACTGGCCAACGGTTTTCTGTTGATGGCCGATGGAACTATTGTCGGCCCACATGGTGAAAAGTATGCCAGGACTCTGAGTGAACAAGAAAAACAACCCGCTGCTGCAAGGCTACGTACAGAGGTTCCTTCACATCAGCGCATGGTCGGAGATTACAATAATTATGTGATGGACATAGCTGATGGAATGCCACCTGGAAATCAACAGTCCGATTGGTCGCAGAAAATAGCCGAGGTGATCCAAAATCAATTCGGCTTGAAGCCTAAAGATGAAGCGAGGTTGTATCGGCACCCGTACCCGTCTTATTTTGATGCAGTGCCACTTCCTCCGCGTTACAGAGTGCCGGATTTTTCCAAATTCTCCGGGCAAGATGATATGACCACCATCGAACATGTGAGCCGATTCTTGGCTCAGTGTGGTGAGGCTGCTTCTGAGGAGGGACTCAGGCTAAGATTTTTCCCTCTGTCACTATCGGGGCCGGCGTTTACCTGGTTTACGTCGTTGCCAGCAGGATCAGTCACAGGGTGGTCCGATATGGAGAAGCAATTCCATAAATACTTCTTTTCTGGTCTCAATGAGATGAAGATCTCTGATTTGATTGCTATCAGGCAGAGAAATGATGAGACCGTCAAGGAGTACATTCAACGATTCCGTGACACTAGGAATCGGTGTTACAGTTTGAAACTGTCTGATATGCAGTTGGCCGAGCTTGCATTCCAAGGTTTGCTCGCGCCGATTAAAGAAAAGTTTTCTGCCCAGGAGTTTGAGACATTGGGGCAACTAGTTCAGAAGGTGTCAGCTCATGAGATCCGATATCAGGAGATGAAGCGTGTGAAGTTTTCCAAGCAAGTATCTTACCTCTCTGAATCTGAAGAGGAAGCTGATGTCAATATAGCTGAATGGACCAAATCCAAGAAACCAGTATCGCTCCCGTGGATCAAACAAAATCCTGAGAAGTTTGGTTTTGATATAACAAAGGCCGATAAGATTTTTGATTTGCTGCTTAGTGAGAAGCTTATTCAGCTTTCTCCAAATCATTCTATTCCATCGGCCGATGAGTTGAAGAAACGTAAATATTGCAAATGGCACAACTCGACATCTCACGAGACCAATGAATGCAAAGTGTTCAGAAGGGAGATCCAATTGGCTATAGAATCTGGCAAGATCAAGTTTGAAGATAGCAAGAAAGCCATGAAGATCGACGGTCATCCCTTTCCCAATAACTTTGCTGATTTCTCCTTTTCTGTTAATATGGTTGATGCTAATGAAAAGGGGAAGTTCAAGGTGCTTACATCGGACCACGCCAAGAGTTCTGGTGCCGTTGATCCTGTGGTTCAAGTTACTGTTGAAGAGCTACGCAGGAATCATCAGGCGTTTGGACGTGAATCTAATGCTCCTGGTGGGTATCGGCTGCGTGTGACATCCCAAATGCTGATTAACAAATACAAGAGGCAGCAGGCAGCAGCCCGAGTGTGGGAAGAACGCGAGGAACGACGACGTCGGAGGCGTGAGTATCAGGCAAGGCGACTCGATGAAGAGTTTGATGATCAGCGCCGACGTGATGACCGGTCCGATGGCCGACGCCGATATAATGAGTGGTCCGATGGCCGACGCCGATTTGATGAGTGGTCCGATGACCGACGCCGGTATGATGACAGGTCCGATGGCCGGCGCTGGTTTGATGATAGAGTTGATGATCGCCATCAGTACGGTTATGGATCTAATTGGCATATGGACAGGCGTCAAGGTTACGACCGATACAACCAGGATGATGATCATTGGGGGTGTCCTTTCTTCGTATTCTGCTGGAACGAGAAGCTTAGACTGCCATCAAAAGCAGATTGTCCTGAATGTAGCTTCCAGTATGAAGAATACAGAGCTTCCAAGAGAGGTCGACGATCAGTTCATGAACGGATCGGCGTCAGGATTGATGATCATCATCAGAGAGATGAAGGCCGGGTTAACACTCATGGCCACAAAAATAATGAAGGCCGGGCTGATGCTCATGGCCCTGAAAAAATGGAAGAGAAAGCTCCAGTTCAGAATCGGACTGAAGAACCTCCAATGAGGCCTGGACAGTGGTGCCCATCAGGGATTTCTAAGTCCAAGAAGAGACGTGTGCAACGCTTGCGTTATAATGAGCAGATTCAGGAGCAAGAATTGGCAAAAGAAAAGAAGTGGCGCGTCAAGATGGCCAATGATAATGAAGCAAGTACATCGGCCGCAATAAATATGGTTTTGATGTTGCCTTCTGATTTCGCTGCTCCTGATGAACAAGACGACCATGAGGTCGATTATGAACTGGAAGAAGCTGCTGCATGCTTGGTTCTGGATTCAGAGAAGGCGGTCTTTGAGAAGCCAAATGCAAATGGGTATCGGCACCTGAAGCCTCTGTACATCAAGGGATACGTTGATGGGAAGCCGATGACCAAGATACTGGTTGATGGAGGAGCTGCTGTCAATCTCATGCCCTATTCCACATTCCGCAAGTTGGGTAAAGGGATTGATGATTTAATCAAGACCAATATGACGCTTAAGGACTTTGGCGGGAACGTTTCAGAACCTCGGGGGCAATTCATGTGGAATTGACCATCGGCAGCAAGACATTGCCGACTACTTTCTTTGTGATTGATGGCCAAGGTTCTTACAGCATGCTCCTCGGACGAGATTGGATTCATGCCAACTGTTGCATCCCATCCACTATGCACCAATGTTTGATCCAATGGCAAGGCAATAAAGTGGAGATTGTCCCAGCTGATGATTCGGTTAGCATTGCTACAGCTGAGTCAACAATTTGGGAGTTTGAAGGAGTTGAATGCCTGTCAGGAAAAGTATGGGATGGTGACTTCCTCAAGGTGTCCGATCAAGGACTAAAGCCGATCCAAGCAGTCGGCTCTGAGACTTTGTTTTAAATGGATGATTATATAGAAGATTTTAAAGGCCGATATGGTTAATTAGTTCTTTCAAATATGTATTTTGATTGAATCGGCCTGATTATTGTTTCGCCTTGGGGGGCAAGGTTCGAGTGTGTTTATCCAATAATACTACCTTAACGTTTAGGTAGATTTGTAAAGCCGATGCTACGCGTCAGGCTTGAAAGCCGATGAAAAATCGCCTCAAGAACAAAAGGATAAGAGCCGATGCGATATGCATCGCCTTAAGGATTATATACAACAAAAGAAGAGTGTATTATATCGCTAAGCCGCTCGATGGCGGAACAGGCTATCAATGTATCAGATCACTTAGTAAGACAGACAAGTCTCAGTGTTTAAGGCTGCAGGTATTTAACTATCGAGTCAAGAGCAGTCTGACGGATCTTGTCAACATCAGCAATGATCTTGGCATCAGCTTCAGCATTTCCCTCTACAGGCTTGATTAATTTGTGAATCTCTTTGGCCGCTTTGATATGGATCTTGTAATCATCTTCAGCTTTTGCCTTCAAAGCCGGGATGTCATCAAGCTCTTTTTCTTTAGCTTGGATGCTTGATCGAACTTGAATGAGTTCCTGTTCCAGCTGCTGTTCTCTGGCTCGCAGATTCTCAAGTTCTGATTGGATGGAGACAGGAAGTGCCGATAAATCTTTGATCAGTTTTGTTGATTCGTCAGCTTGGGCACGTTTTTCATCCCTGGCCTTGATTAGATCTTGCTGGGAGGTCCGATTGTTGATTCGGCGATTGGCCTGCAACACTGGAAAGGAATGGCCTTCTATGTATGCTGCCGGAATCAATGCTTCCTCCAGGTCCGACGGAAGTTGGCCTCTTAGAATTTTGATAATCTGACGAATCGGCTCTGCATCTTGAACAAGATCGATGATATCTTGGTGAAGGAGAGCAGATATGTCAAGCAATTTTGCCTTCACTTCATCAGATAGCAGGCTTTGCCCAGAGCTAATCTCTTCCTCTTCAGCTTGCAGCCGATCAAAATCGACTGATATGGTCTGGCTGGTTTGAGGAGTATCTTGAGCCTGCAAAAGAAATAATTAGATATAATGTCAAAAAGCTGATATGATTATATCAGGCTAGAAAGTTTACTTGTTTCCAGGCTAGTTCTTGCTCGGGTCCAATCAAAGGGTTATTACTGCCCTGGATGTTTGCTTGGGCAATCTCAAGATCCGTCAAGACATTCTGGATGATTTGCTAGAAGAAAGAAAATAAGAACAAGTTGGATATCAATTATTGAATAAGTCGGCTGATAATTACCGTTGCTTCTGGATCAGGGAGTTGGATCTGTGGAGAAGTTGCTGGTTGATCTCTTTGAAGGCCCTGGCTTGATTGTGCTTGTTCTTCTTGGTGTAGTGGGCTTGGTTGACGAGGCGAGCCAGTTATTGTTCTCTCGGATGAGGACGAGTGAGACGAGCGGGCCAGTGCTGGACTTGGTTGCATCTGAACTGGGCTTGGTGATCTTTCTGGGTTCGATTCTGGTAATTCCTCGGCCGATGGGTCTGAAGACTCGGTTGGACTGGGCTGGCGTGCAGAAGATTCTCCGATGACCTGGGTTTACAGAGAGGGTTAATTTCAATAAAGAGAGAAATCGAGTTTATGAAGTTCTTGAACTTACCAGAGCAGTCTTCGGGCGTTTTGGAATTTTAGAGGACGCCCGCTTCTTCCTTTTTCTGCTGTCGCCGTATACCGACAGAAGCTTGCCGATGGTGGGAGAGTCACAGCCGATCCACGGATCTGGCGAGATATTGCTGTAGACGACTTGTTTCCCCGATCGAGTCATCATTGGAGGGGTACGATCGACATCCTGGTAAAGGATTGTTTAACAAAATAAAATTATGAAAAAGGAGGGAAGCAAGTTCGCAAATATTACCTCTGGTTTGCCCTTGAAAGTAGGCTGCAACTTCCGAACATAAGTTTTGCAGGCAATACAGAATAAGTGTTGACGCCATTCAGCCCACCATGTGTTGAAAGTCCGATGAGTTACAAGGCCGATTGCAAAGGTATCCAGATTGGTTTTATCAAGGGGAGGCTCAAGTCCCAGAAGACGATCCCATTCCAAGCCTGTATCAACTTTTCCCCTTGGAAAAATTCGATCGGTCAAGAGTAGGTAGGGTGGAAGTTGTCCGATACCAAATTGACGAGCGGCCAGGTTTGGATGATAATATTCATAAGTTGATTGCCCTGGCTTGCTCTGACTGAGGCCGATCGGAAGAAATTGAGCGTTGATGCAAGTTCGGAAAATTGTCAAGGCTTCTGAATCTGCCTCTACAATCATGTTGAATTTGAATTTGTAGGGCAGCTCGTATTCATCGGTGTGATGATACAGGAACCAGAGCATTTTGTCATCGGTAATACCTCTGTAAAGGAGTGCAAAGTACTTGGAAGATTCTTTGCCTGATAACTTCTCGGCAGGGAAACCCATAGCAGCTTCACCAAGCGAGGTACATCGGCGCCAGGTGATTTCCTCTGATTCAGGCTTGCTCTCTGGGAATTTGATCTTTCGAAGATCTACTTTAACAGCCTTGCTCAGGTGTAGCATTAACCACATCTGAATGAACCACCACGGCCCGCCAAGATTGGTGATGAGTGATCCGGTCCTCAGGCGTTTGGCGACTTGATGAAGCAGATTGTATACTGCTCCCAGGAGAAGTTGACCAAGGTTGATGACATGATCACTTACCAGCAATTCGGCCAGGTGTTGGAAATTGGCCGTTGGACCGAGGGTGGTGCCGCAAAAGAAGAATCTGTCCAACCACATGTTCAGAAAGGCCGCATGCTCACGGTCAGTCACAGGTCCGGTCCGATGATTTTTCTCCATATATCCTGTCCAGCCGCCACAGTTCTTGGTCTTAAAATGGTGTTTGGGTTTGATGCTGAGCCGGAAGGGACGTTTGTCGCCAGTGACATTGAGGCCGAGAAGCATGACTACATCAAGTAGTGTTGGGGTCATCGGACCATGTCCAAAGAGGAAGGCATTCAATGCATCGGACCAAAAGTGTGATGCGGCAATCAAGAGATTCTCGTTCTTAGCAATGGGTCCGATGCTAAGGCCAATACACTGGGCGATATCTAATCTGTCCCAGATTGCAGACTTGGAGGCCGACACTCTCAAGTACCAATTCTTCCATCCAGGTAGAACTGTCGGCCAAGATCGAAAGGCGTTCTTCCAATCGTCCAGATCAAAACCCGAGGTCTTGAATGGGATCCGGTGGGTTTCCAGATTAATGAATTCAGTGGGATCTGGGTCTCCCATTGGACCAAGGAGGTAGGCCCCTTGGAAGTTGCCTACGGGGATTAGGGTTTGAGCGCGAGCGGCCTAAAAAGAAGATGCGGAATGAAAACGAGTTTGGAAAAACCGAATCTAATGCGGAACTTAAGATGGATTCAGATTCAGTGAAGTACCTCCGGGATTGGATGACGCGTTTCTCCTGCTGGATCTGCG
>CM014272.1:12573692-12627295 GCA_004135705.1 Alloteropsis semialata
AGGCGGGCGGGCGTGGCGGGCGTGGCTGGGCGCGGGGAACCGGCCAGGGAACTGGGCGCAAGAACCGACGCGAGATGGATGGTGATTTTTTTTCTTGCTTTTCTGAAGTGGAGATGGATGTGAGATTGATATATTGTGTATCTATCTTGTGATTGTTATGATTTTGTGATGAATTTTTTCATTGATTCGAGGCCGGCGAAGATTTGATGCTTGTAATTTGTCTGTGAATGTTTGTGATTTGTGAAATGGTTTTGTCTGTGAATATTTATTTCATGAAATTGATTAGAGAATGTCTGATTCGTGAATGTCTGTGTTTTTCAATATTGTTGTGTATATTGTTTGTAAAATCTAGATGAGGATAAAACCAGAAAGAATTGGATCGGTGGAGAGGATTTGGATTTGGTGGGAGCTATTTTTTTTGTTTCCCTTTTTCCTCATCGGTACCGGGTGAGAAGGAGGTGGTACCGATGACAAAATGTCATCGGTCACGGATGCACGGTACTGGTTCCAAAACCGGTACCTATGAGGTTTTGGAACCGGTACCGATGAAGGGTTGTGTGGTAGTGTCCCCTTCTGATGCGCTAGATGACAGTTAGTTGAGGGGGAGAGAGACATTATACCACAGCACAAATAAAGCCTGTGTTACCGTGTAGCTAGAGTGTGAGTGTGTGTGTGAGAGAGACAGTGAGGTTTCTATCGATTTGTCATGGCGAAGGGACACATCCACTTTCCTGACTCCCCTCTCCATTCTTCTCGGCTCTAATTGCAGCTCTGCTAACGACCTCTCTGCCTCTGATTGCATTGCAACCAACACACACTTGACCAGAACGGCAGTACCGACAGTGACTGTTCCTCCAACACCATGCATGGGAGCACATGCATGATCGACGGATGCATCAACAAGGTCACGAACAATCATGTTCTCTCGAGGCACAGTACTGCACCTTTCCCGTCCGGCCGGCCCCCAGCAGGATCTATATTCACAAGCTCATCAATGTGACTTCATGTGCAAGGGAAGCAGTTGGTACATGAAAGGAAAGCAAAGAAGAAGCAAAGGAACAGACACAAACTAACTTAAAGGGACATAGCTTTACCACCAAGGAAAAAATAGGGATAAAGTTGAAGCATGCATTAATCATAGATGCATTTTAATTGTGTGTTGACATGAGAGATTATATTACTGAAAAATTGAATTTTATACATGTTGAGATGAAAGATGATGAGGAGTATTACCACACATTGTAGCTCATCAAGAGATTTGGATTTGATTATTTGCATGGCATGAATGCCTGTATACAGGAGGATGAATCCAAGCTATGCAGGACCAAAAGTGAGGGTGAATGAAGTAGGTGTGAGAAGAGAAAATCTTTTACATTGGAGAGAACAATAATAATGTCAAGGTTGGATGGAAAAAAAATACTAATCTTAACATATACGGTATGTATATATGTATAGCTGTATGTATGTATATATATATGCATATATGTACTACTCCTTGTGCATTGGCAGCCAGCTGGAGGTGGGCCCTCCCAATCATTCAACTTGGAAATCAAGGAAAGGCAAGGATGACACATCTTTCATCAGCTCCTCCAGGTCCCACTCCCCATGCATGACATTCCTGCTCATGTACTGCTGGTGGGCCCCCTCCCAGTAGACACCTGCAGCCACATTGCTGCTCACTAGGCTCATGCTGTTGATGTTGTTGTTGTTGTTGTTGTCTGTGATGTTGCTCTCATTGTTGCTCACTGTGGTGGTGGCAGTCTCAGTGGTGTTGTTGCTGCTCTTGGTTTTAGGGTTGTTGTTGTTACCACCACATGATGCCATTGTTGGGGTCTGGCCTCCTTGCTCTTGGTCTTGTGCTGACATGGCATCTAGCAGAGGTGGCACACCAAAGAGGCCTCCTGCTTCTCCTCTCATGAAGCATCCTCCTCCTCCTCCTTCCATTGCCATGAACCCATGGTGATGAGGATTGCTGCCGCCGTAGTAAGCGCCATGTAATGAGGCAACTGCTTGATGCTTGAACGGCGCCGCGTGGCCGTGAAAGAACCCTGCCGGCGAGGTGTCCCCCGCCGCCGCCATGGCGCCGCGGAGCTGGTCGGGGAGGGGGAGGAGGCCGCCGTAGCTCCTGGCCACCGCCGCTGCCATGGCCGCCGACGGTGGCCGGCTCTGCATTGGCGAGCTCGACGAGGAAGTGGAGGAGGAGGAGTCCACCATCCACAAGCCTGCTGTCGCCATCATCGCGTGGTGGCCGCCGTCCTGATGATGATGTTCGAGGCCGGCGAGGTCCGGGCAACTGACGGCGCCGCTGATGTCGACGCCGCCGCCGGCGAGCTTGCTATTGTTGTCGTTGGTCTCCGGCGACGCGCACTCGGTGGCCGCCGGCGACGAGGCCGAGGAGCTGTTCTTGAGGCGCTTCTTGATGGTGGAGTTCCAGAAGTTCTTGATCTCGTTGTCGGTGCGCCCCGGCAGCCGGGCAGCGATCTGCGACCACCTGGAATGTCGTAACGTAGGGTTGATTTCACGGTAAGCAAACGGTCGACATGTCTCTGTCAGAGAAAAAGTCGTTCGTCCATCTAGCACGAATTTGTATGTGTCAACTTTACGCCGGTAGGCGTTTTGATGTGCATATATATGCATGGCTAGCGTAAAATAAAGGAAATATCTAGTCTAGAGGTTAAGGAAAATAACTGATGTCTCGATCTCCTTTAAGACGGAGGTTAGTGTGGATCCGACAGAAATTGCATGTTCAGTAAAACAACAGGTGATTTCACTTTCAGAGTCCTTTTGAGAAACTTTTAGCTTCTACTACGTTACATGTATCAACTTTGGAATTTGTTCATTTCATGCAAAATAATATAAAAGAAAATACTGTGTGACAAAGAAAAATCTGAAACAGTGTGTATTCTCACAATGGAATATTGTGCACATGTAGTACATGCCGAACTACACAGTATATATTAGCTAGCTAGTAGCATGTCACAAATGCATGTGACTAGGGTTTTTGCAAACATTCATGCCAATGCTGTAAAATATTCGACGTACATACCTACGTAAAACATGTATGACTGTATGAGACAAACCCATGAGTTGATAGTATTTGTGCTTCACACAATTTGTACCTTAAAAAAAGGATAAATCCATGCATGATAACTCGGACTACTGCCACTCGTTAGTCTGATAGTGATGGGGCAAGGCCCGTATATTGGCGACATTATTGAGACACACGACAATTATAAAGATTCATGATTTGAAAATTATCTATCCTACAAAAGTAAATATGTGCGTACAAGCTTGGAAATGAAGGATCTTATACAAAAAAAAATGAAAAAGTTCAAACATGTAACAAAAAATCCCCTGAATTATTTCTGTATTTCTCTTGGAAATTGAGACCTAAGTATATGTATATGTGCAATGCACCTTCCTTGCAAAAAGAAGTGCAATGCACGACTTAAGTAAGTATAAACCTCAAGTGAAAATAAAACAAGAAATTAAAAAGACACATTCCTCTTATGCGAGGATATCTTTAATTCAAACTAAAAATAAATGTTCTTTAGATCAACTAACAAAATATTTTTTTTTAAAAAAGAAGAGATGCGAAAGAAGAAAAGTATTGGCCCAACGGCATAATCAACACGCACCCATTAGTTTGACTCTCTAGAGCCTTGACGTGCACATCAACATATGAGCAATAATCACCATACCGCACGTGTGTACCACAAGCACCACCATTGCCATGCACGAGCGAGAGCTATCGATCGAGCTCGTGTTCAACATTCGCACGACGAGGATCTTACCTGTTGCCGAGGATGGCGTGGAGGCTGACGATGAGCTCCTCCTCCTGCGGCGAGAAGGCGCCGCGCTTGAGGTCCGGCCGGAGGTAGTTGATCCACCGGAGGCGGCAGCTCTTGCCGCAGCGCTGCAGGCCGGCGTTCCGGGCCACGTCGCTCCACGACCCCTGCCCGCTCCGCAGCATGTACGCCACCAGCCTCTCGTCCTCCTCCGGCGACCACAGCCCCTTCCGCAGCTTCGCCGCCGCCGCCGCCGCCCCCGCATTGCAGCCGCCGCTCGCCGCTGCACCCTCCGGCTTCCTCATTGCCGTCTCCGTCGTCCTATGTCCAGGCACGCACCCAGCTGTGAATCCTCGATCTCGCACGTGCGGCGGCCGCGGCTAGCTGATACTGGTGCTAGGGAATGTGCATGGGGTCATGGAGATGATGAGATCGATCTCAAGGCAGTGTGTAGGTGTCGAAGATAAGGCGGAAATACCTGAGTGTGTGTTGTATATATATGATGGTGTGTGTGAGTGTTGTATGGAGTAGTGAGAGATGAGGAATGGAGGAAGAGGAAGGGAGGAGGGAGAGGGAGGGAGGAAGGAGATGGCATGATGGTGATGGTGATGTGATGTGGGTGTGTGTGCTTTGCTTAGAAACCGGAGAATGGGGGGAGCTGCAGGGAGATCGACAAACAGAGAAATTGCTAGGCTCACACCGTCACATGGCGCTCTATGTATTGTCAGTTTGGCGAAGGTGTTATCTCTTGGTTTGGATGAATGTGAATTTGGGTTTCTGTTCTGCACATGTCTTGTGAGAGTCGATTAATTCGGTCGGAAATTCTATATATGAAACAAATCCCACTTTTAGCATTTGTTCGCACAAATTTAATTTGCAGGTGAGTGATCATGGAGGGCCATAAATCTCAATTTTGTTTACGAACTTGAGAGATAATCTACTTAATAAGGTTATATGCACACATGATATATATACATTTGTCATATAAATGTCTGTGCCATGAACCAATAAATATGCAATATAAAATAACGAGCCTCTTTGGAATAAGGTTGTGAAACTATAATATCACTCATGGAGCTAAACAACGCCCTACATTAGCAGTTTGGCCAAAGGTGTTCCTCACTTCGCTCCCATCAATGTGAATCAGATTTCTGCCCACGTCTTGTGAGTCAATTAATTTGGTCAAAAAATATAAAAACGAACCCCACTTTTAGCACGTCATCGCAAGAATTTAATTTTCAGGTATCTGGTCATGGAGGACCATAAATCATTATTTAATTTATGAATTTGAGAGATAATCGGTTATATGTACGATGGATATACAACAATGAATAAATATCTGTGTCCCACAAACCACTGAATATGCAATAACAATGGAACCTAAATAATCAAGCACTCAGGGTTTAAATCTCGTTGCTCACACTCTCGATAGAGTGAATCGGGGGGCGGGCAGCCAGGGCGCAAGAACCCCGGTGCCTAGTGTCTAGATGATGAGAGGCTACTCTAGCCTATATAGTCCCTAATGGGTGGATATGCAATAACAAGAGAACCAACCACTTTGGATAAATTTGTATAACTGTAATGACTCATGAAGTGTTGCATATAGATATCAGTATAAATATAGTGTATTACACACTGATATGGTATCTGTGGTGTATATATATGTCAATTGCAAACATATATGTGTGCTGTAGTACATTATATAACTGTGTAGATGGTATGGGTGAACCAAGCATTTCCTTGAACCCATGAGAGATAGTGAGAGAGAGAGAACACTCAGGGAGAGAGAGCTCTAGTCTTCTTGTCTTTGACTCCAGCTCTCGTTGTCTTTTTTCCCTTGTCACTTCCCTTGAGCCAGAAGGCTATCATGGCCATCTGAGGGCAGCGAGATCAGTTCCAGGCGACAAAGATATGTACATCTATGCCCCTGTGGGGTTGTTTTGCCATGAAGCATGCCAATACCCTCACTAAGCCACATAATTGCTTCGGCTTCACATAATCTCTCTCTACTCTCTCTCTCTCTCATGGCATATATAGGCTGGGATACTATATCGGAATAAATAATAGACGCAATATATGTATAATATGTGCATGCAATAACAGACCGATCGATGTGGATGGAACCTGCAGCTGCCTGGCTGTTGTAGTAAGCTGCAAAACACATGCATGCGTGGAAGCCTTTGCATGGAGTGTACGTCTGGCTACCTGGCCCCCCTCTGCTTCCTCTTCCTCTCCAAGGGATATCTGACCCATTCGTCTCTCTCTCTCTCTCTCTCTCTTATCACAAAGAGAAAAAGAGACCTAAAAATAGTAATTGAGACCGGCAAAAAAAGGAGAAGAAAAGTTGATCAATGGAGAGATATAGTACAGCACGAGAGCTAGCTTGCAACTTTACAAGTTGGTTGTGTAGTATTAGTATATATATACATCATACATGGTTGTGATCTTCTCAAGATTTTGTCCACTTGTAACGTATTGAGTGGGAAATACAGTACGTGCAGCAAAGCGGGACCTACCAGTCAGTGTGGTTAACTGTCACCTGTCAAGCTAGAGCTGGCTAGCCTTCTAGGCCAAGGCGTGCCATTATCCCTACTGACAATTCCTGGCTACATACGTAGCTAACTACATTATTCGAGGCCGCTTTTTGCCGTGTGTTTGAAGAGGTTTAGTAAAATTTTGTTATGGTGCTACACGTGTACATGCTTGGTTCCTCTTTAATTTGATAACTACAGCCACTTTTCAAAACACGTGGTTGTTCCTCCAAAAGAATTAGGGCTTGTTTAGTCCGGTGAGAAAGTTTGCAAAATTTACTGTAGCAATTTTAAACTGAAGATTAGGAGGACTAAACATGATCTAATTATAAAACTAATTACACGGATGGACGGAAAATTGTGAGACAAATCTATTAAGCCTAATTAATCTGTCATTAGAGATTGTTTACTGTAGCACGATGTTGTCTAATCATGGCCTAATTAGACTCATTAGATTCGTCTCGCGAAGTTACCCAGGGGTTATGGAATGGGTTTTGTCATTAATCCACGTTTAATATCCTTCATTAGTGTCCTAACATTTGATGTGATGGGTGAATAGTGAAAGGTTGTGAAACTTTTCTCAACTAAACAGGGCCTTAGTATTCTTGTTTTTCATTGAGTCACATGCATGCATAGGAATATAGAAGAAGGCCTTTGAAGGCTTTTTGCTTTCAGTGAGATGCATATCTTTTCTATGCTTAATTCTTTAAAGAATTTTATATTTAATTGGTCCATGTTACTTAATCATCAATAGCTCTTCTAATATTTTATTGAACTCGAAAAAATATAACGCACATATTTATTTGTTTACTAAGTCTGCACCCATGCGTTGCTATAGGTGAAACATATTCTCTTCTTGAACGATAATTTTCATCATATGAAACATTTATAACAACATGTTGCAATGGAGACATATACAATATCCCCTATGTAGAAGAATATTATTTACGTAGGTGACCTGACTTCCCAACTGCCTCCTCCCTGCCCAAGGACGTGCGGAGCCATTCGCCGATTTGCTCGACATGCTGGCTTACCGAAGCGTAGCCCGCGTGGTGGCCACTTCACGTACCCCGCACATGTAGCATGGATGAACTTAGATTTATTAAAATCGCACATATTCTATGAGTTTTATTAAAATAGTATTTTACATACTGTGAATCAGGTGATTTTTACTTAACTTTTGGAAACCGTCTTGACGGTAAACAACTTCGCTAAAAACTCAAATATAGCTTTTTGGGCAAAACTTTTATTTCAAAACTAGAATAGTCATGATGCTGGATCCAAGCAAAATGGGTCTCTATTGTTTTATAACAACTACTAATGGAAACCATCTTATAGCTAGTTAGGTAAAAACTTAGATCAAAACTCAAACATAAGATTTTTATCTAAAAGCCATAACCTATACTAGTTATAATGCTAGATGAAAGCAAAATGAGGCGCTATTGATTTATACTATGTATTTATTGAACTTCTGAAAATAGAATGGCTAGATATTTTCTAAATAGTGTAACTTACTCTATGTTAGCCATAAAGAAAAGGATCGGGATGACTACAACATACTATTTAATCTGCGACGGAATCCTAGCGACGGTTTCAGAAAACGTTAGCATTTTGCTCTGAGCCCAGATAAGCCCAGAATCTGTGACGGAATTTTCGCGACGAAGTCTGAGAACATCGCAGATGTGCAAATAGCCCATTTGGGCTCAGATTCGGGGCCAAATTCTGTGACGAATTTCAGTAACCGTCATAGATTATTAAATGGTAAATGAAAAAATCAGGAAAAAAAAAGAAAACATTTCTCAGTTAGCATTCAATATATACCTTATTAAATGGTAAATGGAAAACTCAGGAAATAAAAAAGAAAAAATGGCGGAACCAGAAATCGAACCCGGTTGCTGGCGTCCTACACATTGCGCCTTACCACTGCGCTACGATGTTGTTGGTGTCTAAGTACTCAGTTCACAGTTTTTAAACAGAGACAGCTCCGCCTCGGCCACGTCACATGACCCATCCGCGCCCAGTCATCCTTCCACGTCACCCAACCGCCTCCGCGAGCCCAGTCACCCGGCCACGTCACGCGCCCACTCACCCAGCCTCGCCCGGATTTTAAACCCGGCTTGCAAAAAATGGGGCAGACGGGGGACTCAAACCCACGACCTGGAGATTATGAGGCGGGTGTCATACCACTGAGCTACAAGTCGGATCGTGTTTGCACTCAGAAGTCTATTTCTATATACGTTAAAACTTGTGGGTTAGTAACCACACACTTAGGAAATTTCCTCGATTCAGTTTCAGTTGGCCGGCCGCCGCCGAGATTCAGTCCGCCGGCCGACAGCGCCGCCCGCCATTGTTGCCACCGTGCGACGTCGGCACCATTTCCCCCACCACCCAAGCCCGTACCACCATTTCCCGCACCACCCAAGCTCGTACCCCACCATCCGTGCCCGCCACACCGTCGCTGCCCACTACTACAAAAACAAACTGTAAGAACGTCTCCTTTTTGCAACAGGGGCGGTTCGGGGGCGGACCGTTCTTACAGCGACGGAACAGCTCCAGGAGCTGACCAGCCGCCCCTACAGAATTAACAGTAGGGGCGGCTGGAGTTACGAACCGCCCTTACTGTTAGTAGGGGCGGTTCAATCACCAGCCGCCCCTACTGTGGTTCACAGTAGGGGCGGCTCTATATTGAGGCGCTCCTACAGTGTTTTGCCGAATTTTGAAATGAGACACTAGAAAATACATTTTTTAAAATGACCTCAGATGGAAAAACTTCCTAAATAAGAATTGTAGATCTCGAAAAGTTATGAATCTTTGTTGTTGACCACTTTTTGAATTGACTTTATTTGATGCCTCAAAATGTGGGTTTGAATGTCTAAATTTTGAAATTTGAATTTTTCAAACGACCTCGGATGGAAAAACTTCCTAAATAAGAACTGTAGAGCTCGAAAAGTTATGAAACTTTGTAGTTGACCACTTTTTCATTTGAAATCATATAGTCACCGAAAACTAAGTGTGAATGTTCTCAAATTTGAAATTCAAATTTTGTAAATGACCTCGGATGGAGAAACTACCAAAATAAAACTTGTAGATTTCAAAAAGTTATAAAACTTTGTAGTTGACAAGTTTTTAATTTGAAATCATTTAGGGCCTCAAACAAGTAATTTACACTCAGTTCAGTATAATACGGTAGGAATCAAAACAATATCTAGTCACAAATGAGAGTGTGGTGCAGTGGTAGAGAAGGTTACGCGTGAGAGAGAGGTCGTGGGTTCGAATCCCGCCGACCGCGTAGCGCGCGAATTTTCCGCGAAAAATGGCGCGACTTGGAATAAATTTTCCGCGAAAAATGGCTTGGATGGTTGGAGTTCTTCCCACATTGGAATAAATTTTTTTTGCTATTATTTTCGTTTTTTTTGAATTTTGAAAACCCGATTTCCTGAAATTCACTGTAGGGGCGGCTCATACAGTAGGGGCGGTTGCATCACCAGCCGCCCCTACTGTGGTTCCACTGTAAGAACGGTTGATTAAGGGCGGCTCGTAAAACCGCCCCTACAGAGGCTTACGAGCCGCCCCTACTGAAACTTTCTGTAGTAGTGGCCGCGTCCTCCCGCACGAGCGCCGCCGCGTCCTCCCGCGCGGCCGCCGCCCACCATTGCCGCCGCTGCCGCAGTCGCCCGCTCCTGTGCCCGCTTCGGTGGAGAGATCTTCGTCGCCGTCCAACCACAACAGCATCAGCAGGGGCGAGCCAGTCGCGCCGTCGGTCGACCCCAGAGTGAGGGTTGCGGCCGAGGCGAGCGCATCTGCGGCTCCACGGAGTGCACGAGGCTCCCGTTGCGAGACAGATCAGCATTGCGCCAGGTACACCACGCTTGTCCTGTGCTGCTTGCTCAGTGTGTTTGCTCAGTGCTGCTTGCTCACTTCTTGCTGAGTGTGTTTGCTCAGTGTGCTTGAAAAAATTTGCAATGCATAGATTTGGACAGCATTCACATAAAGAAAGGATAAATGCTTCCATATTTTGAATTATGCTGTGTTTCAGACCTTAGGCTGAATTTGATACTTGGTCACTTATACAATCTCAGTGTGTGCATTTGCAAGGTCCACCTGTTTTACATGAATGTCTTTGAAACTTAAATGGCAGGACATTGTGCTAAAACTTGGTTTCTGGTCGTGAGGTTCAGTAGCACGTACTAATAATATCCCATCATTTTCAGGACCTTTCAAGATCAACAGAGTCCCAATCCGCTGTGTGATGGATCGAAGCTAGGTTCATGGCAGATTGTTTTCCCCTGAGCGCATTGATGGTGTCAAACAATTTATGAGCTTTGTTAAAGAAAAATTCTGGGAGAATGTTGAAATCCTGTGCCCGTGTGCTAGATGCCTAAATCATAAGTACCATTCTCATTCTCTTGTCCGGAAGCACATTTTGATGCATGGCATGGATAGTAGCTATACTCGGTGGGTTCATCATGGAGAGGGCTTCAATGTTGATGTTGTTGAGCACCCTGTTGATGTCCATGACAATGCTGATCTTGCTGGTTCCAGCTATGGGGAAAATGTGAGAGAGGATGGCAGTGCTGATCTTGCTGGTTCCATACATGGTGAAGATGTGAGAGAGGATGACAGTGCTGATCTTGATCATTTGGAAGGGCTTTTAGGAGACCTACATGCTGCAGCAGAAGAAGCAAGACAAGAAGTAAGACAGGATGCAGAAAATGAGGATGGTGATGCAGAACCTCATGACAAAGAGTCATTTCTCAAAACTGTGATGAAAGAGGCAAAGCGTCAGCTTTATCCTGGTTGTACCAAATTTACAAGTTTCTTGTTTTTGGTAAAGCTTCTTCATATGAAGTCACTATATAGGATAAGCAATTCTGCCTTCTCTGCAATGTTGAAGATTTTCGCTGGTGCATTCCCTGAACACAACACACTCCCAAAATCTTATAACGAAACAAAGAATATTTTAAAGGAGTTAGGTCTTGGATATGAATCAATACATGTGTGCTTCAATAATTGTGTTATGTTCAGAAAGAGATATGCCCACCTTGAGAATTGCCCCGTTTGTGGTGAATCAAGATGGAAAGATGCAGAAAGAAAGAAAATTCCACAGAAGGTGTTGTGGCATTTTCCATTGGCACATAGGCTAAAGAGGATGTTTGCCACCAAAAAAGCATCAGAAGAAGCACAATGGCACAAGCTAAAGCGGCAGCCCACTGAGAAGGAAATGAGCCACCCAGCAGATGGTGAGGCGTGGCAAGATTTCGACAGAGAA
Source organism: Alloteropsis semialata (assembly GCA_004135705.1). Lineage (NCBI taxonomy): Eukaryota > Viridiplantae > Streptophyta > Magnoliopsida > Poales > Poaceae > Alloteropsis > Alloteropsis semialata. The sequence goes on from CM014272.1 coordinate 12,585,281, forward strand.
TATTCGGATTTTGCCAAAGATGCAAGAAACATTAGGCTTGGCCTTGCAACTGATGGGTTCAATCCATTTTCAGAAAAGAACACAAAATACAGCATGTGGCCTGTGCTTGTGGTGCCATACAACCTTCCACCTTGGGCATGCACAGAGGAGTCGAATTTCATGATGGCTTTGCTTATTCCAGGTCCTAAATGCCCCGGGAAGGATTTTGATGTTTTTTTGGAGCCTCTTGTGGAAGATTTGCTTGAGCTTTGGATAGGTGTGCGTGCTTATGATGCTCTTAGTCAGAAAATGTTTAACCTTCGTGCTGCAGTTTTGTGGTGCATCCATGATTATCCTGCTTTGAGCACTCTTTCGGGGCGTACCACAAAAGGGTATTTTGCATGCACTCATTGTGACAAGCACCCTCTGTCCTACGGCCTGAGGAGCAAGATTGGGTATATTGGACACTTCCATTTCCTCCCAAATGGACATCCCTTGTGGAGGAACAATGAATTTGCTGGCCTTCATGAAAGCAATGATCCACCAGGTGAATTCTCTATAGAAGAGCTGCTGACTGAGTTGGCCAAAGTTGCACATGTTAGACCGGGTGTGAAGAGGAAGAGGTCTGAAGGTGGCCGTGTGAAAATTTGGAGCCGGATGGTTAGTTTATGGACATTGCCATATTGGCATAAGTTGAAGCTAAGACACAATCTCGATGTCATGCACATTGAGAAGAACATATGTGAGGCTCTTATTGCGACAATTCTCAATATAATTGGGAAGACAAAGGACACTGCATATCACTATATACTAGTTTTATTGTTGAATGCTAATTGCAATTTCTTTGATCATTTAAAACCAGAAGCAGAGGTGCCATGGAACCGAGGAACTAATATGGGACATGGCCTCCAGAGGATAAATAGAGCTCGTCGTGGCAACCTGCCAATTAACATACCTGAAGGCCATATCAGGCCTCTTTTGATGCAAGATGATGTATTTTGAATCTGATATTGGGCTGTTTGGAAATGGTGGAATGTGATGTGCTTTTGATGGGCTGAAATGAATATGTGTCAGCATGTTAATGTGTGCTGTTTGTGGGATGAAATAAATATGGGTGTTGTTTATGGGCTGAAATGAATATGGGTGTCGTTTATTATGGGCTGAAATGATCATTTGTAGAAATCACTGGGTTGAAATGTTCATGGGCTGAATTTTTGGGTCAAAATGTTTATGGGCTGAATTTTTGGGCCAAAACGTTTATGGGCTCAATTTTGGGCCAAAAAGTGACCCACTTTTAAAATCGGCCCATTAATAAATGGCCCATTATTGAAAAGTCAACGTCCTTGTAAGCAGCCACGTCACCGACCACGTTGGCAGCCACGTCATCATCCACATAGGTGCCACATCATCATCCACGTAGGTGCCATGTCATCATCCACGTAGGCGCGACACCATCATCCATGTAGGTGCCACATCATCATCCACATAGGTGCCACATCATTGTCCATGTCAGCAGCAATCCACGACGGTTTGTTTCGTCACTAAAACTGGGCTTTGGATTGGGCTAAGAGGGCCTCGGGTTGTTTTGCGACGATCTGAAACCGTCATGGATCGCTTCAATCCGCGACGATTCTGAATATCCGTCGCTCGATTTAATCAATGACGCTCAATCAACAACGAATTTTGAAACCGTCGTGAACATTTTTTTACGATGGATTTTCAACGATCTGCGACAGAATGATTCCGTCGCAGATTAAATAGTGTGTTGTAGTGTGCCCAAGAAAGGAGTGAACTGGGCTCTAAAAGTTTCCACACAAAGTAATATGCCTACATACTTAGCCAATTAGAGCAAGCGGAAGCCCACAACACTTTCATAGATTAGTTTCTTACCTCAGCGGCTCGACCTAGCTTGCTAATCACCACCTCACCTCACATCTACATTGGGAACCCCAATGGCGACGGTCGATGGCCGCATGGCATCATGACTTGCCGCATAGCGGTTGCCTTCATGGTCGGCTGCTCGCTAGCGCCACCAGGCGTCCACGCCAAGGGGCAACCATGCACGCACTGCGCAGGTGCCCACTCACAGCCGCAGGTCCATCCAGCCTACGAGGTGTTTCTCTAATCTCCAATCCCTAATTTCTCACGTTTAACTCTTTCCAACTGTTGTTTCAGTTCATCAATTGTAATGTTGAATTTTAGAGCCTTGCAGCTAATTAATACTGCAAAATGAAGAGGACAATGACTTTAGCATCCTATTTCCCTCGTGTTCCTATCGCACAACTTGATGATGTCAACAAACTCCCTCCGCTTTCAGCACGAAAACAAGAAATGGATTGATCTGGTCATGTACTATTACTTATCTATATGAGACATATATGTGGTAGTTTTTGCCACTGTATTCGAGCAGTCTTGACCATTCTAGGTCCACTGCTTGTTGGAGCACCGACACATAGGGACATAGGGTCTACTTCCCCTTTGGTCCATGCAAGGAGGGGGGGTGGGGCACTCGTCTCTCTCTCCTCCCCCTCTAGAAATTGAGATGGCAAAAAATGAAAAGGAAGAGAAGTGATAATTCATGGAGCTGGATATGGTACAGTTAGGGATGATAAAGGGCCTAAAAATTTAGCCTACTAATTTTAAGGATAGGGCTGGATAAGGGCCGAGCTAAAATACTATTCATTTTTTAACTAAAATTAATTAGGACCAAGTTAGATTGCGAAGGAGGCATAAGGACCATGATGAATTACCACCTCTAGGTACAGTACTAGAGCTACCTTGTAACTTTACGAGTTGGCCGTGTAGTCTATAAATCATATATGGTTGTGATCTACACGAGTTTTTGTCCACTTGTTGAGTGTGCACTACAGGAGAATCCTCCATCGGTACCGGTTCCAAAAACTCATAGGTACCGGTTTTGGAACCGGTATCCTATAGCCGAGACTAAAAGGTTCGAGACATTGGTACCGGCATTTCACCAACTGGTACCGATGTAATTTTTCATAAATAAAAGAAAAAATCACCATGCTCCAGCTTCTCCAAAAGCTCCGGCATATGCTTCAAACCAATTTCTCAAACATTCAAGCATTTATACATGAAATTTCACAAACATTCAAGCATATGCTTCAAACCAATTTCACAAATATTAATCCATTCACTAACATTCAAGCATATGCTTCAAACCAATTTCTTCAGATGTGAATGAAACAAAATCAATCACAAGATTCAATCACAAGTCGGCGGCGGCGGTGCCCGGCACCACGGCCTCGAGATTGGGAGGCAGCGGCGGCCTGCGACCTCCCCGCTTGTGAGGAAGCGACGGCGGCCCGCGCCTTCCCTCGCTCGGGAGGCGGCGGCGGCCTGCGCNTTTTGTCTAAATTTTGGATTAGATCAACCTTGAATTTGCCTAATGTATCCAACAATCCAAAAACGTGATAAGCAATTCTCGGTAACTGGCTTTGCGAATGTGTTGAAACCAAATATTTTTTATGGTGCCAATTGCAAGAGGTGGCGCCAGATATGTGAATTATGGATGAGTGCTATGCACTGCTTTTTTGTTGTCGAACCTAGACCGACTGGACCACATACTGGTGATGATGAGCAGCGGTTCAGGGAAGCGGATACTATGTTCAAGGGGGTAATGATCAGCGTGCTAGCAGATTCCATAGTGGATTCATATGTGACTATGTCTACTGGAAAAGAGATGTGGGATGCTCTAGATGCCAAATATGGAGTTTCTGACGCCGGTAGCGAGTTGTATGTCATGGAGCAGTTTCATGACTACAGAATGGTTGAGGGTCGTTCTGTAGTAGAACAAGCTCATGACATACAAACACTGGTGAAAGAACTTGAGAGTTTTGGTTGTGAGCTACCGCAGAATTTTGTGGTGGACTGCATCATTGCGAAGCTGCCTGTCGGATATCAATATCCGACCCTCTCACCAACGGGTGGGGCCACACAGTTTCGGAATAAGATGGGGATAGGAAAGCCCGCAAACAAGGATAATATCAGGTCAGGGGAGGATCGATCTTCCCCTGACTCGACCGACCCTCGTCCGCCTCGGCCGACCCTCGTCCGCCTCGGCCGACCCTCGTCCGCCTCGGCCGACCCTCGTCCGCCTCGGCCGACCCTCGTCCGCCTCGGCCGACCCTCGTCCGCCTCGGCCGGCCCACTTCTGTCGCTATCTCGCCCGACCTCTCTTCGTCTCGCCCGAATCGGCGTGGGCCCGGGACGGAGTGGGGCGCCCGGAAGACCCGGCATAAGGATGTGTCTCCATACGCCCAGGCCGCTTCCCATCAGCATTAATTGGCCTCACCAAGCACTGTCCGATATGACCGACGGATATGACTACCACTGTTTTGCCCGTACGCAGGCGCCACGCGGGGAGAGCCACGTCCCCAACAACCCCGAACAACCCCGAACAGCGTCCCGAACAGCGTCCCGTACGGCGTCCACAGTATCCCGCAGGCGGCGGAGCTTCTTCAGCAAGCTTTCTATTTTTTACCTTCTTGAGCACGCCTTGTAAAGCCTCACCTCTCCTGAGTATAAATAGAAAAATCAAGCCTCAGGAGAGGGGAGGACAGACACACGACGCACACCAGAACACAACACACGAAACACTCACGCTCAGACGCATCCAGAGACTTGGGAGCCTCTCCCTCTCTCGACCGCTTGTAACCCCTACTACGAGCAACGCGAGTAACACGAGCAGATCGACACTGGACGTAGGGCGTTAGTGCCTGAACCAGTATAACCCCTTGTGTCCTCTCGCGAACCATCCGAAGCCCAGACGCGCAATCCACTAATTTACTTGTTGGTTATTTCTTACACCGACAGTTGGCGCGCCAGGTAGGGGCCTTTGCGCGTTTCGGCGATCACCAGGCTTCGGATGGCCACCCACGGATCGAGCTGGATTCCTGGGACGCAGCTGCGTCTTGGGAGTTTGGATTTCGTCATCACCGACGCCGGGGACTTGGAGAGAGTCGCTCTCGCGCCCCCGGTCAACTCTGCCGATGCTGACGTCGCGACCGCCACCGAGGCCCTCGCGGACATCAACATCAACGCCCCTGGCGACGAGGCTAGCAACCCTCGTTCGAGGGCCAACGAGGCCCCGCTATGGGAGCAGCTCGAGGTCTTCCTGGGGCCACGGCCCACGCAGGAAGACGCGCGCTTTGTCAGGTTCGCCCTGGCGAACGTCGCTGCTCAGCTTGCGGGAGGAGCTCCTCTCCCCCCGGGGATGCTGGACTCCATCCCACCGTATGCGGCCCCATACGGTCTGCGCAACGCGGCTGAGGTCGTGTCCCGCCTGGTGACACGCCTCCTGGGCCCCACCCCGGCGGACAGCGAGTTCGTCGGGGTGATCGATCACGTCTCCGAATCGGTCTTCGACCTGTTGGACGATCCCGTTTCGGAGGCGTCCGACACGGAGCTCGTCGGAGAAAGCCACCACCCCTCCCGGGAATGCTTCATGGCGGACACCCCCGACGGGGCGGAGGGAGAAGCGAGTGAGAGCGGCTCAGGACCAGCGGGCCCTGACGACGGTCACCCGGTGGCCGACGCGCCCGTTGCTCCCGCTCCGGTTGCAGCCCAAGCCGCGGCAGCGGCAAGACAGCCAGCCCCGCAAAGGGCGGCTACACCGCCACGACGCTCCCAAGCCGACGACGCCCGGCAACGCCGGGAGGAGCTCCAGGAAGCTCGCCGCCGGTTGGAGCAGGAGCGGGTGCGGATCGAGCAGGAACGGGAACGCATCGAGCGCGAGCTCCTGCAGGTCAGAGACGCGGCTCCGGCGCGGGAGCGCGCCCGGGACGTGCAGCGCCAAATCGTCGACGATGACGGTGCCCCGCCCCCGTGTTTTGCCCACGCCGGACAGAACATAGCCGCGGCTGCCATGCTCGTGAGAGGGCTCCCGCCGCCGGTGACCCCGGAGGCCCGCAAGGCGCAGCGGGAACTCGGCGAGCTACTGGAGCGAGCCGCGGCGCAGCAGGCCGAGAGTTCGCAGTCGCGACGGCGAGCGTCGCAGATGCCCCACCGCGGAGCCTCGAGGCAGCTGGCCGCCGGGCGCGGCGGACGCGCCCAACAAGGGGACTCGGTGCACCAGCCCCGTCCCCCCGGGGACGCGCTTCCGGTCCGACAACGGGTCGGCCCGATCCAGGATGCTCGGAGCATACTGGACGCCCGCCGGCGACGACCCCCCGCGGGCGAACCCGAGCGACCGCGAGGACGTGTTCCCCGGCGAGGCGGCCGGTACGACGACGAGGACGAGGACGAGAGGACGCCGAGTCCGGAGGCGCCGGGACCACGGGCTTTCAGCCCGCGGATCCGTGCGGCTCCTCGTCCCGCCAACTTTAGAGCCCCGTCGAACTTCCCGAGGTACGACGGGGAAACCGACCCCGAGCTCTGGCTCGAGGATTACCGACTCGCCTGCAGAGCCGGAGGAGCCGACGATGATGACTTCATCATCCACAACTTGCCGCTCCATCTGGCCGACTCGGCGCGGGCCTGGCTCCAGCATGTCCCCGCCGGACAAATCGGCAGCTGGTCCGACCTGAGGGAGGTCTTTGTGGGGAACTTCCAGGCGACCTACAACCGCCCTGGAAACCCATGGGATCTCAGGAGCTGCAGGCAGAAGCAGGGGGAGACACTACGGGAGTACATCCGGCGTTTCTCCCGGCAGTGCAACGAACTCCCCAACCTCGCTGACGCCGATGTCATCGGAGCGTTCGTCACCGGGACGACGTGCAAATCCCTCGTCCACAAGCTCGGGCGGAAGAGTCCCCGCACCGCGAAGGAGCTGCTTGACATCGCTACGAGCCACGCGGCTGGCGAGAAAGCAGTGGGGGCCATCTTCCACCAGTCCGCCGACCCCAAGGGTAAGCAGACTGAGGAAGCGGAAGGAGGCCCATCGGGGCCCCCCGCCAAGAAAAAGAGGAAGGGCAAGGGCAGGCGGCACGACGACGAGGCCGCCATGGTGGCCGCCGCGGACCAGAACATGGACGCCGACCCCTATCCGGAGCCGGACGGCTGTCTGATGATCTTCGGCGGAACGGAGGCGTCGGTGAGCAAAGGGCGAGCCAAGGTGGAGCGCCGTGAGGTGTACGCCGCCGAGCCGGCCACTCCGGCCTTCCTCAAGTGGTCGGAGGCGCCCATCACCTTCGATCGAACCGACCATCCGCAGTTTGTCCCGAGGCCGGGTAAGTACCCTCTCGTGGTTGACCCGGTCATAGGTCGAAAGCGCCTCACCAAGGTGCTGATGGACGGCGGGAGCGGACTGAATATCCTCTACGCCGACACGCTCGACTCTATGGGGATCGACCGAGGGCGCGTTCGCCCGACCGGGGCACCCTTCCACGGGGTAGTCCCCGGTAAACAGGCCGTTCCCCTCGGGCAGATCGATCTGCCCGTCACGTTTGGGTCTCCGACCAACTTTCGGACGGAGACCCTCACATTCGAGGTGGTAGGATTCCACGGCGCCTATCACGCCATTTTGGGCCGCCCATGCTACGCGAAGTTCATGGCCGTCCCCAACTACACCTACCTCAAGCTCAAGATGCCGGGGCCGAAGGGGGTGATCACGGTGGGGTCGTCATTCCAACGGGCCCATCAGTGCGAGGTGGAAAGCTGCGAGCTGGCGTCGGCCATCATCGCATCGACAGAAGAGCTGGCCCCAATCAAGGCACGCCTCGTCGAAGAGGCGCCGGACTTCACCCAAGGCCTGGCGTCGTTCGAGCCGCTCGAGGGCACCAAGGAGGTCCAGCTGGACCCCGACCACCCGAGCGCAAAGGTGGCGCGGATCGGGGCCAAACTGTCCCCGAAATAGGAAGGCGCGCTCGTCGACTTCCTCCGCGCGAACGTCGACGTGTTTGCGTGGAAGCCCTCGGATATGCCGGGCATCCCGAGGGAAGTCGCCGAGCACTCCCTGGACATCCGAGCCGGGTCCCGACCCGTGAAGCAACGCCTTCGGCGCTTCGACGACGAGAAGCGTAAGGCAATCGGCGAGGAGATCGCGAAGCTCTTGGTGGCCGGCTTCATCAAGGAGGTGTATCATCCCGAGTGGTTAGCTAATCCCGTCCTTGTACAAAAAAAGAATGGGAAATGGAGAATGTGTGTTGATTATACTGCTCTTAACAAAGCGTGCCCAAAGGATTCCTTTCCCTTGCCGCGCATAGATCAGATAGTCGACTCGACCTCGGGGTGCGAAACCCTATGCTTCCTTGATGCGTATTCCGGATACCACCAAATCGCGATGAAGGAGTCCGACCAGCTCGCGACCTCCTTCATCACCCCGTTCGGATCGTACTGTTACGTGACAATGCCGTTCGGGCTCAAAAACGCTGGCGCCACCTATCAAAGGTGTATGCTTAAGTGTTTCGACGAACTCATCGGACCGACCGTTGAGGCATACGTGGACGACATCGTTGTCAAGTCCAAACAGGCCCTCACGCTCGGGCTGGACGCCGAAATTAACGTCGGATGATCTAGCCAGATGCTCCTTGACTAACCCTTGGACCGATTCCTACGGAATCGCTTCAAGGCTCGGGGGCTACGGCCAACGGACGCACCTCGCGGCGCATCCGTTGATTGTCTGACGACCTCAGAAGAAGGCTACTAACCCTTGGACCGATTCCTTCGGAATCGCTTCAAGGCTCGGGGGCTACGGCCAACGGACGCACCTCGCGGCGCATCCGTTGGAAAATGGCTCTTTTCTCTCCAGTATCACGCGGTTTCGCTTCCAACTGCAGCAGGCTCGACGCTCATCGGACAGCACGACCTCGCCGACTTGTCTCTCAACCACGTACTACTCGGGGGCTTGTCGGGGGTAGACCCCCAGGGGTACCCAGAAGGCGGATTGGCCCAACCAGCAAGGGGCGGCCCAATCCGAGTACATCTGGATCGGTTTGTCGGACTGGCTGGCCCACCAGTCGGGAGGCCCACCAGTCGGGCGAACCGGATGGGCGCGATGGTGCGCGCGGCAAGGAAGAAGACGGCGTATCCCGCAAGAAGCTCGGAGATCAAGATAAACTAGCCGGAATTATAGGGAAAGATATCTGTAATCGTTATAGGATCAAATCCTTGTAATTCGGGTAGGTTACGATCTCTAGCCGACTTGTAACTCAAGGCAGCCGGACTATATAAGGCGCCTTGGGACCCCCCTCCAAAGCGCGCTACAACCCACGATCAACTACAACATCTACGAAACCTAGGACAGAACCCAACTACGGAGATCCTTCAAGGAACTTCATACACAGCAATACAATCTCCCCCAACATAGGACGTAGGGTATTACGTCATCTCGACGGCCCGAACCTGTTCAATCCTTGCGTCTTGTGTTACCATCAGCTTCTGATCCTCGATCTGTCCCTCAACAAATCAACCACGTAGGCTACCCTGTGTGGACTGCCGGGTCCAAACATCCGACAATATTTGATAATCATTCAGCATAACGACAAGGCCTAATAAAATTTGCATCTAACAACCGATTAATTTTTTCTTTAATCCGGTCATACATATTAGGATTGAAACGCCTAGCATTTTATTTAAAAGGCCTAAAACCAGGTTTAATAGGCAGCCGATGTTCAACTAACTCGCGGCTTAAACCAGACATCTTTTGATAGTTCCATGCAAAACAATCAACATACTCTTTCAACAGCTCGATTAACTCAGCTTTATAATCAGCTTTCAAATTTTTGTTTACAAACGTTGGCCTAGGTATAGAACCATCACCAATATCAATCTCCTCTAAGGGATCAGCCGACGTAAATCCTTATCCCAATTTACTCATATCATCTAAATCTTCAATGGCCTCACACATATCATTCTTTTGTGCCCGATAGTGCTCAAGTCTCTGCTACAACCATTCTAAACTATTCATTTAATTCATAAGAAATGGTTTAGCCGATACTCAACCGGCTTTAAAACAGCAGGCACAAAACCATCTCTAGTACAGCTGATCATCTCATAATCAGAAATATCTAAACCTGTTAAGCACTTGACATGATCATGCATAGACATGGTAGAACCATCAGCCACAGCAACACAAGCCGATGTATCTTCATGTACAACCTCAATATCTTTGTCAACCCATTGAATAAGAAGTTGATGCAAACTAGAAGGTACACATCTATTTGCATGAATCCAATCAGGACCCAATATTAAACTAAAGTTACCTTGGGCCTCAGCGATGAAGAAAGCAGTAGCCAACGTCTTGCTCCAATGGTGAGCTCCATAGAAGCAACGCCCTTAGCACTCATAGGCTCGCCTCCTCCCACACCATTGACAGTCATGTTGGTCTTGATTAGCTCATCATCCAAACCACCAAGTTTCTTGAACATAGAATAGGATATCAAATTGACAATTGCCCCGGTATCAACAAGCATCCTTGAAACTGGCTTCCCATTGATATGCCCCTTCATGTATAGTGCCTTTAGATGATTTTCAGAATCCTTTGGCCTTTTAAATATAGCTTCTTTTTTGTCCAAAGTCTAAATGAACCATCTCCTCCTCCGGAATGACATAATAATCCGAAGAAAGGTGCACCACATTAGCATCAACATTCATATATTCAGGTGATGACCCATAATCAACAAGCTGTTCATCGTCCATATTCTGGGAATCCGATGACAGCCTCTGATCAAATGTAGAAGTGACAGAAATCTCAGAAGCAACACGAGATGGACCTGGATCAGCAGAAACCGGTTCCACCGAATTCAAAACCGGTTCCACCGATTCTGACGCAGCAGCAGACACCGAAGCAAGCGAAACCGGTTCCACTGGTTTGGAATCCGGTTCCACCGGATTTTGTCCTGGAGCTTCAACTTTCTTCCACCCCTTACCTGGAGGAATCATAGGCCTGTACTTGTTGAAGTGCTCCTCCCCCTGCTTCTCCAGCTCCTTCTCCTTCTGTTCTTGAAAGCGAAGTCGCTGCAACTTCCTCTTTTGTGTGCGTGTCAAACCTGGAGGACACCATCTTGGCATGAAGTATTTAGATTTATCAATTTCAACCTTCTTACCCTCATCAGGTTCTGCAGCAACATCTTTCTGGACTGATGGCTTAGCCTCATCACCAATCACAATTGGCATCTTGTCATGGTCCTCCGGAATCACCTTGATGTCGCCAATCTGAATTACATCAGCAGTAGTAGTCCTCTCTTGGTCAACATCCATCTTCTGTGCAACTTCCTCCACCTTCTTAGGCCGATAAACCTACTTGGGAGGAGATGGTTGCCTCTTCTGATCCAGGTTTCACCGGTTTTGAGAACCAGTTCCATCGGTTCTAGGTGGCACATCCCAACCTGATCAACGAGGAGCCGAATGGTTATCCACCAACCTCTCATGCGATGGTCCTCTGTCATTACCCCATCCTGGATGAAAAGGAGGATACTGCATGGGGTAATAAGGCATATGCATCCCATTGTAATCCCACACCGGATATGGAGAATTGTAATACGGAGGCATCCATGGCATGGCTTGATACTGATTCTGTTGAGAATACAAGGTAGCAACATCATCCTTCTGTCTGTTATTCACCCTTGGAGGCGAAATTGGCTTTTCTTGACGCATGGGTGATCTCTTTCTCTTTTTTGCCGGCCAATCCTCATCAACTAGCCTTTGATTCGCATATTTGGAAAACAACTGGTCAAAGGTCGGCTTTGATTTTGTAACTTTACCCTTATGTTTAGCCACATTGATTTTCTAGGTTCCAATCTCAGGACGCTTGGGTTTCAGCATCTTCGGGCGCCCCTGACCAGAAACGGTAGGACCGGTTCCTGAAACCGGTTTCACCGGTTCTTCCTGGGCAGCAGGCTCAACCGGTGCTTTTGATGATCCTTGCCCCCCGAGATCCGTGACTCTTGCAGTGATTTCAAAAGTTTCTCTGTCATTGGGGGTCTTTTCATACACCACTTTCCTGATAATTGATTTTCCCTTCAAATTTTCAGGCTTCGGCTTCTTATCACCCACAATAATATTTTTTTTTCCTTTGGTTGATTCGACTTGATGCGGCTGAACCAGAACCTTAGGAGGTTGTATCTCAAAGGTGTTAACAGGGAAAGGCGCCTTGCCAACCTGCATCTCATGTAGTGTCAAACGTCCTTCATTCAAGGCCGATTGCACCTGTCGATGGAAAACATTGCAATCATTAGTAGCATGTGAAAAAGAATTATGCAATTTGCAATATGCCCGCCTCTTAAGCTCTTCGGGTGAAGGAATAGTATGAGATATTTTAATATTTCCATTCTTCAATAATTCATCAAAAATATGATCATATTTAGAAACATCAAAAGTAAATCGTACTTCTTCTTGCCGATTCTTTTGGATTAGCTTAAGAGATGTACATGTGTATGATTTATTCTTAGAAGGCCACACAAGTTCAGCAACATACACATCCTCATCATCGTCCGAACTACTAGAATCATAAGTAACAACATGCACATTAGAACGATGAGTCTTATATGTATCTTTAGCATTTTTAATTTGGTTTTCAGTAGCTAAAGCTCTTACTTGCACTTGATTAACCGAAAAGTGTTCAAAGCTGTCTATCTTTTCTTTAATAAAGGATCTTAAACCATTAAAAGCAACATCAGCAAGATCCCCTTCAGAAAGTAACAAATTAAAGCATCAGTTTCTAGTTTCTTTGAATCGTTTAAAATAATCTGTAACAGATTCATCTCTTTGTTACTTAACCGATGTTAAATCTGTCAATTTTAATTGAGCACTCCCACTATAAAAGTAATCATGAAATTTCTGCTCTAATTGATTCCATGAATTAATTGAGCCGGGAGTTGATGAAGAAAACCAGGAAAATGCAGTTCCAGTCAAAGATAGAGAAAACAAATGAACTTTCAAAGCATCACTAGAACTAGCTTCTCCTAATTGAGCAATATATTGGCTAATGTGTTCCCAAGTAGTCTTACTATCATCACCATTAAATTTTACAAAATCAAGAACACGCCAATTGGGTGGATAAGGAACAGAATCAGAACTAGCAGAATATGGTTTTTGATATAATCTAGAATTACCCACATCAATGCGAAGTTTATCCTGTACCATATTAGCTAACTCGTCCTTTAGTTTAAAGAATTCAGCATACAAATTTGAACGAGCTAGATCAGATTTCCCTGTGGCTGTGCTTTGAGCTTGAACAACATGAGGCATGCGAGTAGGACCTTGCCGCAAATACTGATCATACACATCATTCGGAATCCCACTAGAATTAATGTTTTGATTAGGTATAGGGGGTGATGTGTATGCATGTGTTTCAATGTAAGTAGAACGATTAGCTACCTCTGTATTTCGGTAAGGGACTACCGAAAGAGGAGCCAAAATATGCGGTGCTAACTGCTGTGCAGCCTGGGCGACAAAACCGGTTCCACCAGTTTCTAGAACCGGTGTAACCGGTTTCACCGTGGCTGGTGAAACATGCGACGGCGGCGGTATTTACCCTGGATAAAAATTAGCCGGCATACCATACAACGCATTTTCAGGTGTTTTTTCTGGTGTAGCTGACACATTCGCATGCGTATTCTTATGTTGCATAGGTTGTATATTATGTGTATAATAAGATGATTCTAACAACCTATCCTTTTCATTCTATTCATTCTGTCCACAAGCATGCCTACTAATTCATTGGTATGTAAAAGCGCAGCACTAAGATCATCATTAGACTTAGGAACAGAAGTTTCAGGTGGGTGTATAGTTACCGGAGGTAATTCTTCCACCTTTGTGTCTTTCATAGTGAACGCCGGCATCATGAATTCATGAGTTCTTGTCACCTTACCTTGGCGATCCTTCTTCAGCCCCATCAGAGATTGATTCTTAAAGAATTCTTGGGCTACTTCAAATATCTGACGCTCCTCATCACCGATCTCCTCAATGGAGGGCACGATGACGTTGTCCTTGTCCGGTTCGGTTCTGTAGTAGATCCCATCTGGCTAGGGTTTGATAAATCGGTTATTAAAACCAAGATTTCCAAAATCCCCAGCGGAGTCGCCAAAAATGTGTTGACGCCTTTTACGGTCAACACACGGAATTGCGCTAGCTCGCGCGGATCCGCAACGGATCAGTCAACTGCAGCACGCCCAGGCAGATCCGGTGAAACCGGTTCTTTAGGGTTTGCTGCGTAAGCCTAAGAAAGCCGGCCCAGGAGGGACCCCGTTAGGGCAGGCGCGCCTAGGGTTGCTCTGAGGTCAGCAGGCCACTCAAAACGCCGTCAACGCCATAGAGACGAAGCACGAACAGAAAATTAGGGTTGGAAAAGCTAGGGTTTGGAGATGACAAAAAAGTAAAGGTATTAAATGTTTGATCGATTGGATAACCCTCAATCGGCCATGGCCCTTTATATTTATAGGGTGGGGAGGTCTTGCCCCGCAAGGAAAGTCCTATTACAACTCAGATCTACAAAAGAGTCCAAACCTACTAGGACTCGGGGAAAACCGGTTCCACCGGTTTCAAATCCGGTTCCATCTGAACGCCCTGTCAGACGGGCCACAGTAAACCCAAACCGGTTCCATCGGTTCTTGAATCCGGTTCCACCGGTTTCCCTGCAAATCCTGCTTCGTGCCAATTTTGATCGTCAACAGTCCTTTATACAACACATAAGTCCTTTATACAACGCATACTTCAATTCTTTTCTTGACAATGTTTTATTTTTGCGTGGTGTCTTGACAATGTATTTGGGACTTTCATATTATCGTGAATTCATTTGATTTTATCGTTATATACTTATGTTCAAGAAATGGTGGTTGGAGTACATTTAGTTTTATTTGGATATATTAGACGTATGGATTTTAATCCAAATAGTTATATATCAAATCAAAAATTAAATCTATTTTCTAGAGGGTCTAAATCTATTTGAACCAATAAAAAACCTACTATAAAGCTTTCAAGGATGAAGCACATTTGTGGCTAGTTGAAGGCACTAAGGGCCTTGCTAGTTTGGGTCTTGGGAGACTGTAGGGTCTTGTGTTGGGTCAGGTCTTCCATTTCTGCTTCTATGTAACAGGATTTAATTTTGTTCCTTAACATCTCCACACTATGATCGAAGATGGGGAGTTGTTTTTGTAATTGGATGGTTTCCTCTTAATACAATAATACACAGCTCTCCTGCGTATTCGAGAAAAAAAAACCCTACTATAACTAAATAGGGCTCCAACTTGGGCTGTAGCCCAAGTCAAGGCCCAGCACGCCTGCAACGAGCACTTGTAGCTGAGGCCCACCCAGAGCGGCCCTCTCATTCGAGCTCCATCTCTGCGCCGGACTCCAACCTGAAAGAAAAGAAAGAAGAAAAACATCAAAACCATGTCGATATCAAACATGGCCGACAGATTTCTGTAAGGATAATGGCCCCATGTGCCATTATATTGTGATTTTGGTGATTGAACGACAATATAGTCATTGAGACTAATAAGTTTATTTAGTGCTATTCATAGGAGTTTAGGTCCCAATGATGATTACAAGTTATTGCATCCAAATCAAGAAAGAAATTATTGAGGCCGGGTCAAAGAGAGGGATGAATTGGACTTGACCCATTATTCATCATAAGATCAAATGTGATGGTTGATAGAAGAATCCTGTAGATAATTTCATAAGCTTTCGATGAAGCACAAGATCATCCAAATCGGAGTTCGTAGCAAATAGTTATGGCCAATATATGAAGATCTTGTTTTCTGCACGGGAAAATGCACGCCGATGAGCGCCGTATGGTACGGCATACACAGCATGACGATTTGCTCAAAATGGATGGTTGATAGCAGAATCCTGTAGAGAATTTCATAAGCTTTCCATGAAGTACAAGATCATCCAAATCGGAGTTCGTAGCAAATAGTTATGGCCAAAATATGAAGATCTTGTTTTCTGCACGAGAAAATGTACGTCGATGAGCGCCGTATGGTATGGCGTACACAACGGCATGAAGATTTGCTCAAAACGGATGGTTGATAGCAGAATCCTGTAGAGAATTTCATAACCTTTCTATCAAGTACAAGATCATCTGAATCGGAGTTTGGAGCAGAAAGTTATGGCCAAGAGAAGATGACCGAATTTTCTATACGGCGTATTGTACGCCGTTCACGAAGGAATATAAGCCGTGCAGAACTACAGAACTCCAAGAAACATCATCTCTGCACAAAAGGTATGGCGAAATGTACGCCGTTCACAGAGGAATATACGCCGTTCACAGTTTTCAGGTATCTAAGGAAAACAAAGGTACGGTGTATTATCCAGTGTTACTGTTTGCATGAACGGCGGAATATACAGCGTATTTGACTGTTGGAAAGGTGAAAATGACCGTTGGAAAAGCTATACGGTGTATAGTACGCCGATGGGGGTTTGGGGCACGGCGGAATATACGGCGTTCACAGTTTTTGAGCAGCTTTTGAGCAACGGCTAGTCCAACCCTTTGGGCTATATATACCAACCCCATTCGGCCATTTCAAGGTGCTGGAGTCCAGAGAAGTTCATCTACACCTACAAGACATCCAAGCCACCATTTGTGCTATATAGATCATCCATAGTGAGTGAGAGAGCTAGGATAGCCCTAGTGAGTGAGTTGCAAGGTGTTGAGCCTTGTGTTTGGTTCTAGAGTGAGCCACCTCTTGTAATCTCGGTGTGCCGACCCCTTGGAGTCTTGGAGACTCGCCGGCAACTCTTCGACCCTCCGGTTTGGTGTGGAGAGGCGACGACGACTTTGTGCGGGGGAAGAGGAGACTCCTTCCTTGGTGGAGAAGCTCCGTAGCGGAGATGGCGTCAAGATCTTCGGGAGAATAGGTTGATGAGAGCTAGGTCTTGGTGACTTGCTCATCATCCTTCTTGGGGAGCCTTTGTGGCGAGCTCAAGGCCGTGACCGGGAAGAAGACTTGGCGACCGGGAGCATATCCTTTGTGGAGCTCCAACGTGGAGTAGGCGTAAGCCGAACCACGGGATAAATCTTCGTGTCAAGTTTGATCCTTCTGACCCTTTTAAGCTTCCGCATTTTATACTTACAATTTGTGTGCCTTTACCTTTCTAGAGTAGTAGGATTGGCTCTAGGTTGCAAAACTCTTTGGATGGGTGCAAACACTAGAAGAAAACCTTAGTTGCACATCTAGATATCTTGTCTTAGTTTCATATTGTGTAATTAGAAGGCATGTGGTAGGTTAAGTTTTTAGAAAGCCTAATTCACCCCCTCCCCCTCTTAGACTATCACGAGCATCGATTTCTTTCAAGTGGTATCAGAGCCGGGACTCACATCTTTCACAAGAAACGCCCATTCAATTGGCAATTTGTGAAACCGGCTCATTTGAATCGGTTGAGCTTCACCGCCTAGTGAGTTAGCTCGTTGGGGGAGAGGATGGATCTCTTAGGAATGCCTCCACGTTTCGATGGCACGGGGTTTCAAAGATGGAAAGTGCTCATGGAAGCTTTCCTTCAAGCAAAGGGGCTTGATGTTTGGCGTGTGACTAATGAGGGCAAGAAAGGTGACTCCAAAGGTGAAAAGCAACATGATTCTACTGCTAGGAGTATTTTATTGTCCTCTCTTAGTAATGATATTTTCAATCGTGTATTCGCATGCAAAAATGATCATGAGTTGTGGACGACTATTCTTGAGAACCATGAAGGCACAAAGGATGTGGCACATGAAAAATATCATGTTCTCAAGGATAAGCTAAACAACTTTAAGCAATTTGAGCATGAGGATGAACAAGAAATGTACTCACGCCTAACCATACTTGTGAATGAGATAAATTCTTTAGGTATCAACGACATTGATGACATGGGTATCATTCGGTTGATCCTACATAGCCTTCGCAAGCCGGGCTATGATGTGGTGATAGCCATTCTCTACGAGAAACATCTCACCAAGTGCACACCAAATCATGTCCTCAACAAGTTGATGGCTTTTGAGCTAGGAAATGGAATCAAGCCAAAGCCAAGATCTTCTTCACCTACTCCAAGCATTGCTCTTGCGAGCAACCAAGAGAAGAAGAAGAGCAAGAAGAAAGAGGAGAGCTCAAGTGAAGAAGAAGAAGCCTCCTCAAGTGATAGTGATGGTGAAGAGATGTCCCACGAGCTCCAAAGACAAGTCAAGAAGTTGGTCAAGAGCATGGAGAAGATCAACTCGATGGGGTACATGGTCCATATCAAGGATGGAAAGCATCATCAACACATGATGATCAAAAAGATCAAGTATGAGAAGAAGATGCAGGAGAAAAAGGAGAAGGAGTCCAAGCACAAAGCCTTCACCACATTCGGAGAATGGGTGAGTGATGATACTCTCAACAACAAGAGCTCCTCTCCCTCATCACACTTATGCCTCATGGCCAAAGGTATAGAAAGCGATGTAAGTGATGACTCCGATTCCGATTCCGATGATGAATCCCCGCTAAGTTTCTCACCTTGATTCATGAACAACAAAAAGGCCTTAAGAAATTAACCAAAAATAATAAGGCTCTCAACGATCTTAATGCACTCCTTGTTTCAAATTTTGATAATTTATTAGGCAAATACCAATTGCTTAGCAAGGAGCATGAAGAACTCAAAATTGAGAGCCTTAACAATCAATCTAAGGACTCTTTGTTAAACTTGGAGCAATCTATTCTTTGTAATATTTCTATCTCCAAGGTTGATGCCTCTACTTCTTGCATTGATTTAATTGATGAATCTTGCTCACCCCCTTGCAATAAGAAATGCTTTGAGAAAATTGTTGTAGAAACTCTAGATGATCTCATTGCCAAGGAGAATGAAGAGCTCAAGCAAGAATTGGAGAGTCTTAGGCAAAACTTGGCAAACTTGAAGGGCAAGAGCATTAGGAGCAATGTCCAACCTTCTCAAGATAACCGTGATAACATGGTGAACAAGCTTGAGAAGGGAGCAACCATAACTTGCTTCAAGTGCTATGAAGAGGGCCACAAGTTCTATCAATGCCCAATTGTCAAGTCCACACCCAAGAGTGAGAAGAAGAAGGCCAAAACCATCATCAAGAGCTCCCTCATCTACACCAAGCCCAACCGCAAGAACAAGGTAAAATCCAACACCTATGTCCATAAAAAGAATGCTAATGGCAAGGTTGTTGCTAGTACGGTTGGGAAGCCCAAGATGAAGGAATGGGGATGGAACAAACCCATTTGGGTGCCCAAGGAAGTCATCACCAACATGAAGGGGCCACAAAAGGTTTGGGTTCCAAAGGATACTTGAAGCCCAAGGATCGGCTTCGGGGGATTTGGAGGCTTGGCTCACATGAAGAGGAGAAAGATCAAATCAAGTAACCAAGCTTGCAAGATTGGACATCATTTGCCTAAATCCCCCACACTAAGGTAAATAAGGTGATGGTAATGTAATTCAAATTCTTTGCCTATTTACCTTGCTAGATTTGCATATGCTATCTTTCATATCTTTTGCTTTCATATGTAGTATCTCATGCAATATCTAGTGTAATTATCATATGGTGAGTTGCTTGTGTCATGCACTCTAACCCATGAGCAACTTACGTGGTTTGCAAAGGTGTGTAGGTTTTCTACACTTGGTTACCCTCATGGTGCATTAGCTTCATAAGATATGAATTTAGTACCATGACTACAAGCTATAAGCTTATCTTCCCATTTATTGTTTAAAACAATGTGCATACACTTGATAGTGATTCAAACACTAAATGCACACATTTAGGGGGAGCTTAGCTTATGGATTGTGATTTTAGAGACTAACGTGTCTACCAAGCTTATTCTTATTGTCTCCTTATGCCGTGCATATCATACATAGAGAATGTGCTTTACTCACAATATGATCTTACAACTCTATATGTATGATTATAGAAATTTTGGTGTTTTCATGCATAATTGAGCCATGTCCTATCGAGTTTATGATCTTCATATCTAAATTCATAGGCTATGTGCTCATACATTTCCAATTGGTTAAGTATCACACTTGTTCTCCCTTGTCATCTATTTTCAAGTGATACTTGACTAACTCCCTAGGCTACTAATTCCCTCCATGAGCTATGATGCTTTTGATAGGTCCTTTTAGGTGATTTGATTCCAAAAGGGGAGAAGTTTGGATCAAAGCAAGCTTAATGTACAAGACCTCATGAGATAGGGGGAGAAGCCATGAGAAAGGGGGAGAATATATGTAGGGGAAGAAGTCATGGAGAAGATATTGGACTTAGGAGGAGGCCACACCCATGGTGCTACTTCAAATTAATCAATGAGGAAGATGGCAAGCATCCAAGCAAGTGTAAGTGTTTCAACTTAGTCAATTTTCGCAAAATACTTGTTTGCTTTGATTGTGTTGTCATCAATCACCAAAAAGGGGAGATTGTAAGGATAATGGCCCCATGTGCCATTATATTGTGAGTTTGGTGATTGAATGACAACATAGCCATTGGGACTAATAAGTTTATTTAGTGCTATTCATAGGAGTTTAGGTCCCAATGATGATTACAAGTTATTGCATCCAAATCAAGAAAGAAATTATTGAGGACGGGTCAAAGAGAGGGATGAATTGGACTTGACCCATTATTCATCATAAGATCAAATATGATGGTTGATAGCAGAATCCTGTCAAGAATTTCATAAGCTTTCGATGAAGTACAAGATCATCCAAATCGGAGTTTGTAGCAAATAGTTATGGCCAAAATATGAAGATCTTGTTTTCTGCACGGGAAAATGTACGCCGATGAGCGCCGTATGGTACGGCATACACAACGGCATGAAGATTTGCTCAAAATGGATGGTTGATAGCAGAATCCTGTAGAGAATTTCATAAGATTTCCATGAAGTACAAGATCATCCAAATCAGAGTTCGTAGCAAATAGTTATGGTCAAAATATGAAGATCTTGTTTTCTGCACAGGAAAATATACGCCGATGAGCGCCGTATGGTATAGCATACACAACTGCATGAAGATTTGCTCAAAATGGATGGTTGATAGCAGAATCCTGTAGAGAATTTCATAAGCTTTCCATCAAGTACAAGATCATCCAAATCGGAGTTCGGAGCAGAAAGTTATGGCCAAGAGAAAATGACCGAATTTTCTATACGGCGCATTGTACGCCGTTCACGGAGGAATATACGCCGTGTAGAACTACAGAACTTCAAGAAACATCATCTCTGCACAAAAGGTACGGCGAAATGTACGCCGTTCACGGAGGAATATACGTCGTTCACAGTTTTCAGGTATCTGAGGAAAACAAAGGTACGACGTATTATCCAGTGTTACTATTTGCATGAACGGCGGAATATACGGTGTATTTGACCGTTGGAAAAGTGAAAATGATCGTTGGAAAAGCTATACGGTGTATAGTACGCCGATGGGGGTTTGGGGCACGGCGGAATATACGGCGTTCACAGTTTTTGAGCAGCTTTTGAGCAACGGCTAGTCCAACCCTTTGTGCTATATATACCAACCCCATTCGGCCATTTCAAGGTGCTGGAGTCCAGAGAAGTTCATCGACACCTACAAGACATCCAAGCCACCATTTGTGCTATATAGATCATCCATAGTGAGTGAGAGAGCTAGGATAGCCCTAGTGAGTGAGTTGCAAGGTGTTGAGCCTTGTGTTTGGTTCTAGAGTGAGCTACCTCTTGTAATCTCGGTGTGCCGGCCCCTTGGAGACTCGCCGGCAAGTCTTCGACCCTCCGGCTTGGTGTGAAGAGGTGACGACGACTTTGTGCGGGGAGGAGGAGACCCCTTCCTTGGTGGAGAAGCTCCGTAGTGGAGACGGCGTCAAGATCTCTGGGAGAGTAGGTTGATGAGAGCAAGGTCTTGGTGACTTACTCATCATTCTTCTTGGGGAGCCTTTGTGGCGAGCTCAAGGCCTTGACCGGGAAGAAGACTTGGCGACCGGAAGAATATCCTTTGTGGAGCTCCAACGTGGAGTAGGCGTAAGCCGAACCATGGGATAAATCTTCGTGTCAAGTTTGCATCCTTCTAACCCTTTAAGCTTCCGCATTTCATACTTGCAATTTGTGTGCCTTTACCTTTCTAGAGTAGTATCTTGATAGGATTGGCTCTAGGTTGCAAAACTCTTTGGGTGGGTGCAAACACTAGAAGAAAACCTTAGTTGCACATCTAGATATCTTGTCTTAGTTTTATATTGTGCAATTAGAAGGCATGTGGTAGGTTAAGTTTTTAAAAGCCTAATTCACCCCCTCCCCTTTTAGACTATCACGAACATCCATTCCTTTCAATTTCATGCGTAGCGCCTTTTACCAACAACCTTTCTCGCACGATCTCACTTCAAAAGTGAATGCTAGTAGTTTTTTTTAAAAAAAAAGGGAGATCGTAAATGCTACGTACTAGTGTAGTATGCTTTTTTTTTGTGAGGAATTCTGCGTCGAAGAGTAACTCGTCGTGCCCTGCAGAATCTCGTCGTGTGCCTGGCTCTTCCAGCGCCGAGGGATCCAGGACCAGATCCATGGCCGCGTGGCTCTTGGCCTCTTGCCTTCTTCTACTACATCATTTCCAGAGCAGCAGCAGCGGGATTGGCTGCATGTTGTCGCGACGTGTGTTTTTTTTCTGTGGCGGCGAGTGGTGGTCAGGGTTTTTTTTCCCGACCGGTCACCTGCTACCGCCGGCCGGCGGTAGCGGTAAACCGGACCGGTTTTTATCGGTTTCCGATGAACAGTACCGATTTTTTTCGGTAACCGGTGAACAGTACCCTAACCGATCCGGACCGGTAAGAGCGGTAACCGCGAGAACCGGACCGGTAACGGTCGGTAAAAAAAACCCTGGTGGTGGTCAAATCTATGGAGGTCTCCATCAGCTGCCGTCCTTTCTCCGACGGCGACACGGAGGCGAGGCGAGGCGAGGTGAGAGCGACGCCGGGCAACAGGCAAGGAACGGGAGGCCACGGCGCGGCCAATCCGCTCCCCGTCGGCGAGAGATCGGCCTGGCCGCAACCACGAGATCCACAAAGATGGACGGGACGGGACGCCGCGGCGGATCCTGCCCCACGCCGGCCGCAGCTCTGGGCCACATTGCCCAGCCCATGTGGGGGCGCTTGTTCCTTCTTGACCTGCTCTGTGGTCTGTGGACACGGTCTATAGGGGGTGGCTTCTCTGTTCTTTTTTCTTTTCACTTTTCTTTTTTGTCTTTGCCTGCTTAATTGCAGGCGTCAGGTTTGGTGTTCTCGTTGGCACTCATTGGACTAGGTTTGATTCTCTTGTTGAAACCACCTGATGCGCATTGCTAAATGCAGAGTGCTGTACATACTCTACTTCGGTGTTCACCGTTGACAGATGATTGGCAACTCTTCATGAATCCCAATGCTGCTATTTTGAAAAATTATTAGCTACCAGTTTCATTTCCATCTTAATAATGTACTCCCTCTGTTTTTAATAGATGTCGTATTTTGTTTGTCCCAAGTCAAAGTTATATATAACTTTGACCAAATTTATATAAAAATATAACAATATTTATCATACCAATAATGTGTATCATTGTAATATATTCTATTTTGGTGGATTCAAACAAACAAATTTGTTATTGTAGATATCGTTATATTTTTCTAGAAACTTGGCCAAATTTGAACAACTTTGACTTAGGACAAGGCTATTACGACATGTAAAAAAACCCGAAGAGAGTATCTCTCCGTTTGAAATTACAAGTCATTCCAACTTTCTTGGAAAGTCAAAACTTCTCAAATTTAAGTTATACAATAAATTACTATCATTTATGAACTAAATAAACATCATTAGACTCTTCATTACATATATTTTTATATTAAATCTATTCTATGCCATAAATTTTTGTAACCATCTCTATAATTTTGGTCAAACTTAAAATAGTGGAACGGAGATAGTATCTCCTTTTCCTACTATAAGGGAGAAAGGGCATTGTTTTGATCACAACTTTAGAAGTGGTGTGCCCGCAGGTATCAGAATAGCATACCTGATAGTGATAGTTCTTGCCTTGGAGTCCTCCAACATTGTGTGCGACGAAAACCAGACAAAACCATGTTGTTCTTTCTATGTGGAGGTAGCACTTTAAAAAAGGACGTACGAACATGAATTGTCTTTCAATGTAAAGTATATGTAACGTTGTTTTCAACTGTCCACTTGCACCCTAACGTCACAAAAGGGTTAAAAAAAAAGTGCAAGTTACTTGGGCCAATTCCAAGCTTGGAGGAGGTAGAGTATGAAGCTCATTTGGGGCCTTGGTGTATTGTAAGAGCTTGATTCCTTGTTTTGTCGTACTTGGCTTTTTTTGAAGTTCTAATTAGCGGCTATCAAGTGGAACTTTGCTCCTTATTGTAATACCAACGATGTTTAATTACTTATTTATTATTCTTCTACGCTTCATTAGTCGTCACTAGTTAGAGAAATTGGCATGTGCAGGCCTAATTTGATTCAATCTCTCCGTTTTTCTACTATAGCTTAGCACATTCATCAAATTTTTTGGAGCACTTATTTTGATAATTGTTTTCTCTCCTGGCCCTAATTTTAGGTGGGGTATTGTCAGGGTTGTGATTGCAAGGCTCTGAAGAATGAGCCTTGCAAAGGCCAGATCCCCAAGCATAGGTATTGTTTTATTTTTGCTTCCAAAGTGCAACAGCATGCAGCGTGTTCTAAGTAGATAATGAAATAATATTCTCCAAATACAACGTAATTTTATCGCTTTTATAGATCCACCCGTAACGTTTTATTGCGCGACGCACATCATCGAAGGTCTGTCAATGCCTAAATGCTAGTGCACTATAGTCTCCAGATTTACAAACATTATACATCCAGTTTCATCAAACACATTCGTCTCATCTCCTTGTACCTCTAGCATCGTATCGTTAAATTTGTTTATATACCACCTTAATTAACAAGAATAAAACCTCCACCTCAAGTGAGAGGTTTAGCAGTCACTTGGCATCTCTCTCATTCTCAATGTCCAAGAACAACTTTACAAAAGTGCTTAAGATCCCAGTACAATTTCTCTCCTCCACGCCGGGGCTTGTTTGGCAACAAATGGATTGAAG
Organism: Alloteropsis semialata; assembly: GCA_004135705.1. NCBI lineage: Eukaryota > Viridiplantae > Streptophyta > Magnoliopsida > Poales > Poaceae > Alloteropsis > Alloteropsis semialata. Next base: position 12,610,188 of record CM014272.1, read on the forward strand.
GAGAATAAAAAAGATTGAAAGAGAAATTAGTTCATTTCTCTCTGAGTCCTCTTTGTTCCCCTTCAATCCACCTCTGTGAAAGAATGCCTAAGTGAATCGCTGATCTACAGGTGCCACAGGAGTGGTGATTCGCAGAATGGATGGCTCCTTCCTTGCAGCATCAGCTCGACGCCTAGATTCAGTTGTGTTCGCCCCTGATGAGTGATGGTAGAAGCTGAAGCGCTAAGGGATGGAGTATGGCTAATCTCTGAAGGTACTATGGAGCGGGTGCTAGTGGAAATGGACTCTAAGGAGCTGATGTCCCTCTGGCGATCACGCGGGAAAGACATATCCGAGATAGCAACGATTCTTGCTGATGTCCAGGAACTCTCGGCGGTGTTCACCTCCTTCGCGAATCGCGATTGATCATGTGCGAAGGACGGCCAACAATGTTGCTCATTTGTGCGCTAGAAATGCATCTTCTTCTAGTATAGCTTCAGTTTGGTTTAGCAACCCCTAGCTTCTTGCAGCCTTGTCTGCTATCTGATTTTAATGATGTTGCTTAATTAATGAAGAAGCTAAGTTCAAAAACAAAAAAAATGTTGAGCGGTGCAGCAACGCCGAGTCCACCAAGACCGCACGGCAGGGGTCCCCTCCAGTGGGGCTGGGACTGACTGGATCCGATACGCCCAAGGCTCCCGGCGGCCAACGGCATCCCCGCCGTCCATCCACTTAAACCCCACCCCTCACCCACCACCTCCGTTCCCACCACCGCTTCCCTCCTCGCCGCCGCCGCCGCCGCCATGGCGTCCTCCACCGCGGCCTCGCCGCTCACCTGCCACCACCTCGGCGCCACCTCCACCCCGCGCCCCCGCCTCCCCTCCCTCTCCTTGTCCCTCCGCCGCCGCTCCTCCAACCCCATCTCCCTCTCCCACTCCCTCCCCTCCAAGCCCCTCTTCGCCCCATCCCCCGCCTCCGCCTCCGCCGCCGCCCCCCGCACCATCCTCCCTCCCGCCTCCGCCTCCGCCGCCGCGGCAGCCACCCCCGCGCCGGCCTCCCCGCCGCCGAAGCCCGCGCTGCAGGGCGCGGCCATCAAGCCGCTCCTCGCCACAATCGCCACGGGGGTCCTCATCTGGCTGGTCCCGGCCCCCGCGGGGGTGCCCCGCAACGCGTGGCAGCTGCTCGCCATCTTCCTCTCCACCATCGTCGGCATCATCACCCAGCCGCTCCCGCTCGGCGCAGTTGCGCTCCTCGGCCTCGGCGCCGCCGTGCTCACCCGCACGCTCACCTTCGCCGCCGCCTTCTCCGCCTTCGGGGACCCCATCCCCTGGCTCATCGCGCTCGCCTTCTTCTTCGCCAGGGGGTTCATCAAGACGGGACTCGGCTCCCGCGTCGCCTACGCCTTCGTCGCCGCCTTCGGCGCCTCCTCCCTCGGCCTCGGCTACGCGCTCGTCTTCGCCGAGGCGCTCCTCGCCCCCGCCATCCCCTCCGTCTCCGCCCGCGCCGGGGGCATCTTCCTCCCGCTCGTCAAGTCGCTCTGCGAGGCCTGCGGCTCCCGCACCGGCGACGGCACCGAGCGCCGCCTCGGGGCCTGGCTCATGCTCACCTGCTTCCAGACCTCCGTCATCTCCTCCGCCATGTTCCTCACCGCGATGGCCGCCAACCCGCTCTCGGCCAACCTCACGGCGGCCACCATCGGGGAGGGCATCGGCTGGACGCTCTGGGCCAAGGCTGCCTTTGTGCCCGGCCTGCTCTCGCTTGTCCTCGTCCCGCTTATCCTCTACGTCATCTACCCGCCGGAGATCAAGACCAGCCCCGATGCGCCGCGCCTCGCCAAGGAGCGCCTTGCCAAGATGGGGCCCATGAGCAACCAGGAGAAGATCATGGCCGGCACGCTGCTGCTCACGGTATAATGCTGCTGTGTTTTTGCCCTCTTTTTCTTTTGCTTTCCCCTATGCAACAGCCTTTCCCTTGTTTCAATCATCATGCCCTGAACTTGTCTAGTGCTATTGGTGCTTTTAATGCTTCTATTCTGAATCATGAATCAATTGCCATCTTGCATAGTACTGTCTACTGTCTAGTGTTTTTTATGCTTTGGGATCCTCTTCGTTACTGATAGTTATAATCATCTTCTGTTTTTCATAGTTTCTAGTTAAGAATAAACAAAACATTTGATGCATGTAGAGTGTTAAGAATTAACGGGTGTTTGGATTCTGTGGGCTAATGCCAAAAGTGCTAAACTTTAGCACTAGCTACTCCAAACATGAGTGCTAATGGCTAGAGTTAAACTTTAGCGAAGACACAAAAGTTTTAGCTAGAGTTGAAGTGCTAATAGGTGCTAAAGTTTAGCACCTCAAATTAGCTCCTCCAAACAGGCCCCGATCTTGAGTAGAGCTGGTTTAGCATTGGAGAACTACATGCGTACAAATTACATGGTTTGCTCCCTATATCCATTTTTCTGTTCAGTGACTGATACTAGGTGTGAGTTGTGAAATTTAGCTCTGACCTGTGATTCTCTTGGAGCTAACTGTGAAATTTAGCTCTGACCTGTGATTCTCTTGGTGCTAACTGTGAAATATTCAGTATTCGCGATAGTTGGTATCACTAAAAAACATCCCCAGGCAATAGGGATATTTTATACTATTCCTCTGTTAAGTTTTGTTACATTTCTAGGAAGAACTCTATGGTGGTATGTGATTCAGTCACAGTACTAGCACTAAGATTGAAAACCCCAGAGTTGAACCTTAGTCAGGGTTTGGATTGTGCATTTCTTCACTGAACATCGTACTCTGCATTTCTTCACTGAACATTTCTTAGCTGAAGGCTTTGTAGTTGTTGTTGAACCTGATTTTGGTTACATTTCTGTTGGTGTCCTGTCTGCATCTAACTTGAATCTACTAGACTATATTTTCTTCACTGAACATTGTGCTCTGCATGCCACCAGGTTGGTCTTTGGATCTTTGGGGGAATGCTGAATGTGGATGCAGTGTCCGCAGCAATTCTTGGCCTATCTGTGCTCCTAATCTCAGGTGTTGTCACATGGAAAGAGTGTTTGGGGGAGTCTGTGGCATGGGATACCCTTACGTGGTTTGCTGCACTTATCGCAATGGCTGGCTACCTCAACAAATATGGGCTGATCTCTTGGTTCAGTGAGACTGTTGTGAAGGTACACTGACTCTTTCTCTCATAACTTTCTCCCCACACCAGAATTCAGAAATTTGAATGACATACAAATTACTATAGTGCTGACCAACTGTAATAGCCATTGAGCATGGTGGATGTTCTCGTTGCAATATGGCATGGTGCTGAACTTTGATGCCACTAAGCATTGTATTTGCTGGCGTTGTTTGTCATATATGTTGGTTTCACAAAGTTGAACATTGTATTCAATTCTAATACATAATTACATTAACTATGCTTATTTTGACACTAGTCTAGAAACTAGGAGCTATTTACTGTGATATTTATCTGCTCACGCTTGAAAAGGAGCACTATCAAGTATCAACAATAAAGGATAGGCTGGGCAGTTAAGCTATAAAGAACTTTTGTTTCTTACTAGATCACAAGTAGAAATAGTTCTCTTGTTTCTTGCTAACCTGATTTGAGTATCCCTCAGCATGAAAATAATAAAAATAATCGTGGCATGCTATTCAGTTCCGATCTTTTTCTCCCGAGAAGTTCAATGCCATTTTTGTGCCTGATATTTGAATGAGCTTATTCTTTGGTTAACCCAGACTGACATCAACATCAGTGAATGGAATGTGTGTGTTTCCTTTGTTTTACTGGTTTTTCCTATGTTGACCATATCTTTGTGTTTCTCACAGTTTGTTGGAGGCCTTGGTTTGTCCTGGCAACTTTCATTCAGCGTCTTGGTGCTGCTGTACTTCTACTCCCACTATTTCTTCGCCAGCGGTGCTGCACACATTGGAGCAATGTTCACGGCGTTCCTGTCAGTCGCGAGTGCCCTGGGCACCCCCTCGCTCTTTGCCGCCATGGTTCTCTCATTCCTCTCGAACATCATGGGCGGCCTCACCCACTACGGGATTGGTTCTGCTCCTGTCTTCTACGGTGCCGGTTACGTCCCGTTGGCTCAGTGGTGGGGCTACGGGTTCGTTATCTCTGTTGTGAACATCATCATCTGGCTAGGGGCGGGAGGCTTCTGGTGGAAGATGATCGGGCTGTGGTGAGCGGCGCAGCAAAACTGCGATGTTCATTCGGTTTCTGTTGTTTTGGTAGATGGGGAGAAGGAAAACTATTTCTGAATTCGTGGTGACACTGTCCACAAGTTTTGTCGTCGACATGATTGCAACCCATTCTTTTAGTTGGTATCGGTACATTTGTTCCCAACCTTCCGGCGGCTAATTGCGATGCCAGGGTGCAGTTTTACTGGCAAAATTGATTATATCGAGTTATGCCCAATGCCCAATGGATCTGTGAAGAGATCATTCTCTTGATATGTGCCTATGATGATGGCCTTGCTTGCGCTGATTCTTTTTCATATTCGAATTCTGTTGCGACGCTCTTTGTTTATGTTCTGTGTTACATTGGTGTGCATCTGGTAGCTTTTGACTGCTTGCTGGATCTTGGTGCATACGGGTACAACATATGCTATGGTACTTATGAATTGCTTTGTTCCGAGGTCCGAGGATCATGTGGATTGTTTTTGGGATGATCCTCCTCTTGCTTTGTTCCATGTGGTTTACAGGGTGATGATTAAGGTTGTTTCTTTTCTGAAAATTCTGGTGTTACATTGGCTCTGCTTATGGCTTGCTAGTGAATTACTTGCTGATGACCCCAAATTGCGAGTGGCTGCTTGACTTGACAATGTTTTATAGGTTTGCCTGAGAGTAAAATCTGAACTGAACAGTATTTGCATTGCCAAGGTATACACTGTTGGCGGTCACGAACTCATGGCCGGTATGCTTTGTTGCAGCACTTTCACTCAAGTAGATATACATATAACATATACATGTTCTTTCAGTATACGCTGCCACGCTGGGGACATATTGGACCATCTGGTGTGAATGGCTGGACGACTCGTCACACCAATGGACTGATGGCACGGTTCAGGTAACAAGTCAGTGCGCAACTTCGTCAGTCGAGATTCCCTGCGAACCCTGTTGTACGGCCGTCATGCAAAGCAGTGCCCAAGAAAATAACCGGCACTTCTGTCGTGGATGCCGTCGGTAAAACCCCAGAGGCCAAAGCACTCTTTGTCTCCCCTCAACCGAAAACCAGCAGCTCATGTTTTTATTAAAATCCAAATATGCCAACCATTTTTTTTCCATTGTTATTAACTGTTATTCTCGCAACAAAATGGAAGAACTGATTCGGAAAGAAAAATTGAGATGTTGGTACGATGGTCCTAGAGTTGATTAGATGGGCGCACATTCGGCCCAATGTCTCCAGCTTCATTGATACTCCTAGTAATATGGAAGGAAAAAAAACTTTACTCCCTGCATAAAAAAAAATATAACTCTCGATTCTCGAGAAGTCAAACATTTTCAAATTTGACCAAATTTATTGTTAATATTTATGTTTCTAAGTAGATTTAGTATGAAAGTATATTTCATGGTTAATCTAATGATGCTTATTTTATACCATAAATTTAGTATTATTTTGTATAAATCTAGTCAAATTTAAAATTGTTTGACTCCTCGAAAAACGAGAGTTGTATTTTTTTTTGAAACGAAGAAAGTATATTCTTTTGTTTAAAAAAAACGAGTCGATTACTCACATCCTTATTCAGCAATGTGTTCCTCTGGTAACTGAATTTATTTTTCTTTTGAAGGTAAAGAACTGAATTTGCAATCTCAGGAAAGTAGCTGAGCCCGCGCACACAAACATGGTGGGATCTGATCTATGCATGCTCATGCCAAGGGAGCACAGCACTGCTCAAGTCCGTTGCTATATCAGGCCTGCTGCACCATTTTCCAAAGTGGGCGGTGAATGTGGTGACGTGGAAAGACGGACACCGAAAGGGACCCAAATCCAAATTCTCTCCTCTCAGATGACAAGGCCGGTGGTGAATCGCCGCCGGGCCGGGACAAAATCTCGTCGAAATCGGGTGTGTGCACGGCATCGAAATCTTTAACGAAAAAGTCGCAAAAAAAGAGAGGAGGAAACATGTAGGATAGTGTTTGGTTTATGCTAAGGTAACGTAAATGTAAAGGGAATCGGATTACAGTGTATTTGGTGGTAGAATGGGTGATTTCCCTCTTTTTTTTGTTGCACTCTGGTAAGGTAATCAGATTATAGTGTGGGTGTTCTATCTAATTACGGTGGGGGAAGAGAGGTAACAAGTTTGTATAGATATTATTTAGATAAGAGATTCGATTACATTGTCAATTGATTACAAACCACTCCAACCAAATATATGTAATGGTATCGGTTACCTTCAATAATAAGATTACGTTACATTTGAGCCAATCAAGAACTCATCTGATGCGCCGCAAGCAAAATATGCTCTGGTTCTGCTATTCTGTAGTCCTTGTTTGACTTATTCGTCTCTTTTCCAAACCATGAAAATTATAATGGTATATTTTCAACTGGTTTTTCCTTTATTTCCACGCTGGTCGTGTGTGTAGTGTACTCTGCACGATGTAGATGTCAAGTGTCCCCTAGAAGTCCTGTCACGACAACATTCGCTTTCCACCTTTTCTTTTATCCCTTTCACTCTCTGATTTCAGGCCCAGCCTAAGAATCCAAGATGGACAGTGACTTTGGAAAAATTCTGCAACCATAGGCACTCTTGGAAATTTGAGGCATATATATATATATATATATATATATATATATATATATATATATATATATATATATATATATATTTATATATATATATATATGTAAAACATTGCAGACGACTTCCAGCGCACGGTAGTCAATCTCGAATGAATTTACCACAATAACAACACACAATCCAGCGTAGTATGAACTTTACATAGGGTTCAGAAAAATTGAACTAATTAGCTTGTCCAAAACTCGATTGAATTATATATAACTTTATTTATTTTTGTGACAATAAATAACTCTATTGATTATATTACAAATACAGACAGATACAATTAGGAATTGTTGCTAGCTAAACTGCTGAGCAACAGACGCGCCTAGCACATTGTGCTCCTTTGAGGCTAAGAGCATCTCCAGCGGTTCCCAATAAGCATTTTCCAATAATCACCTAATGGGGATGTCCCAATATCTTTTTCATGATTATTAGGGGAGTTGCTTTTGCAGTTCCCGAATAACCCTGTCCCAATCCAATTACCGTATTGGGAGAGTTACAACTCCTCTTTTATTTGGGGAGAGTTGGGGTTGATTATTGGTTTGTCCCAATAATTATTGGGAAACAGGGAAGGTAAAGGGATCTGCTGGAGCACTATTTTCCCAATAACTCTCCCAATACGGTAGTTGAATTGGGGAATGGGGGACTGCTGGAGATGCTTACTTCCTAACAATCATACAATTGTGTACCTAGATGGAAGCTTACATTCTTCGATTCAACTCACATGAAGGACCATCCCTTATTGGATTTAAAAGTTCTGTAAATAAACAGCGCACCAGTTTAATTTTTTTTTGCTAGTGGTTCCATTCAAATTCATATGCTAGCACCGATATAAAGACGTTTCGTTGCAGGCGAATTCTAGGTCAATTTGTTGGATGGATTTCTTGAACCGGTCCCAATTCCCAACACATGGATGAGCATGGTCAGGAAGAGAAGAACTGTCTTTTCAAAAAAAAAAAGAAGAAGAGAAGAACTCGTACTTATTTTGAAGAAGGTTTTGCCAAAGTGTCAGCCATCCTGTGAGCGAAGCAATTCCGGGTTTAGGGCCTGTTTAGTTCGATGAGAAAGTTTGCGAAATTTACTGTAGAAATTTTGAACCGAAGATTAGGAGGACTAAACATGATCTAATTATAAAACTAATTACATGAATGGACGGAAAATCACGAGACAAATCTATTAAGCCTAATTAATCTGTCATTAGAGATTGTTTACTGTAGCACGATGTTGTCTAATCATGGCCTAATTAGACTCATTAGATTCGTCTCGCAAAGTTACCCGGGGTTATGAAATGGAGTTTTATCATTAATCCACGTTTAATATCCTTAATTAGTGTCCTAACATTTGATGTGACGAGTGAATAGTAAAAGTTGTGAAACTTTTCTCAACTAAAGAGGGCTAGCAGCCGGGCCCGCACGGTGGACTTTAACCGTGCTCAAACCACATGGTGACGTGGAAGGCTTTGAATAAAGCACCCCCCCCCCTGGTGCGGAATGTTCTAGAAGCTCCCCAGCGGGTAACGCTAGAGGCATACAGCACAAACCAGCGTAAACGAGCATTTGGCAGGTGCCCCATGCTCAAATATATTGTTTGTTGCGTAACTTAGTGGGTTCGAATTTTTTGTGATGAACCTGACCGAACCTATTCATTCAGTCTCGAGACTCTGATTCGGTACGGGTGTCGCATTCTCTTGAATTTATTTCAGGATTTAATCAGTACTATTTAGCCGGTCTGGTCTCTCGATGGTGCTCATAATGGTTGGATTTGCGCGCGTGTCTTCATAGAGGCGAGTGTGCGTGCGTATATGATTGTCTGCATTTGTACTTGTCTATCGAAAAAAGATAGTGTTTGGTAGGAGTACGTGGATGTTTTTCGCCGGTGCCAGATAATATTAGGAAGGGCATAAAAATTTCGTGTAAAATCAGATAAATCCTAAGATCCAAACATCAGTATTCTAGATTTTGTCCAGAATCTAAGATTTGAAAATCTATCCAAAATCTAGATAGATTTCAAAATCTAGAATCTGATTGACACGCAAAATGACGTGAAGGTGTCAAAGAAGATCTTGACCGTGTGGCGAGTTGTCCAAGGTCCGCAAAACATTAGTGCGCCCATGGCAGCCGGCCGAGCTTGGCCCATGCCAAGCAGAGTAGCCAGGGGCGCGCCTCGGGGCCCAGGCCCGGGGGCGGAACCCGCGCTGCGCGTCGAGAGCCCGATTTGATCCCGGCCTCCTCGGGTCCGCGCCCGCGTTCACTCGCACGAGGCAGAGCGACAAAAAAACACCTTCACTACTGCTGTTTTCCGTACCTAACCTCACTGACAGCCGAAGCCGCTCGTACGTCCGACCCCACCTGGCTGCGGGTTAGGAGGTCCAAAGTTGGAACGGACTGACTGGCGGGCCCCGGCTCGCCTGNCGAGACCGGTGCGAGGGAGGACCGACCGGAGGAGCTGGGCGAGGGCGTCTCCAACGGCCGTCGACATAGCTGGCTTACTGATGGAAACTAGGGTGCCCGATCTTCCGTCAGGTGAAGGATAAGTCGTTTTTGGGTGGAGCACGACGCACCGATCCGGCTTCAGATCCAAAGACCCGAATCCCTGCAATCTTAGCACCACAACTCCTCTGGTTATCAACCGTGTCACAAACCGGTTGACCTTGCCGAGAAGGCTAATCCCTGCCTACGAAACGAAGAACACAAGCAAGAACTCGAAAGAACGCAGCACTCAATGAAGTGACAAACTGCAGATGAATGATTAAGCACTAGAGTTGGGGTTCCACAAACCGATGAACGGTGGAACTGTATCACACAGAATAATCTAAGCAAAACCCGAGTCTAAACGATGGCGGCTACTGAGTCTAATAGCCTAGGGGCGCCCTAGGGTTGGGGGCGCCACCAGGATGGGCGTCCTCAACATGGGCCGAAGGCCCGACACGATACAAGGCCAAGTTGGCCCAAAACAGGTGGCGTAGCACCTTGTTGTAGTCGCATAGAATGATCCACGAACCTTCTGGAGCTAAGACCAGAACCAAAAGAACGGTGTCGTCGTCCCGATTCAGACGCATCCAAGAATGCCTTGTTTGGACATCGGATGAAGGAGATATCGCCGAAACCGTGCAGAGGTGTAGGCTGAATCCGAAACGAACGTGGCGACCGAGTTGGCGACGACTTGCAACTTGGAGAAGGCGGCATGTAGCGTGTATGCAGCATAGCGATGTCCTCATCATCCTCCCCTTCTTGAATTGGAGTCGTCCTCGACTCCAGCCCACCAACAACCTCCTGCAAAAGGTTAGTGACAACAGGATGCAAAGTACGAGACATAGGATCAATGGTAGCAAGGCACATATCTCGACAAAGCATAGTATAGCAAGGTGCATCAGGATTATCACATAACGGAGCAGTAGCAGATGTAGTAGCAATAAAGGCACCTCCTTTTAATTTAATACCCTTTTGTTGATCATCAGAAGATGTAGCAGCAGATGGAGTACTAGCAGGGTTATTCTTATCAGTTTCAGCACCAGCAGTTTGATTCTTGTCATGTGCAGCAATCTCTTGAAAATGTTTCCTAATATCAGTGGGCGATAAAGGAAGCAAGGTAATTTTCTTGTTCTTATGCATGAAAGTATAGGTATTAATTCTACCATGGTGTGCAGCATCATTATCAAATTCCCAAGGTCTACCCAACAAAAGAGATGATGCTTGCATAGGGACAACATCAAAATCAGCATAGTCATGATAAGACCCAACAGAAAAATGTAGACGTGCTGATTTAGTTACCTTGGCCTTACCACTATTGTTGAACCATTCTAAATAGTAGGGGTGGGAAATATGGCGTGTGGGCAAGTCAAGCTTCTCTACCAAATCTGAACTCACCAAGTTGTTGCAACTCCCACTATCAATAATGGTGAGAACACGGCAATAATGGTGAGAACACGGCAACTCCCACTATCAATAATGGTGAGAACACGGCAACTCCCACTATCAATAATGGTGAGAACAAATTCTTGCGTTGTATCTTCTCCTCTTCCTCACGTTCCTCACGGGAACTCAATGCACGCTGCACAAGAGCCAAGTTACGGTAGCCCGCCGATGCAGTCATCGAATCAATATGCTCAGTCTCATCCTCTGAATCTGCAACAATGTTAGTGGCAGGAGTAGATTCATCTTCAATATCACTAGTACTTACATATCCGGTGCCATCAGGTGTAGCGATGAAAGCTCGAGTACTTGGACAGTCCTTCATGATATGTCCCATGCCCTTGCAGCGGTGACACACAATGTTTGCAGATTTACTCGAAGAACTCTTATCAGTAGGAGTTGGCTTCTTGTTCTGTTGGCCCTGCACATTGGACAAATTGCGTACCTCAGAAACTGGTGCAGAGGCTGGTGGTGATGAGCGTGTACTCGCCGGCGTGAAGGTCTTGCTGTAGGTGTTCTTGTTCCGTCCCTGCAATTCTTTTTCTGCAAGTATAGCAAGCTGGAACAACTGGTTGGTAGTATTAAAGCCCCTATAGTCAACAATATCTTGAATTTCACGTCTCAAACCACCATAGAAACGACATACTTTATCATCAGGATCCTTTACTACCCCACAACGAAGCATGCCCTTTTGAAGTTCTGCATAATACTCCTGAACCGACATATCTCCCTGCTCTAAACATTGCAATTTCTTACGCAAATCACGCTTATAAGAGGCAGGAACAAATCTATCACTCATAGCTATTTTAAGTCCATCCCAAGAATCAGGTTGCTTTTGTAATGTAGCACATTCTTGCCACCAGATTATAGCAAAATCTTTAAATTCACTAGTGGCTTGTCTAACCTTATGGCGATCGGGAACAAGGTGGGAAGCAAATTTTTGTTCTACTGTCATCTCCCAATCTAGGTATTGTTCTGAATCATATCTCCCATGAAAAGATAGAATGGTAAATTTAATTTTAGCATAAGGATCATCGTTACCTTGTCGATGTCGAGTTTTGTTACCTCCCATACCCATTTTATTGAGTTCAAGTCTTTTACGCATCTTCTTCTCGCTGGCCAGCCTGTGATCAATCAAACCATCAGGACCATACACAATGTCGTCATCGAGGTCATCAATATCCTCGACCTCCGCATCTTTAGTCTTGGGGACAGTCTCAAGCGCCTCAACTCGTCCGGCCAAGGTGGCCACTCGCTTGTCCACACTCTCAATCGCATGATTGCCATCTCCGATTTCCTTCGTTAATTTGCTCATCTCGTCAATCAGGGAATCCTTCAATTCCTGCAACTGACTAGATAAAACAGGCACGTCTTCTGGCATGGTTAAGTATTAGTAAAGACCCTATGAACTATGTGGTTGGTTGGTGGAATCACACCCTCACACACGTCTTACCGAGTTCTTACCAAGTTCTTACCAATGCAAGCAGTGGATGGTACAACCGGTGGCTGGTTCGTGATACCTGTGAGGAAGTGGTACCAAGATTGCAAGGGTCCTTCACTGTACTGATCTGAAGTATCTTTTTGTAGAGCTTAGGACAGGCACAATATGTATATGTGGAGCAAACAACGAAACAAAGTAGCAAAGTTCAATAAGTATCCAAAGTACAAGTCACAATTGCTGGCTAAGATGTGTCCTAGACGTAGCACAACAAGGTGAAACAAAGAACAATGGAAAAAGCTCAAAGAACCAGCAAAATGGCAGTGCCGTAATTTTTGTACTAAGAGTGCCAAAAGGGCACTAGTAGGAATCACAGGTGTTTTCAATTTTCTTTTTTCTTTTACTTTTTGATATTTTCTCTGAACAGGGATAGCAAAAATAGGAACCACAAAAATTGGCACCTTCAACAGAGGTGGAATGTGGCCTATGGAATTTATGGAACAATCATGAAAATACCTGAAACAACTTGTGAATTTCAAAACTATTTTTCCTGATTTTTTTTAATTTTTCTGAGAACGGTCTGACCGGCGAAGTAGGTAAATCGTATGTGCAACTTTTCGTTGCCAAGCTGCTATAAAAAAAAGAGCCAAAACGGAGCACCAAGCGAAAAGTTATGCCCGTTTTACCGAAGGTACCTCAAGTTATGTTTTCGGAGAGGCACAACTCGGCAGATAAAACAGCAGCGGCTAGGGCAAAGCTTCCTTATCCGATCACGGCTGAGCAAAACTTCTCAGCAACCAAAACCAAAGGTAAATCCTCCCTGGTATGTGTAGCAAGCAATAGGTATTCGCCAGATGAAACAAGGATTAGGTATGCGATGCAAAAGGCGACTAAAACGGCTTGCAACCTATCTAGGGTTTGCGCGGCGATAGTTCACACAAGGCGGCTAGCGGGGGCAAGTCGAGTAATGGGGTGGATCGACTTGTTGTTTGGGTAAAGGTGGATAGGATAGCGGCGGAAACAAACACACAAGCAAGAGGCGGTTGAACTACGACGACGAACACGACCTAAACCAGCAACAAGACTCAACCACGGACACAAACTCAACAAAGCGAACTGAAACGAAATTGCAAGGCTAAACATAGGGTTCTAGGACAGCGGATTTTTTTGTAGGCTTTTTGTGGACTATGGGATGAAGGCGAAAAAGACAAACTAGGGTAAGCCTGATGGTAATACCAGAGCCTCTGATTGATAGAAACTAGGGTGCCCGATCATCCGTCAGGTGAAGGATAACTCGTTTTTGGGCAGAGCACGACGCACCGATCCGGTTTCAGATCCAAAGACCCGAATCCCTGCAATCTTAGCACCACAACTCCTCTGGTTATCAACCGTGTCACAAACCGGTTGACCTTGCCGAGAAGGCTAATCTCTGCCTGCGAAACGAAGAACACAAGCAAGAACTCGAAAGAACGCAGCACTCAATGAAGTGACAAACTGCAGATGAATGATTAAGCACTAGAGTTGGGGTTCCACAAACCGATGAACGGCGAAACTGTATCACACAGAATAATCTAAGCAAAACCCGAGTCTAAACGACGGCGGCTACTGAGTCTAATAGCCTAGGGGCGCCCTAGGGTAGGGGCGCCACCAGGGTGGGCGTCCTTGAAAGCATCTAGGCCCTCTAATTGTGTTTTGGTAATTAATGATAACCATATTGGACTAACTATTTCATTGAGGATATGAGAATAGATTAGTCCGGTGAGATGGTTGAGCTTCAATGGTGAATTAACATTGGATATGTATGTTGGAACCAAGGAAGCTCAAGGCAAAGGTAAAAGATAGGATATTTTCTTTTACCGGTCATGAGGTGTTTAGAGAAGATTTTTGACCGGATTAATAGGCTAGATAGCCGTACTATCAAGAGGGGCCAATTTCATTTGCATGACGAGTTTCTAGTGCCACTTTGCTCAAAAGGTTGCATTGCATGCATGAGATCTAACTTCGTTGAGAAAGTGGGAATAAAAAAGAGAAATAACGTGTGCTGAATGTGGTACTGCGGACGGTCCGCAGGCTACTGGCGGACAGTCCGCGGGTGGCGGACAGTCCGGTCAGTGGCAAGCGGACGGTCCGCATGTCATCTATCCTGATGTGAAATTGACTAAGTGTTGGAAGGGTCTGCCGAGTCTTTGGAGGCGGACGGTCCGCTGGAAATGGCGGACAGTCCGCCTGTCTTTTTTGTGAGGCGGACCGTAGGTGGCGGACCGTTTACGCAGGAGCGTGTTCTAGGGGTTCCAGGCCTCTTTTATATGGCGGACGGTCCGCGGTTATGGTTTGTGGGTCCTTAGTCGCGTGGAGAGCTGTGCGTCTAACTCTGAGGCGGACGGTCCGGCCTGAGGGGGCGGACGGTCCGCCTATCGCGTAACGGTAAACTCTGACACGTTTGACTTTTGGGACGTAGCCGTTGGGGCTTAGGCGGACGGTCCAAGTGGGTAGCGGACGGTCCGCCAGTCCCCTGTTTTCACGGGATTTGAAGGTAACGGCTAGTTTGGAGGTGGGGGAGTATATATACTCCCCCCACGGGTTGGGAGAGGCTCTCTTGGCACTTCTGAAGCACATTTGCAATACTTGAGCCTTCTTCCACCTCTCATTCACTCCTATTGCTTAGAGTTGCATTCTTGTGAGTGTGAGAGAGTTCTAGTGCATTGCATCAATAGTTTGAGCTTTGGGGCACTAGAAGTTCATCAAGCAAGCGTCATCGACTTGTTACTCTTAGAGGTTGCCGCCTCCTAGACGGCTTGGTGGTTGTGGCCGGTTGAAGCACTTCAAAGAAGATTGTGAAGTTGCTCCCGCCTTGATTGTGAGAGGTTTGTGCTCACCTCACCAGAGTGGGAAGAGCAACACTAGTGAAATCGAGGTTTGGAGAGGTTCATTGATTCAAGCCGGCTCATACATCAAGCGAGGTCTTGATAGAGGAGCGGTTGAAGCTTTGAATCCACCTCAACGTGGATTAGGGGTGACCGGCAAGTCATCGATACCACGGGATAAATTTCGTCTCTCTTGTTCGGTTATTTCTTGGCTCTACTTGCTTACCTCTTTTAATTTGAGCAATTTACTTTCCTAGAGATTAATTTGTATCTTGTCACCCTAGGTTGCAAACCTTGACATAGGCATAGACTTGGTAGAAATAGGTTTCACCTTGTGTTACTAATAAAACTTGTTGAGTTTTGTGATTGAAGTTTAAAACCGCCTATTCACCCCCCCTCTAGTCGGTATCCTAGATCCTACAGTCCTCAACATGGGCCGAAGGCCCGACACGATACAAGGCCAAGTTGGTCCAAAATAGGTGGCGTAGCACCTTGTCGTGGTCACACAGAATGATCCACGAACCTTCTGGAGCTAAGACCAGAACCAAAAGAACGGCGTCGTCGTCCCGATTCCAACGCATCCAAGAATGCCTCGTTTGGATGTCGGATGAAGGAGATATCGCCGAAACCGTGCAGAGGTGTAGGCTGAATCTGAAACGAACGTGACGACCGAGTTGGCGACGACTTGCAACTTGAAGAAGACGGCGTGTAACATGTATGCAGCATAGCGATGTCCTCATCACTTACTAGGCTCAGTAGGCTCAGATGAGGTTCGGAGCTGACGCGGAAGAGAGAGAATAGGAGAAAAGCGACTCGCTAGTGAGTAGTTCGGCGCTAGCGCGGAGACATAAATGCAAGTAGATGATGGAGCCGTTGCCGTTTCCTTTGCTCATGACACCAATCAAAATAGAGGACGGACATAAGCAAGGAGATTAAATAATCTATGGCCGAGGACCACGTAAGGCACTGCTCCGTGTCAGCCGGTGAAGTCGCCAGCACCGCTGCGGCTGCGGACGCCCTGAGGGCCTGTTTAATTCATGTGAAAAAGTGAAAAGTGTATGTATTGAGTTACGTGCATAAAGAGAAGAAATAAACTGACACGGTTCTCGATGTAGTACGAGATAGAAAAGTGACGTGAATTAAACCGGGCCTGAGGGCACTTTCGGGGACTCGCTGGGCTGCTGGCTTCCTCAGTTAACGCCAGGAAAATTAGGGAACTGGGGCTCTTAGGGCAGGCCCAACGCAGAAGGTAAAAAGTAGTGGCCTCAGGAAAATGATTGGCCACATGGACAGAGAATTTCTGAGACCACTAACCTCCAAACCCCACATCTCCTGGGGCCTGTTTAGTTCCCACCGAACTTTTGAAACTTCACTATTCATTAAAGAGAATCTTACATGCATGGAGTACTAAACGTGTGTTAATGACAAAATCCATTCCATAACCCCCGGTAACTTTGCGACACGAATCTAATGAGCCTAATTTGGCCATGATTAGACAACGTCGTGCTACAGTAAACAATCTCTAATGACAGATTAATTAGGCTTAATAGATTCGTCTCGCGATTTCCCGTCCATCCGTGTATTTAGTTTTATAATTAGATCATGTTTAGTCCTCCTAATCTTCGATTTAGAATTGGAAACTTTCTTTCGCAAACTTACTTTCCAATCTAAACAGGCCCCAAGTTTCATTTGTTCTACCTTTGGCTTTAGCCTTTGTCAGATGCATTTGCTGCCTTTCCGTCCCATGTCTCTTGCTTTTGCCAGTGAAGCAACAAGTGACTCTGCAAGCTGCTCTGTGCCTCTGCAACGCTACCACTGTCTACCAGGTCGGACTCTGTCCTACATGGATGTTAAGGCAACCGGCCAGCCTCGAGGGATGGGCCTGCCCTTAGGCTGTGCGCAGTGGGTACTGCAAGCCATTCGGAACGCCGTACTGCAGTACCAAAACCGCTGCAGCGGGTACTGGGAGGCCTACGGCAAACAAGCGGACGGGGGCGTCGTCCGCTACTGCTAGCGCGGTGCCGGGCGTCCGCTACGCGCTCACGTGGCGCGGGGCCCGCGCGCCGGCTCCAACGACCGCGCCTGCGCGCGCGGAGAGGGAAAGGGGACGAGCAGGGGAGGCGCCGGAGCTG
>CM014272.1:12628295-12646099 GCA_004135705.1 Alloteropsis semialata
ACGACATACTTTATCCTCAGGATCCTTTACTACCCCACAACGAAGCATGCCCTTTTGAAGTTCTGCATAATACTCCTGAACCGACATATCTCCCTGCTCTAAACGTTGCAATTTCTTACGCAAATCACGCTTATAAGAGGCAGGAACAAATCTATCACTCATAGCTATTTTAAGTCCATCCCAAGAATCAGGTTGCTTTTGTAATGTAGCACATTCTTGCCACCAGATTATAGCAAAATCTTTAAATTCACTAGTGGCTTGTCTAACCTTATGGCGATCGGGAACAAGGTGGGAAGCAAATTTTTGTTCTACTGTCATCTCCCAATCTAGGTATTTGAAAGTGCATCTAGGCCCCCATGTGGGTTTTGGTGAATTGTATGACAAAATGATTAAAGGACTAACTTGTTTGCTTAAGACTATGAACAGGTTTTTATTTGTACATTCATGTTGTGATGTTGAATTATATATGAAATGAATGTTCTTTGGCTCATAATGAGAAAGGCAAGCAAGTGTGTGATCTCTTTGTGCATAAATAATGAATGACAAGCATGAGTGTTGATATATTTTGGACAAGTCAACAAAGGTATATCTATGTGGTTCCAATCTATGAGAAAACTTGTTAATATATGAAGGGATCATTCAAAGTGGAAATTGCAAGGCTTCATGCATTTACACCAAAGGGACATATGCTTATGTGATATATGTTGGTCTCATTGTTGGAAGCTTGCAATGGTTTGAATGTACTTTGTCAATCAAGAACAAGCATTTGAAGAGTTCTTTCAAATGGGATTTCAAAATGATGAAGCAAAGCTAAACTCAATATGGCAAGGGTAAGTGGTGAAGAAATCAACCGAGATGACTAGAACGAGGGACTAAGCAAGCTTTGGCTAAGCGACGGCTTTCCATGTGTGCAAATTGCTAAGGTGAAGTATCTAGGTCCGTGGGGTTTCGAAGAACCATATCCAAGCTTTGTTGAGGGAAGCAATGCAAAGCATCAATTAGTTGTGATTGATAAAATGGAGTGACTTAAGGATTCAAATACACTTTGTCAATAGATGATGGAAAATCCTAAGTCACTAGCTCAAGTATGGAATTGCTCAAGAAAGTTAGCAATGTTGAAAGCCCTCAAGTTGACAACTATCAAAGTATGGCATTGATCAAAACTTGGAAAACTCAAGAGGATGTCTTTGTGTTTATATTTATCCTTGAGTATAGGTACGCCGTACTATCAAGAGGGATGCAACATTTGCTTATTGACAAATATCAAAAGTGCTCAATAGTTGACCCATATGAGAATAGCCTTGAGAGAGACACAGAGTGTACTAACAAATCCCAGCTCAACTAAACATCGTGTGGTTTTATCTCCGGATGAAACCTTGATCTAACTTGTGAGTTTTTGGGACAGACCAGACCGGTCTGACCGGTCAAGGGGACCGGTCTAACGGGTGTAGGCTCTAACGGCTAGATTTTCAAATCAGCTCTGGCTGACCGGTCTAACCAGTCAGGGTGACCGGTCTGACCGGTCAGGACAGAGCTCCAACGGCTAGTTTTTGTGTGCTGGGGTATTTATACCCCTCAGCCCCCCTCTTGGTGGGCTGCTGCTTCCACACGACTTTGACATACTCCAGAAGCCAGGAAAGCCCTCCCCAACCTCTCTTTGTGAGATTTGTGTGATATTTGTGATATCTTTGAGTTGGGTTGAGTGAGCAAGATTGAGTGAGCATTAGAGAGCAAAATAAGAGCAACCATAGCTTGAGCACTTCGATTCACTGTCAAGAAAGCAATTTGAAGCATTTGTTACTCTTGGAGGTTCTTCCTCCTAGACGGCTAGGTGTTGCCCGGTGAGCTACCAAATTGTGTGGTGAGCCTCGGGATTGTTTGTGCAGGTTGTGCTTCACCTCCGGAAGGGAAGAAGCAAACTAGTGGAAGGAGGAGATAGCTTGACCTAAGTGGTGGTCACATAAACTTCCTCAACGGAGAGTAGGATTCACCGTACCTTGGTGGTTGCTTGGTGCGAGCGGTGAATCCGAACTTCGGGAAAACAACTCCTTGTGTCTCCGTTGTGGTTTGCCTCACTTGTTGATTTCTAGCATATTTTGTGCTTCCGCTTCGATCTACTTGGGTGTGCTTATATTGTGTGCAGGGATAGCTTTTCCTTGCTGAATATCACCTACAGAAGCAACTCACCAAGTTTGGTTCGTGCTAGAAGTCAAGAAGAAGCTCGAGCTGCTGTTGGGGGAGTGCACTGCACGTCACCGGTCTGACCGGTGTGGAGCACCGGTCTGACCGGTCACCCCCTGGCAGCTAGAGTAAAAAGGGGAAAAGTTTGATTTTGCGGTATATCGCCTATTCACCCCCCTCTAGGCGACATCAAGGTCCTTTCAATTGGTATCAGAGCAAGGACTCACATCCAAGCTTAACCGCCGTGAGAAAAGATGTCGACTACTTGTGAGATACAATTTGAGCCACTTGAGCTTGATGGCTCAAACTATGCTTCTTGGTTTGGTAATGTTCATAATGCTTTTAGAAATTTAGATCCTTTAGTTGAACATATTTTAGTTGCTAGCATTCTACCTCCTAAATTTGATTATGACAACTTTGATTTGTCAAATCTCACTCAAGAGGAGCTAGCTTGCACGCAACTTAATGCTTGTGTTATTAACTTCTTGCGGAGTTCTGTTTGTGAAGAGTTATGGGATATCATCTCTAGCAAGAAAGAAATCCGAAGAGATGCTCATCACATTTGGACTCTCATCACGGAAACATTTGAAGATTTAGAAAGTGATGATGAAGAGCAAGAAGTTATGGAATCACCTGAGGAGTGCTCAACTGCATCAGCAATATTCATTGAGCCTCAGGTGGTTTTTGCCAAGGAGCTAGAAGAGCAAAATGAAGAAATTGCAGCCTGCCTGGAGGCACCAGTCCGACCGGTGCAGGGGACCGGTCTGACCGGTTCTCCGCAGGGAGCTGCTCCCGAGTGTGCTCAAGACACCCAAGCCGCAAGCGTCACCTCATCAACTTCTGGTTCTTCCCGAGTGTGCTCAAGACACCCAAGCCGCAAGCGTCACCTCATCAACTTCTGGTTCTTCATTATCCAATGATGAGGGACCTAAGTGTCTGATGGCTTGCAGAAAGAAGAAGAAGACCAAGAGAGATGAATTCCATAGAGTTGGAACCATCAAGGCTCTAACTCAAGAACTTGAAAAGCTCAAGTTGTCATATGCCTCCTTGGTCAGTAAGTATGAATTCTTGTCTAAGGATTATGCTTGTGCTACTAATTTATCTACTTGTGTAGCATCCTTAGAACAAGATAAACTAATGCTCATTGCTCAACTTGAGAAGCTCACTAGTGAGCATATGGCTTTGCAAGCAACTCACAAAGAACTTGAGTGTTCTCATGAGAAGCTTGTGGAATCATATGCTATGCTAGACATTGCTCATGAGGTTGTATTATCATCGGTAAAATATCTTGAACCTCATACACACACTTGCACATGCTCTCACATCAATTCTACTTTATTATGTGAAAAACCGTGTTGCTCCCAAGCAACCAAATCTTGTGATGAGCATGTTTTTGTAGAGTCTTGTGATGATCTCCTTGCTGAAGAATTGGAAGACATGAAACAAGCGAGAGAAGAGATCAAGAATGACTTGGTCAAGCTTAAGGGAAAGGGCCAAGTGCAACCTTCTCAAGATAACCGTGAAAACATGGTGAATAAGCTTGAGAAGGGATCAATGGTCACTAGCTCAATCCCTCAGCATGACAAGCAAGTCAACAAAGACAAGACTCAAGAAAAGAAGAAAAAGGAGCTTGATCACATACAATGCTTCAATTGTTCAACAATGGGGCATTATGCATCTATGTGCCCGATCAAGCATAAAGGCAAGACAATGAAGCATAGAGTATCCAAGAAAAGGAGTCTTGCAAAGAGTAGGATTTGCTATGGATGCAAGAAGAAGGGACACACAATAGCCATGTGTCCTGGCTCTGACCCTGACCGGTCAGACCGGTCCCCAGGGCCGGTCAGACCGGTGGCGGCCAGGGCAGCCACTCTTCACCAAAGTGACAAGATTGAAGTCACCTCTTCATCCATGGAACTCAAAAGCAAGCAAAGGCAAGAAAAGCAAAGAAATATAAAGTCAAGCAAGGACAAGAGCCGTGTTTGCTATACTTGCCGGCAAAAGGGTCACATGGGCAAGGATTGTCCAAATGGTAACATTCTTGAATCTAACCTTGTCCATTATGATTTTAGTAAGCTTGGGAAAGACAAAACTGACACTTGTGCTATAAGAGTGATTAGTTCACCTCAAATTAGCATAAGAGCCATTTGGGTTCCTAAGCATCTTGTGACTAACCTCAAAGGACCCAACAAGATTTGGGTACCAAAGAGTGCTTGCTGAGCTTGCAGGATCATCGAGAGGCATTGGACACTTGGCTTATAGAAAAGATGCAAGAAATGAAGAAATTAGCCAAGTGACTAGCAAAGTGTTGAAATCACAAAACCAATGTCATCTCGGTAACTAGTGCTTAATGTCATGCCTTAGTCACTCTCAGTTCTAAGTAAACGCTCATGGATCACAAGTGTAGTTTGTGAGGCATGAGAAAGTGACTTTGATATTTTTATTTGATTTATTCCCCTTATGCCATGTGATGCTTTTAATGACTCTCTAGTAGAGTATACTATTTTGAAGTGCAGGAAATTACACAAAAAGTAAAGAAGAAATTTCTTGGAGCAAGTAAAAGAAAAGAATTCCAATTGAGTGTGCGCTGACTGGAGTTGACCGGTCTGACCGGTCACCTTGACCGGTCTGACCGGTCATGGCCCAGTTAGCGTACATCAAGTTCCGGCAGCCTCGGTTTCATGCCAGAACTTCCGATCCAAAATTCCGGCAGCCTCTGTCCCGTATCAGAAATTCCGGCAAAATCCTACCAGAAGTTCCGGCAGAGGTTTGATTGTCAAGTTTCATCTAATTTGGAATTTTACAAGAAATTCATTTAGCACTTCCATGGCATACAATTTATGCACTATCTTTGTGATAGTAAGTATTCTTGGCACCTTGTCAATAAATGCAATTTATTTATGTGCCGGGACCAAATTGTGTGATAAACTCCTCAAACTCATTAAATTGATCAAGTGCATGTGACATGATATTCAAATACATGATGCACCTATTTAGGGGGAGATTATCCTACAATTTGTGTCCTAGAGACTAACATTTTTTTTTAGTGATCTTGTAGTCTCATGTGTGAGAGTTTGTCTCTCTTTGAAGCAAGCTATGTCCTTTGTTCAAAATTGGTAAAAGTGTATCTACCTCCTCTTTGGACAATAAATTCTTTTATTGAATAGCTGCTTCCCATAATATAGATTAAATTCTCTTGCTTGTTTTTGTGACAAGATTGATGCATGTGAGCTTGCCTTTCACCCATATACACATGTGCATCAAGAAAAGGAATTTAACCTATATTGTGAGGTTTCATCTTTTAGTGATCCACTGTGCCTTTCCAATCCAAAGATCACTAAATGATGAAACTAGATCTTGTGCTTCTTAATGCATTTCTTCTCTATGATGTATATAAGGGAAAATTATAAATGAGAAGAAGCATTTGGATTATATTGATAACGCACAAGACTTGAGAAGTGAATCTTCACCAATATGAAGAAAAGGATTAGCTAGAGACCAAGGTATGTTTTTCAATTTCATATATTCATTTCAATGCATCTAGGCCTTCCCTCATGCTAGTGTGTTTAGCATGAAAATTTTTATGTGACTATGATTGAGATCCCTGGCATAATTTCAATTTGTTTATTACCTTCTATATGCCTTGACCAAGATTGTGAATAAACTCCTCAATATTCATAATTGAATAAAGTGCAACTCAAAAGAAATTCAAAATTCTATGCACTATCTAAGGGGGAGCTTATTCCAATACTTGTGTCACTTGTGGGACTAACAATTTCTTCTAGTGAATTTGTAGTCACATGTGCTAGTATATCTTGTGCTAACTCAATACTTGAATAAGAAAAATAATTATGAGAGCTAGCACCATGCTAAATTGAAATATGCACAAATTGAATGGGCTTAAGGCAAAGGTATGTTTTCATGAACCTTCTATTCTTATCTTTTGCATCTAGGCCTTTGTACCTTGCTAGTATGTGTTTTTGCATGTAATTGTTTCAAGTCATTTTGAGCTTCAAATCTAGATATTTAGTTGATGTCTTCATTGAGAATTGACTTGGTGTCATCTCTTGCAAGATATGAGCTAAATATGCTATGATGACTATTGACTTGAGATGGATGCATGTCTCTTGTGGCATAGGGTAGCTTTTGCGAAAATTCAACTAGCATGTGTAGGAAGTGTGCTTTCTTTGAAAATTTTGGTTCTTGGTCTTTGTGGCCCGATTGACTCACTTGTGACTATTGTTCACTTTGTTTGATTGATGCCTAGTCACAAGTGGAAAGATTTTCTCAAGTCCATAAAATCTTTATCTATCTATCTATCTATCTTTCTTGGAAAAATCAAGAAATGAGAAATAATTTGGATTATTCCTTATTCTTCTGAGATATGCCAACTTTGGATAATATTCACTGCAAATCTAATGTCCAACCTTGTAAGGGCTAAAAGGATCAAAAGTTCATCAATCAGCTTCTCAACTTTGCTGTTGAGAGGGGCACCGGTCTGACCGGTGCCCGGCACCGGTCTGACCGGTGTACCCCGGGAGTTACCCTTTTACCCCCTCCCGTGACTCAACAGTACATCCTTATCCTCATTCACCCTCTACTCCCATCCACGTCCTTTCCTCTCTCCTGCCCGAGCGCCCAAGTTCCCCTCTCATCCTCCATTGGCGATTTGAGGATTCAACCAAGGAAAAGCTCGCCCCTCTCAAGGATTCAAGTCTCCTTGGGCGGTTTAACCGGTGCCCTAACCGGCCCCTTGGATTCATCTCGAGTTCCTCTCTCCAAAGGTATTCAAATCTTGTTTTTGCCCGATCTATCAACTCCATGAGTAGATTTGAAATTCCTTGGGTAGAACATATCCTGGCAACCCTTAGAGACTATTCCTAGAAGATCTTTCAATTTCGTTGGATGCATTGTGAGGATTGGATTTTGGGGATGAACTGCGAGGCACCGGTCTGACCGGTGCCCCCGACCGGTCTGACCGGTCGTGGCAGTTCACCTCCAAAATCTGATTTTGTTCAATTTATTCAACTTTTATCTGCTTTAGGATGTCTCATCAATTTCCATGATCATATATAGTTAACATATCTGCTCAGATTGCTGGATGGAGCTATTGGCTCAGTTCTGGGGGTGATCGGTCTGACCGGTCACCTTGACCGGTCTGACCGGTCAAGCCCAGAACTGCTCCAATTTCTCCAATCCATGTGCTTTGTCTTGTCAAATCAATCAAATCTTGTCCCCTGGTGTCTTATGATACTTCTTCATAATCTTTGTGACCTAGGATCAGCAGCTATGACTAAGGGTCATGATGCCGAGAGAAGAAAAAAGAGAAGACAAGAAGATTCTAGTTCTCAAGGTGCTAGCTCTGTGCGAGATGATTATGCAGGCCGATTGAGACCTAGAGGACAGAAAAGATCTTCAGTTGAGATACATGTTGAGGAGGAAGAAGAGGAGCAAATTGAGACTAGTAGTGATGATGAGGAGCAAAGTCCTTATAGAGTGGAGCCTCGCCATGGCAAAGGCCCGGCTATTGATAATGACAGCAGTGGCAGCGGTGAGAGTGATGGTGGTGGTGATGGTGATGATGGTGGTGATAGTGATGGCAACGGTGATAATGATGGTGATGATGGTGACGGTGATGGTGAAGATGATGATGAAGCTCCTGTCATTGTGAGGCCTAACTATCTCTATGGTACAAGAATGACAAATTATCATGGGGAAGGGATGACAAAGGCTGTGCTGAAAATGAGAGATGCAGATCCTTACAGTGGGCCTAGGACAGCTAGTGATAATAGATTTTGGACTATGTTTCAGCAGGATTTCTACACCTCAGTTATTCTAAAGAAGTCCAAAATCACACATGAGGCTCAGTATGTGGATTGGAAACACATGACAGATCAGCATAATCAAATTTTTGATGAGATCATTGAGACCTGTACAAGACAAAGAATAATGCACATCATGGGTTTCAAGCAAAGCTGGAACAAAGAGATTATTGCTCAGTTCTATGCTACAGTGTACTTTGGCTTTAGGAATGATGTTAAAGCCATGTTTTGGATGACAAATGGAGTTAGATATCACATCACCTTTCCGGCCTTCAGCAACATGTTCAAACTTGGTAATGAAGAAGGCCTTCAAATGTTGCATGATGAGGATGAACTTGAACTATCTATGATGAAGATCATGTATCCTCGCAATATGGAAAATGAATGGGGGAAAGTGAAGCATTTGTACACTTTCTATGGAGTTCTCAATAGGCTCTTTAGAAAGACAATAACCCCTAGAGATGGCAATACATCTGAGATTACTTCCTACCAAAAGAATTTGATGTATGCTATGAGACCTGGGGCACCTGAATTCAGTGTTGGGGATTTTATTTGGCAAGAGATCAAGCATGTATCTGAAAATCCAAAGAAGATCTGCAGCTATAGTCCCTATATCATGTATATGATTAGAAAGGTGACCAAGATTGATTTTCCTAGTGATGTGAAGCACAAACCATTGAAGCCCAATGCCAAGAAAAATCCTAGGATTCCATCTCCTGAGCCAGAAATTCAGCATGAGCCAGTTGGAGGAGTGTTTGAGCAGCAGGAGCCGCCTCAGCCAGCTCAGCCTGGTGCTCAGGCCGGCACCGGTCTGACCGGTT
The DNA here is from genome assembly GCA_004135705.1 of Alloteropsis semialata. NCBI lineage: Eukaryota > Viridiplantae > Streptophyta > Magnoliopsida > Poales > Poaceae > Alloteropsis > Alloteropsis semialata. Next base: position 12,637,120 of record CM014272.1, read on the forward strand.
CCCGGTACCGGTCTGACCGGTTCGGGCCTGAGCCCATTGTGTTCTCTCGCAGGCCAAGGGAAAAGCCCACTTCTCCCATCAAGAAGCTCTTCAATCTTTTTGTTGGCATGTGTAAGAGCCAAAGAGATATAGAGGTGGAGCAGCAGCGTCAGCGGAGGGACAACAAGAAGATAAATGATTCAATTAAGTTGATGCACAATGCAATGAACCTTCAGCCTGCACGTTCTCCTCCATCTCCATCACCTCCAGAGGTTGAGATTCCATCTCTTGATGATAGGCTCCAAGGATATTCATCAGCAGGATACTTTGATCAGTATGGGAGCATATTCTTTCCAGAGGCTAGTTCTTCATCAGGTGCTCCACCAGTTCAGCCACAGCAGCCGCCAGCACCTCCACAGTATGCACATGTTCCTCCACAGTACCAGACTCTCTCTGCTAGCATGCCGAGTACATTCTCGTCGGGCTTTGTGCCAGGCATGATGGGAGGCACATATCCAGCAGGATCATCCTCTGTGGGTCCATCTTTTCACAGTGAGGGCATGATGGCGGGTTCTTCAGTTCCACCATTCAGCAGTGGCATTCTTGATCCTTCTAGTGATGCACCGGAGACCTCTGACATAGCAGCGAGGCTCTCTACTTCTATCTTTGGCTATACACCTCCTGTGCATCCCGACACTTCCGCTTCCTTTGGTACTACTGATCCCACTCTTGCTCCTCCCTCTGAGATCACTGTATCAGATTCTATATATCTTATGCCTCCTCTCTCGCATTTGCATGAAGGACTTCATCTTTGGTCAGGGGCTTCACCTAGTGAAGGAGGAAATGGAGGAAACGGTGGCAATGGACAGGAGTGACTGCAGCTACAACTTCTCCAGGCCCTTTTATGGATGTTTGATGACAAAGGAGGAGAAGTGTTGGATTAAAACTTCATTTTTCAGATCAAGACAGTAGCAGCTGCCCTGACCGGTCTGACCGGTCAGGGTGACCGGTCTGACCGGTCAAGTGTAGTTGGCTGTGGAACTTTGTAATAAATCTCGAATTCTATTCCTTTGTGGACTTGAGAACTTGTAATGTGTGCTATTGTGTGTGTAAGACCTTATTTCTGCTTCTAAGTAACTTTGTGTTAGTATATGATGCATGGATTGATTGGTGGTTGTTTTTATCCCTTGTATGTGTGCTGACTGGGGCTGACCGGTCTGACCGGTCACCTTGACCGGTCTGACCGGTCAGGCACCTGAAAGCACACATACATTTCTTTGTGCGCCTTTTCTTGTCATATGCATCACGGATAGTTTTGTACACACACTTGTTGCACCCCACGGTTTCTGAGATACAGGGAGAGCTCCCATTTTTTTATTGAGAAATGTGTGCTCTTGGCATGTGAGGCCAATTTTGAAATTCCATTCGAAGCACACATTAAGGGGGAGCTCACACTATATCTAAGAAACTAAAAGAGCTTAATTGTCATATTTGTAAGCTTTAATCGAGTTGTCATCAATCACCAAAAAGGGGGAGATTGAAAGTGCATCTAGGCCCCATGTGGGTTTTGGTGAATTGTATGACAAAACGATTAAAGGACTAACTTGTTTGCTTAAGACTATGAGCAGGTTTTTATTTGTACATTCATGTTGTGATGTTGAATTATATATGAAATGAATGTTCTTTGGCTCATAATGAGAAAGGCAAGCAAGTGTGTGATCTCTTTGTGCAAAAATAAATGAATGACAAGCATGAGTATTGATATATTTTGGACAAGTCAACAAAGGTATATCTATGTGGTTCCAATCTATGAGAAAGCTTGTTAATATATGAAGGGATCATTCAAAGTGGAAATTGCAAGGCTTCATGCATTTACACCAAAGGGACATATGCTTATGTGATATACGTTGGTCTCATTGTTGGAAGCTTGCAATGGTTTGAATGTACTTTGTCAATCAAGAACAAGCATTTGAAGAGTTCTTTCAAATGGGATTTCAAAATGATGAAGCAAAGCTAAACTCAATATGGCAAGGGTAAGTGGTGAAGAAATCAACCGAGATGACTAGAACGAGGGACTAAGCAAGCTTTGGCTAAGCGACGGCTTTCCATGTGTGCAAATTGCTAAGGTGAAGTATCTAGGTCCGTGGGGTTTCGAAGAACCATATCCAAGCTTTGTTGAGGGAAGCAATGCAAAGCATCAATTAGTTGTGATTGATAAAATGGAGTGACTTAAGGATTCAAATACACTTTGTCAATAGATGATGGAAAATCCTAAGTCACTAGCTCAAGTATGAAATTGCTCAAGAAAGTTAGCAATGTTGAAAGCCCTCAAGTTGACAACTATCAAAGTATGGCATTGATCAAAACTTGGAAACTCAAGAGGATGTCTTTGTGTTTATATTTATCCTTGAGTATAGGTACGCCGTACTATCAAGAGGGATGCAACATTTGCTTATTGACAAATATCAAAAGTGCTCAATAGTTAACCCATGTGAGAATAGCCTTGAGAGAGACACAGAGTGTACTAACAAATCCCAGCTCAACTAAACATCGTGTGGTTTTATCTCCGGATGAAACCTTGATCTAACTTGTGAGTTTTTGGGACAGACCTGACCGGTCTGACCGGTCAAGGGGACCGGTCTAACCGGTGTAGGCTCTAACGGCTAGTTTTTCAAATCAGCTCTGGCTGACCGGTCTGACCGGTCAGGGTGACCGGTCTGACCGGTCAGGACAGAGCTCCAACGGCTAGTTTTTGTGTGCTGGGGTATTTATACCCCTCAGCCCCCCTCTTGGTGGGCTGCTGCTTCCACACGACTTTGACATACTCCAGAAGCCAGGAAAGCCCTCCCCAATCTCTCTTTGTGAGATTTGTGTGATATTTGTGATATCTTTGAGTTGGGTTGAGTGAGCAAGATTGAGTGAGCATTAGAGAGCAAAACAAGAGCAACCATAGCTTGAGCACTTCGATTCGCTGTCAAGAAAGCAATTTGAAGCATTTGTTACTCTTGGAGATTCTTCCTCCTAGACGGCTAGGCGTCGCCCGGTGAGCTACCAAATTGTGTGGTGAGCCTCGGGATTGTTTGTGCAGGTTGTGCTTCACCTCCGGAAGGGAAGAAGCAAACTAGTGGAAGGAGGAGATAGCTTGACCTAAGTGGTGGTCGCATAAGCTTCCTCAACGGAGAGTAGGATTCACCGTACCTTGGTGGTTGCTTGGTGCGAGCGGTGAATCCGAACTTCGGGAAAACAACTTCTTGTGTCTCCGTTGTGGTTTGCCTCACTTGTTGATTTCTAGCATATTTTGTGCTTCCGCTTCGATCTACTTGGGTGTGCTTATATTGTGTGCAGGGATAGCTTTTCCTTGCTGAATATCACCTACAGAAGCAACTCACTAAGTTTGGTTCATGCTAGAAGTCAAGAAGAAGCTCGAGCTGCTGTTGGGGGAGTGCACTGCACGTCACCGGTCTGACCGGTGTGGAGCACCGGTCTGACCGGTCACCCCCTGGCAGTATATCGCCTATTCACCCCCCCTCTAGGCGACATCAAGGTCCTTTCAGTATTGTTCTGAATCATATCTCCCATGAAAAGATGAAATGGTAAATTTAATTTTAGCATAAGGATCATCGTTACCTTGTCGATGTCGAGTTTTGTTACCTCCCATACCCATTTTATTGAGTTCAAGTCTTTTACGCATCTTCTTCTCGCTGGCCAGCCTGTGATCAATCAAACCATCAGGACCATACACAATGTCGTCATCGAGGTCATCAATATCCTCGACCTCCGCATCTTTAGTCTTGGGGACAGTCTCAAGCGCCTCAACTCGTCCGGCCAAGGTGGCCACTCGCTTGTCCACACTCTCAATCGCATGATTGCCATCTCCGATTTCCTTCGTTAATTTGCTCATCTCGTCAATCAGGGAATCCTTCAATTCCTGCAACTGACTAGATAAAACAGGCACGTCTTCTGGCATGGTTAAGTATTAGTAAAGACCCTATGAACTATGTGGTTGGTTGGTGGAATCACACCCTCACACACGTCTTACCGAGTTCTTACCAAGTTCTTACCAATGCAAGCAGTGGATGGTACAACCGGTGGCTGGTTCGTGATACCTGTGAGGAAGTGGTACCAAGATTGCAAGGGTCCTTCACTGTACTGATCTGAAGTATCTTTTTGTAGAGCTTAGGACAGGCACAATATGTATATGTGGAGCAAACAACGAAACAGAGTAGCAAAGTTCAATAAGTATCCAAAGTACAAGTCACAATTGCTGGCTAAGATGTGTCCTAGACGTAGCACAACAAGGTGAAACAAAGAACAATGGAAAAAGCTCAAAGAACCAGCAAAATGGCAGTGCCGTAATTTTTGTACTAAGAGTGCCAAAAGGGCACTAGTAGGAATCACAGGTGTTTTCGATTTTCTTTTTTTCTTTTATTTTTTTGATATTTTTCTTTGAACAGGGATAGCAAAAATAGGAACCACAAAAATTGGCACCTTCAACAGAGGTGGAATGTGGCCTATGGAATTTCTGGAACAATCATGAAAATACCTGAAACAACTTGTGAATTTCAAAACTATTTTTCCTGATTTTTTTTAATTTTTCTGAGAACGGTCTGACCGGCGAAGTAGGTAAATCGTATGTGCAACTTTTCGTTGCCAAGCTGCTATAAAAAAAAGAGCCAAAACGGAGCACCAAGCGAAAAGTTATGGCCGTTTTACCGAAGGTACCTCAAGTTATGTTTTCGGAGAGGCACAACTCGGCAGATAAAACAGCAGCGGCTAGGGCAAAGCTTCCTTATCCGATCACGGCTGAGCAAAACTTCTCAGCAACCAAAACCAAAGGTAAATCCTCCCTGGTATGTGTAGCAAGCAATAGGTATTCGCCAGATGAAACAAGGATTAAGTATGCGATGCAAAAGGCGACTAAAACGGCTTGCAACCTATCTAGGGTTTGCGCGGCGATAGTTCACACAAGGCGGCTAGCGGGGGCAAGTCGAGTAATGGGGTGGATCGACTTGTTGTTTGGGTAAAGGTGGATAGGATAGCGGCGGAAACAAACACACAAGCAAGAGGCGGTTGAACTACGACGACGAACACGACCTAAACCAGCAACAAGACTCAACCACGGACACAAACTCAACAAAGCGAACTGAAACGAAATTGCAAGGCTAAACATAGGGTTCTAGGACAGCGGATTTTTTTGTAGGCTTTTTGTGGACTATGGGATGAAGGCGAAAAAGACAAACTAGGGTAAGCCTGATGGTAATACCAGAGCCTCTGATTGATAGAAACTAGGGTGCCCGATCATCCGTCAGGTGAAGGATAACTCGTTTTTGGGCAGAGCACGACGCACCGATCCGGTTTCAGATCCAAAGACCCGAATCCCTGCAATCTTAGCACCACAACTCCTCTGGTTATCAACCGTGTCACAAACCGGTTGACCTTGCCGAGAAGGCTAATCTCTGCCTGCGAAACGAAGAACACAAGCAAGAACTCGAAAGAACGCAGCACTCAATAAAGTGACAAATTGCAGATGAATGATTAAGCACTAGAGTTGGGGTTCCACAAACCGATGAACGGTGAAACTGTATCACACAGAATAATCTAAGCAAAACCCGAGTCTAAACGACGGCGGCTGCTGAGTCTAATAGCCTAGGGGCGCCCTAGGGTAGGGGCGCCACCAGGGTGGGCGTCCTTGAAAGCATCTAGGCCCTCTAATTGTGTTTTGGTAATTAATGATAACCATATTGGACTAACTATTTCGTTGAGGATATGAGAATAGATTAGTCCGGTGAGATGGTTGAGCTTCAATGGTGAATTAACATTGGATATGTATATTGGAACCAAGGAAGCTCAAGGCAAAGGTAAAAGATATGATATTTTTTTTACCGGTCATGAGGTGTTTAGAGAAGATTTTTGACCGGATTAATAGGCTAGATAGCCGTACTATCAAGAGGGGTCAATTTCATCTGCATGACGAGTTTCTAGTGCCACTTTGCTCAAAAGGTTGCATTGCATGCATGAGATCTAACTTCGTTGAGAAAGTGGGAATAGAAAAGAGAAATAATGTGTGCTGAATGTGGTACTGAGGACGGTCCGCAGGCTACTGGCGGACAGTCCGCTGGTGGCGGACAGTCCGGTCAGTGGCAAGCGGACGGTCCGCATGTCATCTATCCTGATGTGAAATTGACTAAGTGTTGGAAGGGTCTGCCGAGTCTTTGGAGGCGGACGGTCCGCTGGAAATGGCGGACAGTCCGCCTGTCTTTTTTGTGAGGCGGACCGTAGGTGGCGGACCGTTTACGCAGGAGCGTGTTCTAGGGGTTCCAGGCCTCTTTTATATGGCGGACGGTCCGCGGTTATGGTTTGTGGGTCCTTAGTCGCGTGGAGAGCTGTGCGTCTAACTCTGAAGCGGACGGTCCGGCCTGAGGGGGCGGACGGTCCGCCTATCGCGTAACGGTAAACTCTGACACGTTTGACTTTTGGGACGTAGCCGTTGGGGCTTAGGCGGACGGTCCGCCATGTGGGTAGCGGACGGTCCGCCGGTCCCCTGTTTTCACGGGATTTGAAGGTAACGGCTAGTTTGGAGGTGGGGGAGTATAAATACTCCCCCCACGGGTTGGGAGAGGCTCTCTTGGCACTTCTGAAGCACATTTGCAATACTTGAGCCTTCTTCCACCTCTCATTCACTCCTATTGCTTAGAGTTGCATTCTTGTGAGTGTGAGAGAGTTCTAGTGCATTGCATCAATAGTTTGAGCTTTGGGGCACTAGAAGTTCATCAAGCAAGCGTCATCGACTTGTTACTCTTGGAGGTTGCCGCCTCCTAGACGGCTTGGTGGTTGTGGCCGGTTGAAGCACTTCAAAGAAGATTGTGAAGTTGCTCCCGCCTTGATTGTGAGAGGTTTGTGCTCACCTCACCGGAGTGGGAAGAGCAACACTAGTGGAATCGAGGTTTGGAGAGGTTCATTGATTCAAGCCGGCTCATACATCAAGCGAGGTCTTGATAGAGGAGCGGTTGAAGCTTTGGATCCACCTCAACGTGGATTAGGGGTGACCGGCAAGTCATCGATACCACGGGATAAATTTCGTCTCTCTTGTTCGGTTATTTCTTGGCTCTACTTGCTTACCTCTTTTAATTTGAGCAATTTACTTTCCTAGAGATTAATTTGTATCTTGTCACCCTAGGTTGCAAACCTTGACATAGGCATAGACTTGGTAGAAATAGGTTTCACCTTGTGTTACTAATAAAACTTGTTGAGTTTTGTGATTGAAGTTTAAAACCGCCTATTCACCCCCCCTCTAGTCGGTATCCTAGATCCTACAGTCCTCAACATGGGCCGAAGGCCCGACACGATACAAGGCCAAGTTGGTCCAAAATAGGTGGCGTAGCACCTTGTCGTGGTCACACAGAATGATCCACGAACCTTCTGGAGCTAAGACCAGAACCAAAAGAACGGCATCGTCGTCCCGATTCCAACGCATCCAAAAATACCTCGTTTGGATGTCGGATGAAGGAGATATTGTCGAAACCGTGCAGAAGTGTAGGCTGAATCTGAAACGAACGTGACGACCGAATCAGCGACGACTTACAACTTAGAGAAGACGACATGTAGCGTGTATGCAGCATAGCGATGTCCTCATCACTTACTAGGCTAGGCTCAGTAGGCTCAGATGAGGTTCGGAGCTGACGCGGAAGAGAGAGAATAGGAGAAAAGCGACTCGCTAGTGAGTAGTTCGGCGCTGGCGCGGAGACATAAATGCAAGTAGATGATGGAGCCGTTGCCGTTTCCTTTGCTCATGACATAAGCAAGGAGTCAAAATAGAGGACGGACATAAGCAAGGAGATTAAATAATCTATGGCCGAGGGACCACGTAAGGCACTGCTCCGTGTCAGCCGGTGAAGTCGCCAGCACGGCTGCGGCTGCAGACGCCCTGAGGGCCTGTTTAATTCGTGTGAAAGAGTGAAAAGTGTATGTATTGGGTTGCGTGTATAGAGAGAAGAAATGAACTGACACGGTTCTCGATGTAGTACGAGGTAGGAAAGTGACGTGAATTAAACAGGGCCTGAGGGCACTTTCGGGGACTCGCTGGGCTGCTGGCTTCCTCAGTTAACGCCAGGAAAATTAGGGAACGGGCGCTCTTAGGGCAGGCCCAACGCAGAAGGTAAAAAGTAGTGGCCTCAGGAAAGTGATTGGCCACATGGACAGAGAATTTCTGAGACCACTAACCTCCAAACCCCACATCTCCTGGGGCCTGTTTAGTTCCCACCGAACTTTTGAAACTTTGAAACTTCACTATTCATTAAAGAGAATCTTACATGCATAGAGTACTAAACGTATGTTAATGACAAAATCCATTCCATAACCCCCGGTAACTTTGCGAGACGAATCTAATGAGCCTAATTTGGCCATGATTAGACAACGTCGTGCTACAGTAAACAATCTCTAATGACAGATTAATTAGGCTTAATAGATTCGTCTCGCGATTTCCCGTCCATCCGTGTATTTAGTTTTATAATTAGATCATGTTTAGTCCTCCTAATCTTCGATTTAGAATTGGAAACTTTCTTTCGCAAACTTACTTTCCAATCTAAACAGGCCCCAAGTTTCATTTGTTCTACCTTTGGCATTAGCCTTTGTCAGATGCATTTGCTGCCTTTCCGTCCCATGTCTCTTGCTTTTGCCAGTGAAGCAACAAGTGACTCTGCAAGCTGCTCTGTGCCTCTGCAACGCTACCACTGTCTACCAGGTCGGACTCTGTCCTACATGGATGTTAAGGCAACCGGCCAGCCTCGAGGGATGGGCCTGCCCTTAGGCTGTGCGCAATGGGTACTGCAAGCCATTCGGAACGCCGTACTGCAGTACCAAAACCGCTGCAGCGGGTACTGGGAGGCCTACGGCAAACAAGCGGACGGGGGCGTCGTCCGCTACTGCTAGCGCGGTGCCGGGCGTCCGCTACGCGCTCACGTGGCGCGGGGCCCGCGCGCCGGCTCCAACGATCCGCGCCTGC
>CM014272.1:12646594-12668987 GCA_004135705.1 Alloteropsis semialata
GAGGTCCGTGCTCGACTCGCTCGCGGCGCTCAAGCGGCCCGCGCTCGCGCTCCTGCTGGCAGGCGCGCTGCTCGCCGCGACCGCCGGGGGCCCGCACGCGGCGGCGCTGGCCGCCTCGGGCGGGCGCGTCGGCGGGTCCGCCTTCTCCTCGTGCTCGTCCTCGCTCCCTCCTACGGGTACAGCGCGCCGGCGCCGGAGAGGAGGCCGGGGAGGAGGCGCCCCTGGGAGGGGGTGGGCCGGCGCGCAGGGGAGGGGGAGAGGGAGCTCCGGCCGGCGCGCAGGGGAGGGGTAGGGGGCGGCGGGGAGAGAGAGGAGGGAGGGAGAATGGCCGACGGGGGAGAGAGAGGGGGATTAAAAAGATTAAAAAAAACTGATGCGTGGGTCCCACAGCTGGTAGTTGAGATAGAGTATGGGATTTAGTGTACGACGAGTGCGGGAGAAGTTGTACTGGAGTATGGAATTTGGATGACTAGGACAGAATATTCCTTTTAGAGGATTCATATAGAGGACGACCAGTGCGGACAGCCTTAGATCCGCCCCTGCGTCGGGAGGACGGGCCCACATGTCGGCGCGAAGTATCGATGGGGAGCGAAACGCCAGGTGAATTCAAGAACCAGCGGAACTTTTTAAGGCCTTGTTTAGATTGGGTGAATTCGATTGAATTTAATGATTGGAGATGCATTGGGAATTGAAAAAGTAGAGAGAATGCATGTAGTTCAATGCGTTGCCTTTTGATTGAATTAGTGCCTTTTCGCGAATCTAAACAGGGCCTAAGTAGGAGAGAGGAGAGAAGGGAAGGGAGAAAAATTCTCGCCCGTCTCCTCCACCAGATCCGGCCGGTCGGGTGCCATGGCGCTGCGCTGCCTTGCCAGGAGGGTCGGCATCCCCACTCTCCGGCAGGCTTCGGGCCCCCGCGTGTCGCCGTCGGCGGGCGCATCTCGGCCTCTCACCTCCGGCTCCTATCAGGTCCGCGCGCGCCCCCTCCCCATCTCCCCCCTCTGGATCGATCGGTTGTACCTGTCCTCGAATCACCGACCTGCGCGGTTAATTACGCTACCATCGCTGATCATTCCTTCTTTTTCGTACAAGCGTCATCCTCTTCCATGCTAATTTCGCACACGGATCATACGCCACTATTTTGCTGCAATATGAAATTGACCAGGGGGGAGCGCAAAGCATTTTTTTTTTTGCATGCTGGCTTGAATCAACAGCTTATGCCTCACACACAGACCTCAGGATGCATGGTAGCTGAAAGCTGGCTTCCTGGCTCCACTAAAGGAGCTGTCAGCAGTAGATGCATGTCAAGCAAATAGTTCTAGAGGGAAAAAGTCATTAATGGCCGCATTCCCTTGTCAGGATTCATGAAGTAACCATAATGATATGCTCACTGAGGGCCTGTTTAGATGGCCAATTTGCCAAAAAAATTTGCCATTTTTCACTATTCATCAAAGGGGATCTTACATGCATGGAGTATTAAATGTGTGTTAATGACAAAACCCATTCCATAACCCCTAGGTAACTTTTCGATACGAATCTAATGAGCCTAATTTGGCCATGATTAGACCACGTCGTGCTACAGTAAACAATCTCTAATGACGGATTAATTAGGCTTAATAGATTCGTCTCGCGATTTCCCGTCCAACCGTGTATAGCGCCTTATAATTAGATCATGTTTAGTCCTCCTAATCTTTGATTTACCATTACTACAGTAAACGGTAACTTTCATTCTTACTCAACTAAACAGGCCCTGAATATATTTGCAGTCTATGAGAGTCCACTGTCTTCAGGTCAGCAAATTAATACGACATGACTCTTCAAATGTTTGCTCCCTTGAGCTTTTGTTTTGTTGCAATTAGATAGTACAGACCCTGGCTGGTGGGGTTTTAGTTAATCTGTTACTGGGATAAGGATAACCACTATGGTTGCACAAGGCGCTGTTATGGGGAAGTTTTCTTCTCCTTTTAAAACCCAGTATGAGAAATATTTTAGATCATCCTATTGCTGGCCAACAATTTTATATCCGGGGGTCTTCGGCACCCCGCGTGCGCCGTCGGCGGGGGCATTTCGGCCTCTCACTTCCGGCTCCTATCAGGTGCGCGTGCCCTCCCTCCCTCCGCATCTTCTGCTCTGGATCGGTCGGACAATACTTTGTCATTGAATCGTCAACCTGCACGGTTAATTGTGCTAGGTCAGTCGCTGTTGATTTATCACATTTTCGTACGAGCGGCACCCTGTTGTGTTCGTGCGAATTTCACGCACCGATCATTTGTTACCATTTTGCTGCAAAATGAAATTGACCAACCTTCTGTGGTAGTTGTCAACAAGGGGTTCAAAAGGACGAATTTTTGTTCGCAAATAGCCTGAATCAACAGCTATTGCCTCTCACACACACCGTCCCCAGGATTAGGATACATGGTAGCTGAAATTAAGCTGGCATCGTGAGTTCCTGACGATGCCGTAAAGCTGCTCTGCCATATGCACGAGCTTCCTGATGCACGAAACCAGTCGATGCTTGTCAAGCAAATATAGTTTTAAAAACATTGATGTGGTCCTTAATGGCAATCATTATAATCCTTTGTTTTTTGGTGCTTCCTGCAGACAGTTACAATGATACGCTGTCCAAACTGGTAACAATGATATACTTGGCAAACTGGTTTTCACTTGTGGTCTAGGAGAGTTCATCCATCTTTGGTGCCACAAAACTAATACAGCTAAATCTGCAAATATTTGCTGCCTAGGAGCTTTTGATTTATAGCAATGAGTAGGTACTACAATACCCCATGGTTAGTGGGGGTTTTAAGTTTAACCCAGGGACTAAGATAACTACTATCAGCCTATCCGGTTTAGCTTGTTACAGCTGCAGCAAACTCATTAACCCGGCTATAGATGTGCTAGCTAACTGCTGCAGCTGCAGCCACACCCAGCAAGCTAAACCAAACACAGCCTATTGCTATGCTCTGATGCATGGAAGTTTTCATCTCCTTTCAAGATCAATTGCAAGGGAAAGTTAGATCATTCAACGTTATGCTTAGATTGTTTCTGTTGTAATGTATTACACGCATGTGAACATATCCTTACATTATTAGCCAACTAAAGTGATTTCTCACCAGTATATGTAATCTCTGCGACCCAATTAGTAACATTCACAATGTAAGATGACTGCATTCTTAATTGATGTTGACGGATACCAATATTAGGGGTATCCAATTACAGCGAAACATAGCAGGTATGCACGGACGCATGCGTATACGCGACGCTGCGGTTCAGGGCGGAGCAGCAGAGCGGTCACGTGGGCGAACGGAGCCTGCGCAGCGCGTGCGTCGGCCTTGCGCTACAACACTGCAGCAGGAGCAAGCCAGGCACGCCCTGCTAGTACACCATGCTAGTCAATTAAGGAGGGGCTTACGCCATGCATGCAAGCCAGCATGCATTGCTGGTCCAAGTGGTGGCTATTGAGCCAATGGCCACGCGCCGACTGCCCCTTGGCCCACTCCCACGCATGCACGCAGCTGCTACTAAACTACTCGGACAAATCAGACTGCATGGCCCCTGGGCACATGCATGAGCCCCGCTGGGCCCCAGCCTCTCTTTTCCGGCCGCCCGCCCGAAGCATGCACTACCTGCTCCTCTGCGCGTACCCTCGAGGAGCTGGACGTTTCGCCCGAGGAGTTGGCCTAAGGAACCCCCAGGTAGTCTTCGCTCGGGTGGCTCTTGCTCGAGTGGTCGCTCGGGTGGCTCCCGCCCGAGTGGCTTTCGCTCGGGTGGTTTCCGTCCCGCTCGTCCGACTAGTCTCCGTTCGCCCGACTAGTTCTCCGTCTCCGACTGGTTCGCACCTTCGCAACGAAGCAACCTCCGAGAAGACCGTAGCACCCGAAGTCAAGCTGCTACACTGTGCCAACCACTCCCTGACACCACTGGCAGCAGCAGGGCATGGCTACAGTACTCGAAAGGACAACGGGCCCCACGACATGGGCAGGCACTCCTCCTTTTCTCCCTTTTTACCGTGTACTCTATCTCGTTTTCTTTCCATTTTTACAGTCCCCCCTTGAGATATAAAAGGGGAGTCTGGCCTCCTGCGCGAGGCAGAGGGACTCGGGTCCTCCTCTCACTCTCTCACTGTTCCTCTTCCTCCAGCCAGACTTGGCTCTCACTCCAGAGACTTGGGAACTCATCCCTCTCTCGCCCTGTTTGTACCCCCCTACTACAAACCAGCGCAAAGAACACGAGCAGCGCAAACTGGACGTAGGGTGTTACTCTCCGGAGGCCCGAACCAGTATAAATCCTTGTGTCCCCCTTTTGCGCAACCGTCCGAGGCCTGACGCGCACTCCACGATTTTATTTGCCGGCGGTAAAGAACCCCGACAGTTGGCGCCCACCGTGGGGCCTTTGCGCGTCACGTCTTTTTCTTTGCAGGTCTCGGATGGCCAACACCATCGAGAGTTAGCCGCTGAGGCGCGCGTGCGCTCCAGCGACTCCCACTTTGTCATCACCATGGACGGGGTTGGCCGGAGCCGTTCCTCAGCCCCTTCGCGCCTCACCGTCGAGATCACCCCGCGCCATCTCCGCGGCTATCGCGGCGTCTTGGCCGCGCTCCGTGCCGACTCCACAGCCGCCACGACGTCCTGGCCTCGCAGCAACCACCACGTCTCAGCGACGCTCCGCGTCGGCCTCGCAGCCGTCGCGGCGTCCTGACCGTGCTCCGCGTTAGCCTCGCAGCCGTCGCAGCGTCCCGGCGGAGCTCCAGACGGCCTCCTAGCGACCACTGCGTCCCGTCCCCGCTGCACGGCCGGCGTCCACGCGCCCGGGCAAGTCGGAGACTGCACGGGCGAGACGGAAACCACTCAGACGGAAGCCACTCGGGCTCGACCGGCGTAGGCACGCGCGCGGCTCGACCGGCGTCGGCACCTCGTGTGTTGCCACTGCCCGCGCGGGCTGCCTGGGGAAGCGGCTTGGAAGCCGTGCCAGCCGGGCTCGGGCACACGCGCATGCGCTGAGCACGCCGCCCGCCCCCGCGCTCAAAGAAACCTGGCTGATGTCTCATTCCTCTTGCTTCGACAAACAGAGGCTTAAGCAGAACAGAAGCTAGCAGGAAGCCTCGTCTTCCCCTCTATTTTCTCTATTGCATTAAGCATCTCTTGGCTGTTACGTGTGCACGTGCGTACACCACATGGGCAGCCGGCCGGCCGTGCATGCATGGCACACCCATACGAAAAAATGGCACTGGCTGGGCGTCGCTTTCTACGTCCACTTGTTCCTGACTAGCCGCGCGCCCTTGGCCGGACACTCAGCACCAACACCGATAACGACGCCGTCACCAGCAATGACGACCACGACGACAGCGACGCCGGCGGTGACCGTGGCGCCACCAACAACGGCTCGACCAGCAGCGGCCATGGTGGCCAGTAATCCAACGGCCACGGTGGTAACAAACCCGACGGGCAGCAGCTGCCCCGGACGGTGTAAACTGTCCCAGTCAACGAACGCCGCGCCGACCGGCGGGACTGCCTCGACCTGCGGGCACTACACCGAGCGACGCCAGCTTCATCGACCAACGAGACTCCGACCCGCGCTCCGCACCGTCGCAAGTCTCTTCTACTTCGCCTCGCACCACGCCTCTACTTCGCGACGACCGACCCCACGGCGCCCGACGACCTCGCGTTCCTCGACCCCGCGGTCGGGGAGCGCATCTCCGAGGGCTCCGGCACTGCAGAGCCATCAACTCCTCAGCTTCGACGACAGAACGCCAAAACAGCTAAGTCGCTCTTATCTCTTAACTCGTACACGTTACGATGTTCTTTTTCTATCGCTTACCTCCAAGTGGTACCCGACCCCGCGACTGGCGGGGGAGTGGACTTCGCTCGGGGGCTCGCTAACGACGCACTCGCACAGTCAACACGGCACGCATCCGATCCGCGTCCGATTGTTAAGATTGAGAACAGGGTAACAGCAGGAAGGGCCGGATCGTGCTGGTCGGACTGCGAGAAGCCTACGCCCTAGCGGCTACGGCACTCGCTCACCGGCAACCGGACCTCTCTTCCGCTGTCCGGCCCGACTTTTACTATCTTAATAACAAGGCAAGGATCGGACGAGCGTTAAAAATGAACAAACGCGATAAAGTTTGTTCTCGTAGCCAAAAATTGTTGGGCACCGCAGCCCCGACCACGCACATCCAACTAATCGCCCTCCTTCGGGGCAATCCCGTCTCTCATAAGTTTCAGGGAACGCATGGCGCCAACGCCGGCGCCAACGGCGACGTCCCCGACACCGGTAACAACGACAACCGCACCGGCGGCCGCAGCGACGCCGATAGCGACCTCAGCGCCACCAACAACAACCGAGGCGGAGTCTACTCGGGCGGGACGGAAAACTGGTCGAGCGAAGCGAAAAACTACTCGAGCGAGTCGGACAACCACTCGGACGGAAACTACTCGGGCCACAAACTACTCGGGCGACCAACTCCTCTCTTGGCCACATCACAGCTGTGACGACAACTTTCTGCAAATGGCCAAGGCTGCTGGCCACAGGCATGAATGACACCTAGGTCCAGCCGTGCGTTGGCCTGTTGAATATTGCCTTCGCCAGTTCGCTTGTACTTGTACGTGCGTCTTCCCGAAGAGTCATCGCCTCGGCGCTCGGCTGCTCGAGCTCGACAAGCACTGGCGAGCCACTGCTGAGAACGCGTCCTGTCAGCGGTGAGGTATGGCGGCTGCCAGACCTCGCCATACTGGTGGATCCGCCTCTGCCGGCACTGCTGCAGCCTCGCGGCCTCCGGCGGGGTCGCGGTGTGCGGCGAGTCAGTAGGAGCACACCTCGGGCGCGGCGACCGGCAGCAGGCCGGCCAGCTCCCCGCGTTGGAGCACACGGTGGCGTGCCCGGCGAGCTCCCCGCCCTCGGCGGACGACGACAGGACCGGCGAGTCCCCCACACGGGAGCCTGCG
This sequence comes from Alloteropsis semialata, assembly GCA_004135705.1. NCBI lineage: Eukaryota > Viridiplantae > Streptophyta > Magnoliopsida > Poales > Poaceae > Alloteropsis > Alloteropsis semialata. The sequence continues at coordinate 12,653,533 of CM014272.1, forward strand.
TCGGGTCCGGCAAGCTCACGGCCGCCTCGCCCCGGCCCACGGCTCCAGCTCGGAGTCGCCGTCTCGCTTCCGGCAGCACATCCAGCGAGAGGAAGCACATCCTCGTCCGCTTCGTGCTCACCGTCCAGGAGGCGTAGATCTCGGGCGCGCCGACAACGTACCACGGCGCCACCAGCATCAACAACGACAACGATGGGGCAGCAGCGGCGACGGCCACAACAACGCCGACCACGCCGATAACGGCGTCGGCGACTGCAGCGACGGCCGCCTGACCACCGCCACTCCGACAACGACTCGACCGACATGGCACTGCCCGACCGACGGCAGGCGGCGCCAAAGGACACCCTAACATGTGAAATGTTAAACACAACGACGACCCCAACCATTCGCCGGTCTCGTCGGCGACCGCCCACTCGGCCGCAACGGGCAACACGAGGCTCGGGGGCTTATCAGTCCAGGCCCGAGGGCGACACGCCAACTCCCCCGACATAAACGCACGTCAAGCTAAGTCTTATTTCTATACTACCGTTTTATTTTTTCCGGTTACTGCATATCTCGACATGCATCTCCGGATTATAGCCGGCTACCCTTGGCGTGTTTCCGACCACTTATACAGCCCGAGCGCTACACGAGCAGTCGGGCTACGGCCAACGGATGCGTCATGCGCACTCTTTCTCCGCCAGTTATTTTCTTTTTCCTCTTACGCAAGTCGCTAAAGTACTCGGGGAGCACACGCCTTAAACCATGAAACCTCGTCCCGCGCGCCGCCTACACCTAAGCCTCCCCGCCGAGGAGTGTGGTCTGCGGTAAGCAGTCCTCTCTGTGAGCAGTGGTCGGCAGGACTAGGTGCTTAAACGTAAAAGGATAACTACCCGAGGAAGATAATAGACTTACAAGAGCTGGAATTAGAATTTCTCTCGCACATCGCCAAATGCTTTTTCCTCCGAATTAGTATTTATGGCACCGCATACTACTATCCTTCATTTTTCTTTTCCAGGAACGAGTCTTGGATCCCCGAGCTTGCCGCCTACGCTCAGAGGCAGGGCACCGGGACGGACGACTTCGACGGTTGACATGACGGGTGCTTACCACGGGAGTTCAAAGGCTGGCCCGTCGAAGGGTTCGACAGCCGCTCCCGGGCGCCTTGTCGAGTGTGGGGCAGGAACGGGTGGGTCCACTAGCGGCCAGTACCCTGGTGCACGAGCACCGAGGGCACCCCGACCTGCGTTCGAGCCCAGCGGCACCCGACCCCCTTGTACCTTATCGCAAAGAGGCAATGAGCCCTCGTGACCAATCGAACGGTCACGGGATCAAGGGGGTTGGGCGCAGGGGATCTATTGAGGTCAATCACGAACTGATCCGATCCGACTCCCCTCCGAAGGGGCGTTGGGGCCTCACTCGAACTGACCCGTTTGTAGCTCAAACGAGAGCCGTGCTTCGGCCTGCGCGGCAAAGTATGATGCATCTCTTACCTTCCTTCCTATCGCAAGGGAAGCGTGAGGGGAAAACGCAAAAAGACGAAATGAATCCCCGTCCGGACGCAGGTCTCGGGATGCACACGGGGTCGGAATCGCAAACAGAGACCAACAGCATGGTCGCAGAACTCACAAAAAATCGCTATATACACATATAAACGCCTAAGCCTATGAGCGAGAGTACCACTCGCCCACAGGCTCGGGGGCTACACCCGGCGGGTGCGCTCGCGCGCCCCCGCCCGAAACTCCACCGCTTTCTCGACATAACGATAATCAAGCCCGCGAGCAAGTCTACGACTCGCTCCCAGGCTCGGGGGCTACTGACGGATACCAATATTAGGGGTATCCAATTACAGCGAAACATAGCAGGTATGCACGGACGCATGCGTATACGCGACGCTGCGGTTCAGGGCGGAGCAGCAGAGCGGTCACGTGGGCGAACGGAGCCTGCGCAGCGCGTGCGTCGGCCTTGCGCTACAGCACTGCAGCAGGAGCAAGCCAGGCACGCCCTGCTAGTACACCATGCTAGTCAATTAAGGAGGGGCTTACGCCATGCATGCAAGCCAGCATGCATTGCTGGTCCAGGTGGTGGCTATTGAGCCAATGGCCACGCGCCACCTGCCCCTTGGCCCACTCCCACGCATGCACGCAGCTGCTACTGAACTACTCGGACAAATCAGACTGCATGGCCCCTGGGCACATGCATGAGCCCCGCTGGGCCCCAGCCTCTCTTTTCCGGCCGCCCGCCCGAAGCATGCACTACCTGCTCCTCTGCGCGTACCCCCGAGGAGCTGGACGTTTCGCCCGAGGAGTTGGCCTAAGGAACCCCCAGGTAGTCTTCGCTCGGGTGGCTCTTGCTCGAGTGGTCGCTCGGGTGGCTCCCGCCCGAGTGGCTCTCGCTCGGGTGGTTTCCGTCCCGCTCGTCCGACTAGTCTCCGTTCGCCCGACTAGTTCTCCGTCTCCGACTGGTTCGCACCTTCGCAACGAAGCAACCTCCGAGAAGACCGTAGCACCCGAAGTCAAGCTGCTACACTGTGCCAACCACTCCCTGACACCACTGGCAGCAGCAGGGCATGGCTACAGTACTCGGAAGGACAACGGGCCCCACGACATGGGCAGGCACTCCTCCTTTTCTCCCTTTTTACCGTGTACTCTATCTCGTTTTCTTTCCATTTTTACAGTCCCCCCTTGAGATATAAAAGGGGAGTCTGGCCTCCTGCGCGAGGCAGAGGGACTCGGGTCCTCCTCTCACTCTCTCACTGTTCCTCTTCCTCCAGCCAGACTTGGCTCTCACTCCAGAGACTTGGGAACTCATCCCTCTCTCGCCCTGTTTGTACCCCCCTACTACAAACCAGCGCAAAGAACACGAGCAGCGCAAACTGGACGTAGGGTGTTACTCTCCGGAGGCCCGAACCAGTATAAATCCTTGTGTCCCCCTTTTGCGCAACCGTCCGAGGCCTGACGCGCACTCCACGATTTTATTTGCCGGCGGTAAAGAACCCCGACAGATGTACTTGTGAGGTCACCTTGGTGTCCTTCATTAAACTGGCCACGCATCAAATTGAATTTGGGATTAACTGAGTTGCAGAAGATATGGACTATATCCTTTGATTCATCCGAGGCTTGAAGAAATGTGCAATCATAAAAAGTGGTGTTGAGGAGGATTAATGTTTGTCAACATCTTTTTCTGCATCTCTTGAAAAGAAATTTGTTATACACCACTTTTTATGATTGCACATTTCTTCAAGACTCAGATGAATCAAAGGATATAGTCCATATCTTCTGCAAGTTAGTTAATCCCAAATTCAATTTGATGTGTGACCAGTTTAATGAAGGACACCAAGGTGACCTCACAAGTACATCAATTAAGAATGCAGTCATCTTAAATTGTGAATGTTACTAATTGAGACCATATGAACCCTCTTGTTGGCAGCCCGATGCGCAAGACAACTTTTCCTTAGTCCAATCATACCAGATTCGACAAACAAATTAAATCAAGATTTGTGCTCCAAACAGATCCGATTGGACAAAGACAAATCTATCTCCGTTTTCTTTATTTCCTTTTGGTTCTATCAACCTACATGTAGTTCAACCTTTCTTTAATTTCTCTGCATCTGTAAGAAGGCAATGTTTTTTTGCTGAACTAACTACGAAATTTGCACACAGGTTCTTCGTCGTTGTGGAACACCATCCAGTGAAGCTGTGGGGAACTTAGAGGTGAGCTCAGAATTGGATACACCCAAGGCAAAGCGTACTCGATCAAGAATCTCAAAGAAAAGTGGAACAGCTATGATGCTTCCACTCCATTTCCATTACGAAGATGTACTACGTCAGGATCTGTTGCTCAAACAGAATCATGCCAATATCATGCAAGTTCCTGGATTGTATGAGCTTAGATTAGTACCAAAAGGAGGTTCCGAATTGAGGGTCCCCATCGGGAAATTGGCTATGGAGATTTTGAGCGGCCAGAGATTCAAAGAGGTACAAACGGACCCTTTTGCTAAAGCAAGAAAGTCTGCTCGAACCAATCCATTCTTGGGGGCTAACAGAGACGGTAGCAACGCCTTTGCACGGCAGAGTGTTCTCCGAGGGCATGCAATGTACAACTTCTTGGTCAGAATGTTGACAGTGATGTCCATGCTCGATTCTCGGGCTGAAGTTCGTGAAAACACCATAAAGTTCTTCATGGAGACAGAGTTCTGTGAGTTCTCCCCAGAACTGGAAGACCACTTTGAGATCTTTGAGCATATCCGAGGGTTCAATGTGACTATCATCACTTCAGCCGACACAAAAGATGAGACCTCACTGCTGTGGAGCGGCTTCATTTTAAATGATGAGGGGGAAACCAAGTAAGGTGATGTTGCCAATCTTTCTTTCTGCTTAATCTCCCTGACATTGTACTTGCTTCCCTGCTTGGACTGAACCTTGTTGACTGTTTGGCAGGGGCTGAGTGCCATTGGTTGTTGCCAGAATGGTTTCAGAGTTTTGGTGGTTCTTGCTCTAGGAGTACAATGCAGCATCCATCAGTTTGTTAAACTGAATGAAGCCTGTGTAATTGTTATTTGTAGCAATGTATGGAGCTTTTGCTTACTTTTGGTACTATGGAGTTAATAATCTTAGGCTCTGATAAGCATATTTTTTGGTCATTTCTGTGGTTGCTGCTGGTAGTAACCAGGGCTAACCAGGGGGATTACTTCACGATGATCGATCATTTGCTGTCTCGGATTGTTAATCTATCCTATGGTAAGGATAATTTTCATGATATGCACGAGAAGTTATGTTTGTGCTATGTTTTGTTTTCTTTGCAATATTATTATGCTACTGCATGCTATGTCCCTGTCTTGTATGCACGTTTCATAATAAGCATATAATTAGCATTTCTCAGTCTTACCAAAATTATGCATGAAGATAATTTATAACCTTTGTTTTTGTCTACTTTGAGGTAAAGTTGTGAACCTTAGTTTCAGGAAGAATGTTCACCGCGTTCCTGTCAGTCGCGAGTGCCCTGGGCACCCCCTCGCTCTTTGCTGCCATGGTTCTCTCATTCCTCTCGAACATCATGGGCGGCCTCACCCACTACGGGATTGGTTCTGCTCCTGTCTTCTACGGTGCCGGTTACGTCCCGTTGGCTCAGTGGTGGGGCTACGGGTTCGTTATCTCTGTTGTGAACATCATCATCTGGCTGGGCGCGGGAGGCTTCTGGTGGAAGACGATCGGGCTGTGGTGAGCGGCGCAGTAAAACTGCGAGGTTCATTCCTTTTGTGTTGTTTTGGTAGATGGGGAGAAGGAAAACTATTTCCGAATTTGCGGTGGCACTGTCCACAAGTTTTGTCGTCGACATGATTGCAACCCATTCTTTTAGTTGGTATCGGTACATTTGTTCCCAACATTGCGGCGGCTAATTGCGATGCCAGGGTGCAGTTTTACTGGCAAAATTGATTATATCGAGTTATGCTCGATGCCCAATGGATCTGTGAAGAGATCATTCTCTTGATATGTGCCTATGATGATGGCCTTGCTTGCGCTGATTCCTTTTCATATTCGGATTCTGTTGCGACCCTCTTTGTTCATGTTCTGTGTTACACTGGTGTGCATCTTTCGATTGCTCACTGGATCTTGGTGCATACTGGGTACAACATATGCTAAGGTAACATACTATTGGCTTTGTTCCGAGGATCATGTGGATTGTTCTGGCATGATGCTCCTCGTACTTTGTTACATGCGGTTTACAGGGTGATGATTAAGTTAGTTTCTTTCTGAAAATTCTGGTGTTACATTGGTTCCGCTCATGCCTTGCTAGTGCATTACTTCCTGATGAATCCAAATTGCGAGTGGCCGCTTGACTTGACGCTGTTTTAGGTTTGCCTGAGAGTAAACTCTGAACTGAACAATTAGTTGCGTGGCCAAGGTATACACTGTTGGCGGCCACGAAATCATGACCATACATACGGTGTGCTTTCTTGCACCACTTTTTACTCCAGTAGATATACATGTTCTTTCAGTATACGCTGGGGACATCACATATTGGACCATCTGAATACGTCACCAATGGACAGATGGCACGATTCAGGTAACAAGTTCAGTGCGCAACTTCGACAGTTGAGATTCCCGGCGAACAAACATGGTCCTCCTGTACGGCCGTCATGCAAAGCGAACAAACATGGTCCTGCTGTATGCCCAAGAAAATGACCGGCACTTCCGTCGTGGATGCCGTCGGTAAACCCCAGAGGCCAAAGCACTCTTTGTCTCCCCTCAACCGAAAACCAGCAGCTCATGTTTTTATTAAAATCCAAATATGCCAACCATTTTTTTTCCATTGTTATTAACTGTTATTCTCGCAACAAAATGGAAGAACTGATTCGGAAAGAAAAATTGAGATGATGGTATCGATGGTGCTAGAGTTGATTAGATTGACGCAGATTCGGCCCAACATCCAGCTTCATAGATAGTAAAATGGAAGTATTTTTTTTCTTTTGTTCATAGATACTCCCTCCATTTCAGAAATGATAGATATATTTTTATCAGTGAAAAGTCAAGTTATACAAAATTTGACCAACAATTAGTCAAATTATATGCAAGTTTAGGATTTAAAATTTGTATCAATTGATTTATGATAGTAGTCTCTTTGGGATGACATTGGTTTTCTAAAAATTAAACACATATTCTAATAGAAATTGTTGGTCAAACTTTGTATAATTTGACTTTTCACTGATGAAAATAAAGCTATTATTTCTGAATGGAGGGAGTAATAAAATGAAAGGAGCTGAGCTCGCGCACACAAAACATGGTCATGCCAAGGGAGCACAGCTCAAGTCCGTTGCTATCTCAGGCCTGCACCTTTTCCAAAGTGGGCGGTGAATGTGGTGACGTGGAAAGACAGACACTGAAAGGGACCCAAATCCAATTCCCTCCTCTCTGACGACAAGGCCGGTGGTGAATCGCCGCCGGGCCGGGACAAAATATCGGCCAATTGTTTTAGTTCTGTCTGAAACTCAACCAAAAGTAATGTATTGAAAAACGTGTCCTTTTTCCTCTGTAACATGTTTTTCAATGTACTTTTTCAACCAACTTTCACCAACTAAACAAGGCCCTCGTCGAAATCGGGTATGTGCATGGCATCGAAATCTTTAATGAAAAAGTCGCAAAAAAAAGAGGCAACATGCACAACTCCATCTATCTGATGCGGCTGCAAGCAAAATGCTTCTGCTCTGGTAGATCCTTGTTCGGCTATTGGCTTCTTTTTCTTTAATTTTCCACGGCTGGTCGCGACTGTGTGTACTCTGCACGATGCAGATGTCATGGGTGTATAGCTTTGACCGCTAGCGGTAGAAGTCCTGTCACGACAACATTCGCTTTCCACCTTTTCTTTGATCCCTTTCACTCTTCGATTTCAGGCCTAGCCTAGAATCAAAGATGGACAGACCCGCGGAAAAAAAATTACTGTGTCAGCAAAAAAATGCAACTACATGTTTTAGTTTAGGTGGTACATGTTTGCCCAAATTTCTAAAAAACTATATTTATATTTATGGTTCTAAATAAATTTATTATGAAAAATATTTTGTAATTAATCTAATAATATTTATTTTATATCATAAATATTAATAATATTTTATTTATAATTGATCAAACTTGAGATACTAAAATATGATGTCATGCTAGAGTTGAATTTTTTTTTGAGACAGAGAGAGTATATGCATAATGACCATAGCCCTGTGTTGGAATTTGAGGCATATATGTAAAACGACGCATACGACTTTCGTGCAGAATCCGTACCGGAAAAAAGCCCCAGCGCCCGGTCAATCTCGAATGAATTTACCACAATAAGAACACACTTAATCCAGCATACGAACTTTACATGGTGCTCGGCAAAATTGAACTAATTAGCTATTTAGCTTGTCAAAAACATCATATATATGCTAGCACCAATATAAATACATTTTCGTTGCAGGCGAATTCTAGTCAATTTGTTGAACGGATTTCTTGAACCGGTCCCAATTCCCAACACATGGATGAGAGCCGGGAAGAGAAGAACTCGTACTTAGAGCATCTTCAAGAGACTCTCCATTTTTTACTCTCTATTTGACTATTTATTTGCTTCTCTATAAAGATTTCACTCTATATTGAGCATCTCATTCCAACAGACTCTTTATTTCTCAATCTCCAACTCTCCCTCTCCACACTGACACGTGGGTCTCACGCGTCATCCCACACTTGGCAAGCCAGTTTGGCTAGCCAAATTTGGCTAGCAAGAGAGCCAATTTGGAGAGCCGGATGGCTTGGCGAGTTGGATGGCTAGTCTATTGGAGAACTATTTTGATGTTGAATAGCTAAATTTGACTTGGCAAGGCATTTAGCTAGTCTCTTGGAGATGCTCTTACTTTGACGGAAGGTTTTGTCAAAGTGTCAGCCATCAGGTGAGCGAAGCAATTCCGGTTTTGATCGCAGCCGGGCCCACGCAGTGGACGTACCCGTCCTCAAACCACACGGTGACATGGAAGGCTTGAATAAAGGCGGCCCCGATGCGGAATGTTCGAGAAGCTCGCGGCGGGTAAGGCTAGAGGCACACAGCATAAAGCAGCTTAAACGAGCCTTTGGCACGTGCCCCATGATCAAGTACAGGCCTCGTTTAGTTCAAAAAATAGAAACTTGCCGAATCCTAAAATAGGATGTTGGAAGGGATATTCGGATACTAATAAAAAACTAATTACACAACTCGTCTGAAAATTGAATTTTGAATCTGTTAAGCCTAATTAATCCATCATTAGAGATTGTTTACTATAGCACGACGTTGTCTAATCATGGCCAAAATAGGCTCAATAGATTCGTCTCGCGAATTTACCCGGAGTTATGAAATGGGTTTTGTCATTAATGCAGGTTTAATATCTCTAATTAATGTCCTAACATTCGATGTGATGAGTAAATAGTAAAAACTTGCTGAAAACTTGTCGAACTAAACAAAGGCCACAATGTTTGTTAGGAGTACGTGGATGTTTTCACCGGTGCATGATAATATTAGGAAGGGCATGAAAAACGCATGTAAAATGTGGAATTCTAAGATCCAAACATCAGCATCTAGATTTTATGATAGATTTTTCAGAATCTGATTCAAATGGTGCCTAAGTTGACACGCAAAATGACGTGAAGGTGTCAAAGAAGGTCTCGACCGTGTCGAGACTTTGTCAAAGGTTCGCAAAACATTAGTGGCCCACGGCAGCCGGTCGAGCATGGCCCACGCCAGGCGGAGTAGCCAGGCGCGCGCCTCGGGCCCCGGGCCCGGGGGCGGAACCCGCGCGGCGCGTCGGGAGCCCGATTTGATCCCGGCCTCCTCGGGTCCGCGCTCGCACGAGGCACAGGGGAAAAACACCTTTGCTACTGCGGTGCTTCGTACCTGACCTCACTGACAAGCGGGCCGCTCGGACGTCCGACCTCACCTGGCTGCGGGTTGGTAGATCGTGGAGCACGTGGAAGTTGTAACGGCCTGACTTGCGGGCCCCGGATCGCCTGGCGCCCGGGCTGCGCGGGCGCGGCGGCCGAGACCGGGGCGCGAGTGGAGGAGTGGACCGGAGGAGCAGGGCCAACCCGCACGCGCGGGGCGCGTGATGGGTGGGGTTCGCTCGGACGGTCGGGCCCACGACCGCCGGCCGACCCAGCCGGTGCGTGGTTCTGCACATTCTGTGGTGGTGGAAAACCGAGATTGGCCACCGGGGAGCCAAATTGGTTTGTTCGCATCGCATGGGCTTTAACTACAAACAAAAATAAGAGAAAGCTCCTTTCACAAATGCTCCTGCTTGACAACTTTGACAACTCTCTATATTTTTTTTATCAATACTTGGCATTGTTTGGTTTGCAAAAAATTGTTTTCAATTTTATCTCTGATGGGGCCCACCATCAATTAAAAATTTAGACATCACTACAAAAGAGGCTACGAAGAAAAGTCACGCACGGCGACTTCTAGAATTTTCACCATTTTGCCAACATGTCCTCTTTTTTTTACTTAGGGCATTTTGGTCATTTTGACCATAAAATGTGATTGCATTGGTGTTTGTGCCATGGTCAAAATCGCCAATTAAATGAAAACGGAGGTTAGTGCAATCTGAAAAATCTACCGCTGCAGTCCATATATACCGCGCAGTTTGCCACTGGCCGGTTCTTTCGTTAGTAGCACCATATGATTTATGAATTAAGTGTTAAATGGGGGCCATGTATTGCCTATATGAACCGTCTTTCAGTCAGCACTTGACTGAATTTCTCTCAACCCAACTGAATTATTGATGAGACTCGCGGTTTCGAGATCGCCTCGTCATTCTCCCCTCGATCCAGTGAAAAATCCACTCAGATTGGTAGCGATGGAGCAGGAAATGTCATGGAAGGCAGTGGCGACGCTTTCAAGCCCTCTGCCCATGGCTTGTCAAATGCGAGGCCAATGACGCCAGAGTGGAGCCAATGCGGTAGAAATAGCCAATTAAATAACGTCCTTCATGAGATTAACTACACCTAATGAGCCAATGCGGTAGAAATAGCCAATTAAATAACCTTTTTCGCGAGATTAACTGCATCTAATGAGCTAGAACAGGAGATGATTGGAACCAAATGGGTGTCCGAGACATCTTGCCATTGATTTAGTACACAAAAGAACAATGAGGCTATTCCTCTTTTTTTATCTCGTTACATTCATATTAGCATAATTCCATAATGCACTCAGGGGGTGTTTAATTGGGCAAAAAGTTAAAATTTTGGTGAAAACTTTTTGCATTGGGAAGCGTGTTCTGTGAGAGGGGGCACGGTTGTCAGTGTGAAAAACTTTTTGCAAAAAGTACACTTCTTGTGGAATTGAACACCCCCTCACATAGTATGTTCTACATCTAAAACGAATGTGATTCTTTTAGTTGAATTACCCAATTCATGTTCACATTGTTGCAATCACCTAACTATATGATCTTGCGCCACGTTTTTTTAGCACGAGAGGTTAACTTAATTACTCTTTTGTCCCCATCTCATGTACTTGTGGCCTATCATGGCAAACTTTGGTGAGAACCATGAGATTTTATAGAGGGGCTTGTACGGATGTACCTTTCAAAAATATTATGCTGTCTTGTACCTTCGAAATATAGCGTTTATAGAACAGGCATTAGAGGCAGAATAGTATTGTCCTAGCGTAGGATCTAGTCATTTTCTTCCTACAATAGTTTTAAAGCTCCACCTATGTATTAATCAAAGGGAGACAAATCAGAGATAGATAGATTTGATCTATGCAAATGATAATATAAAAGTCTATTCAACATGTGATTACTTTGGAGGCTTACCAAAATACAACTGCTTTGTCTAGTGCCTAGCATTTTTCTTTGGTTGGTGGCATAACGCCTATAAATTTTTGTATGTCGCTACCATGCAATAGAGAGGTACTTAACTAGTTTTTTGACATTGTCAAATTAACATGGTGACACCTTTTGACGTTGTTGTTCTTACCTGCTTCTTATATTCAATTTAATACAAGTTGCTTTCGTGAAAGCCATCAGCTAGATCATCTGGGCTAGAAAATTTAGACCATCAACGAATCATGTGCCAACTCACAAGAACTTACAACTACTTGCTAGTAGCAAATTAGACTAAGCCAAAACTCACTACTACAAAAAAACGTTTGTAGAGGCGGGTAAAACGACGTTTGTAGGGGCGGTGTCGAAATCCGCCCCTGCTTTTGGCTGCTAAAAATGGCCATTTACAGGGGCGGGTATTTAGGCCGCCCCAACAAATGTTTTCCAGGGGCAGACGATTGCATGGTCCGCCCCTGAAGATGTTTTTCCAGGGGCGGACCATGCCATCACCCGCCCCTGGAAATACGTTCTTCAGGGGCGGGCCACGCCATCGCCCGCCCCTGCTGATTTGTTTCCAGGGGCGGGTAAAGGAATGGCCTGCCCCTGGAAATGTCTTGTTCAGGAGCGGGCGATGGCCTGCCCCGCCCCTGAAGATGGTGTTTATAGGGGCGGGCCATTCCATCGTCCGCTCCTGGTAATCCTTTTTTTTTAATTTTGATATTTGTTTTTTCTTTTGATTTTTAAATATTATTCGATTTTCTAATACCATTTCTCCGGCAAATAATATAAAAGTAATCACAAACAGTACACAATTTAATCTCTTTGTAAATTCTATAAAAGCAAATCCAACATAAAACAAGATTGTCATCCAAATGATATTACACGTATATTACATTAATCACACAAGTTTAGTGTCCACACTCCACACCCTCACATGGTTAGGCGATACTTCTCCAAGTGCCAGTTACGAAGAGAATCATATTTTTCTTCATAGAAATAATCTTGTTGCTTATCGATGTACTTGCCCTTCTCATGAAGCACATCAAGCATTGTGAAGTGACATAGTTCGCTGACTATCTTGAGAAGATCTTCCTCTTGGAGTGGTTTAGACTGCAATTTACGAGAAATGAATGTAAAATGAATATTCACACATATTCAGTATTGAAATATGATAGTTAGGCTTAAGCGAGTGATAGTTAGACATAAAATGAATGTGCTGAAATATGGTAAAGACACTTACACGTTCAGTATTTGGTGTGTAATGCTTGCGGCTCCTAATATATTCACACACATAATAGCCGCAAAACAAGGTACCGGCTGGTTGCTTATGGCATGGGTAGTGTGTGCGTGGAATCCAATCCTTTACTCCCTCAGGAGCCGGCCCTTTATAATGGTCAATGTAGAGAAAAAGAGCACTACTTGAAAGAATGGGACAAGTTAGTATATAATCATCGCCTCAAATATTTTGTAAGGTGTGGAGAATCTTATCGGTTGTTACCTCTTCAGGATGACACAGAAATCTTTGTATTCTGATTGCGGGTAATCCAATGAGTCAAAGACCACATATTTGGCCTCCCTCGGCAATAGCATAAAAGCAACCCAGTGTTGACTGTCACAGTGTTATGTAGCGACGATAAGTATCAAGCTAATCGATATATGTAGAATTTGAGAGAGAAATTTGCAATATTGGGACTGCAAACATTGACCCTTTGCAGTTTTGCCATTAGGCCCACATTTCATGGACACAGATGGACCTATTTTGTCATTCACTTGGAGTGGCAAAACTGCAAGGGTCAATGTTTCCTAACTCACAGTTTTATACGGTGACCCTACAGAAAAGCCTCACCGTACGAAAGCCCATTCATCCTATGGTCACAAGCAGCGGTTATATTGTCAGGCTGCGCACAGTTTGATCCAGTGGTTGTAATATAGTTTGATCATCCGCTCCACACTATATTACAACCACCGGATCAAACTGTGCGCGGCCTGACAATATAACTGCTGCTTGTGACCATAGGATGAATGGGCTTTCGTACGGTGAGGCTTTTCTGTAGGGTCACCGTATAAAACTGTGAGTTAGGAAACATTGACCCTTGCAGTTTTGCCACTCCAAGTGAATGACAAAATAGGTCCATCTGTGTCCATGAAATGTGGGCCTAATGGCAAAACTGCAAAGGGTCAATGTTTGCAGTCCCAATATTGCAAATTTCTCAATAATCAATAATATTGGGACTGCAAGAATTGTTGGAATTTAGACGACGTACCCGAAAAGGTAGGGCGCCCATATGCAACTCGCATCACGATGTCGATCCAACATAGTTGCTATGTATATTGCCACCTTCTTCCTAAGATCAATGGAAAGCTCCTTTCGTTTCTTTTGTCTCTCCTTGTGCGTCTTACAGTCCTTTAGATCTTCGGCGTCGTCTGGGTAATTGAGGGGGAAGTCCCACCTAGCCTTGCAAATAATAAAAGGGTCAAGATACCCAACCTTGGTCTTCGAATCCATTGCGAGGCGACCTTGCATCCTGCACAACACATCGCAAAAGAATTCATTTTGAGACTACAAAGGCCAGTACCATATGCATATATACATGGTGTATGGAGATGAACCACTTACATACACCACAGTCTCACGGGGCTTAGCTCCATCATTTGCAAGTGGTACATTGCATGGAAGTCATCGAAATCCATGACTATGTCTGTACTTCGGTTTTCCCATCTATTGCAACCAAACACATCCACATCGACCCGTGCCCATACAGTTGTGAGACCTAGGGTGCATGCCCTGCGGTACCAACTATGGAACTTCTGCATTTCACCAGGACAATCATGAAGAGCCCACCCAGGTAGCAAGTCTTTGCCATACACGAATTTCTGCGGGCAATCTGGCAAATCTGGTATGTCATGAACCCCAACTTTACAAACGAAATCAGTGTCTGTACGAGGCTTGGAAAACCCCGGTCCAGTCACCACTGCTTCCTTTCTATTCTTTTTTTTTTGTCGGAGTCAGCTTCTTGTTTGCGCCTTTGTTGGCTGTCATCCACCTGTTCACAACCTCAGGCTCTGTATTCTTGTATGCCTTTATCACCCGTGGCACCGACCCCATTAACCGCTTCGGTCGTGCTGGCGACTTTATGACCATCTCTGGCTCATATTGCTGCACTGGTGATGGGGGTTGTTCCTCCTGGTGTACTTGTGGTGATTGGGGTGTTCATCCTGGTGTAGTTGTGGTGATTGGGGGTGTTCCTCCTGGTGTACTTGTGCTGATTGGTGGTGTTCCTCCAGCTGTACTTGTGGTGATGGGTGTTGAGCCTCCTGTTGTACCTGTGGAGTTGACGGGTTGGAGATAGTGGTGGCCACAATTGCTTGCTGTGGCACATGCTCTTGTGTGTTCTTAGCATGAACTTGTGCCGGTGTCACCATCCTCTGGGAGCAGGGTGTGAGTGAGAGAGGATCTTCAGGTGGCGGAGGTTCCAGTATGATATCTCGTTTATGCCACGGTGCATTCTTTCCTACGGCTTGTCCCAAAGTTTCAATGCCCTCATCAAGGGATAAGTCTAAGAAGTGATCATCATGTCTTGGATCCGTAATTGTGAGCACTCTTACCCATGCATATAATGGCGGGATAGGCTGTCCCCCTAACCCAGGACTATTGCTCACCACCAACGCCACACCTTTGGCAGCCTCCTTTGTCTTCCTACTTCTGCCTATCGGAATGTGCAACGAGCAAGGAGTGTCAACAGTTATAGCATCTACCGGGTATGGTTGTGCTGACGTAGAGGCAACACTACTCCGACAAAGGGTTGAGGGAGCGGGCGGCGGCGGCAGCGGCAGCGGCATCATTGAGTTATTGTTTAATGATGGTTGGCTCATCATTTGTCGTTGCTGGTGCTCTGCAAATGCCGCCGTGAAATATTCATTAAATCTTGCTTGCAATGCTTTCTCCGCCGCTTCTTTAATTTGATCCTTGTACCGATCGTGTCGCCTGTACCTCTGCCTATCATTACTGAACCCGTCCTTAAAGGTCAAGTGTTTGGACAAGTCTCTGATCCGGCCTCCATGCTCTTTCGTGCCAAGGGATTCGCTGAGCATATCATTGTCCCTATTCGGAACATACTCGCCTTTCCTCTGTGCTTCGGCAAGTGCTAGAATCTTCGCCCCCACTACC
>CM014272.1:12669987-12759643 GCA_004135705.1 Alloteropsis semialata
ACCCAGTTTCTTCACGAGAACCTATGCACTGGACACCACCAAGTCATGCATTGGGAGATGGTAGTGTCCTCATGATAATTGAACAACAAATATGATTGGTAGAGATGAGAGAGAATGATGGATTGAGTATTAATTATAGACCTACATGAAGAAACTATGCATTGAGAGATGTAGTTTGTAAACATAGTGTCTTGCTTAGTTGGCAACATAGACACTATCTATAGACACATGGATTGGGGATGGCCTAATGAAGGTGCCAAGAAATGAAGGAAGAGGATAGGGTGAGAAAGGAGAGAGAAATGAGGAGATAGGACAATAATTTCCAAAGAATTTCAGTCAATTTCAATGAAATTTTCGTGCGTGAATGCGAGGTTGTACGGTGGCCCTGCAGCGGACGAAAACGTGGAGCCAATTCCATAAACAAGTAAGACCGGATGAATGGCCTTTCGTCCGGTGAGTGCATCTGGAATGGTGCATCTATGTCACCGTATAATACTGACCTCCAACGGTCATATTCCTCTCCGGCCCATCTTACTAAACACACGGGATGAAAGAGCATCCGTCCGCTCATGTTAAATTTACCAGTACCGGATAAATTTGTTGCCGCACGGACCGTTACATGGTGGACCCCACGCGTCGGTCCTTCTTTCTTCCTCGGTCAGTCGGTCTCCCCCGCGCCCGCGCCCATACGCCGTCGCCGCTCTGTCTCGCCTCACCGCCCTCCGGCCGTCTCCGGCCAAGCGCCGCCGCCCGCCGCTACGCTACTCCATCCCGTCCCTGCTCCGCACCTCCTCGACGGTGCCGTACCGCTGCCTCACGCGTATTTCGCGCGCGGGCGCGCGGAACCATAGCCTAGGGTTTCCGCCACCGCCGGCCTTCGATTCGCCGGCCACCGCCGGTCTGCGCCGCCGTCCCCCGGCCGTGCGCGACGCCAGCAACCCCCTCCGTCTCCCCCGTCGATTTCATCTGCAGTGGTGAGAAACTTCAAACCCGCCCAAATGTGATTCAATTTGAATGGAATTCGTTAAAATTTCACTGTTTAGAGCACAATGTTTCGAGTTTAGGAGCATATTTTCATGAATTAAGGTTATGTTTCACGGGAATATCATGTCCTCCACATAATGCTCACTTGTTTCGGTCAAATTGCACTATTCAGAGGGTTTGATGTTTGATGTTTAGGATGTTTTGTTCAATAAGTAGGGTTGTTTTTCTCATGAATATCATGTCATCAACCCAATGCTCACTTGTTTAGGTCAAAATCGAGCTTGTTGAGCCGTAGTTCATGGTCGTCGCCTTTCATAGGTGTTTTCGGTTCACTTCCACCTCTTGTCGAGCACTTAAGGACACTCCTAGCATTTTATGTTTTTGTCCTCGAGCATACTTTGTTTACTATATTATTTATATATCTTATCTTTGCCATTTTGTAATCTTCTACCATATGATCTCTTGCAGATGGCCGGGGACAAGAGAAAGGGAAAGGCCATTGAGGTTTCGAAGCGGAAGAAGAGTCGAGCGCAGAAGGACACTCCACGGCAGGGGATCAGGATTCGAGAGGGACAGCCAGAGGGAGCAGCCACAAATACAGTACAGATGGAGCAGCCGTCTACATTGCGTCGCTCAGGACGCCACCATAGCACAGAGACACGGACACCGACACAGGGACCACCACCTCGGCACTCGGGTTCACGTGTTCGTGGTGGTGGCATTCGGAGGCCACGCAGTCGCAGTGCAGGGGAGAGTTCACGGCAGCACGAGGTGATGCAGCAGGAAGAGCAGCAAGAGGAGGAGCAGGAGGAGGAGGAGTAGGAGGAGGAGGCACAGACGGACTCAGACCCTGGCATGGAGATCTCAGCTGCACGCCGGATCAGACGTGCACAGACACCACCGGAGCCAGGAGAGTTGCTTCTTGACTTGACGCGGATTTCTTCCAAGAGGGTCAAGAAGTACAGGGCTGTTCAAATCCTTGACTGGTTCCCTGAGCGTAGACAGGCGTACACCGACCCTAGGTTCCTGACACGGTTACAGGAGAGCTTCTATACCTCGTACATCAGGGGGCGGTTTCCGATCGCCGAGCACAAGATGCTGGATTGGCCTTCACTGAGAAGGGCTGCAGGGGGAGTACCTATATGGCCCCACTTTGCGTACATGCCAGGGGTCGAGCCCTTGGTCACTGACTACAGGCTTTGGGTAGAGGAGTGGGTGAGAGTCTTCTTTGCCACACTCTACATTGACATGCACCGGACCTTCATTCAGTTCATGTTCAACAACGAGGTTTGGCGGCTGTCCAGGGAATCGATTGCAGCTACCTTTGGTCTACAGCTTGGAGGTACGATATTGCACCACGTCACTTACGGTGACGAAAGTTGTCCTCCCCGCCGTCCTCGTTCTACAACGTACCCTACAGACGAGGAGATGGCTCCACTGTTTCGTCAGCCGTTCGTTCCTGGCAGCCCGCGGACTCCCGACCAGTTGACAGACGAGGCGTACACTGTTCACATGGCCTTACGGAGGTCGCTTTTGCCCAGGAAAGGGAACGCCGAGACGATCACCGCCTTGCAGCAGTGGCTCCTTCTTCACATCATGAATCATGAGGAGTTTGATATTGTAGATCTGATTATATGTGAGTGGGAGGATGTTATTTTTGATGCGATGTCAGCGCAGCGACAACAGCCATATGCTCACCTGATTAGCTATTTGATCGCCAGCCTGGGGAATGGAAGTTGGAAGAATGACCTTTACAGTGCCAGGGGTCAGTTTGGCACATATTTCGCCACACGGCCCGATGACAAGCGCCGACGCCCTAGAGCGATGTTGGTAGCAGAGGAGAGGTTGAAGCTGCAGGTAATGGCAGAGGCAGCTATGACTCAACTTGAGCGTGACCGGGACGCACTAGCTATAGTAGAGGCTCAGCTTCCGACCTACCTTGATACTGACACTGAGGACTCGGACGAGGACCCGGACTACACGCCTTACTTTCCAGAGCATCGTACTCACGACGACGAGGCGGGTCCATCCAGAGCAGTTCCAGACGAGGAGTCATCTCCTCCACCGCCTCCTGTGACAGTGACACCACCGCCTCGAGTGACTGAGGCACAGATTACTCAGCCAGATTATCTTGCTACTATAGTACAGACACTGGTCGATCAGCAGCGTCGCTCCGAGGCTGAGCAGGCACGTCAGAGAGAAACACAGATGATCTTTCTTCAGGAGATGCGCCACCAGCAGCAGCTGTTCAGCGCACAGCTTCTTCAGCAGCAGCAGTTGGCTTCACATATGTTCGGTTACGTTACTGGCTGCATAGGACAGTTGTACCAACACTCAGGTATCGAGCCACCTCCTCGTCCTCCTATGCCACAGCAGCTCCAGTACGACCCGCTCACTCCACCTCCTCCAGCCGGTGCTTTCCTGCAGACACCCTTGGCTTCTTTTCCGATGATAGCACCTGTAGAAACTGGGGTGTTATCAGTTCCACCACCGATGTCTGAGCAGCAGCAGCAGTGTGCCTCCCTTGAGCAGTAGAGACAGAGTCAGGCTAACTTCTCTACGGTGTCTCCTTCGATTTCCACAGCTGCACTCTCTGTCGAGACGGCACCTGAGGAGACCCTCTCGACCCAGAGGATGACTTTGCCAGTCACTACAGTGCCTACTCCTCCGGATGACCGACCTCACGAGCCCGACTCCACTGCCGGAGCATTTACTGAGGACATTGAGCAGCAGAGAGAGCTTGAGGGTGCGGGTGGTCCCGTGTCAGGCTGGAAGGCTGAGGAGATTGAGAAGGAGAGAGAGCTTGAGGGTGCGGGTGGTCCCGTGTCAGACTCACAGGCCGAGCAGATTGTGCAGGAGACAGCTCTTAATAGTGCAGGTATTGCCATGGTAGGCTCACAGGCCAAGGAGATTGAGCAGGAGACAGAGCCTGAGGGCGCGGGCGGTCGCGTGGGAGGCTCGGAGGCCGAGGAGATTGAACAGGAGACAGAGCTTGAGGGTGCGGGTGGTCCCGTGGCAAGCTCAAAGGCCAAGGAGATTGAGCAGGAGACAGCTCTTGATAGTGCAGGTGGTCCCGTGGAAGGCTCACATTCGTCTCCTTTTGTCACGTCTTCTTCCGAGGTTGCCCCTGTGGTCCCTGCTCCTACTACAGTCACACCAGTTGACCCCATCGACACCACTCTCGTATCAATTAACAAGCAGATTCAGGTACAGATGGATCTTGACGGTGCAGATGGTATAGTGGTAGGCTTACAGGCTTCTTGCCCCTCCTCGGACTGCTCCTCCTCTGACCATGTCGACACGCCTTAGTACGAGGTTAGGGACAGTGCTTGGGGGGCGTGAGAGTGTTGTATCTTTTATAGTTTCTCATATATGGACATGTCGTTTGGATTTGTTTATGCCCTCATGATGGTCATTTGTATCTAAGTGTGCACTCTCGTTTTATTTCAGTTAATGCATTCTTGCGCGTTCATTATGTCTTTTATCTCTACTCATTTGTGTTGTAACTAACCAATGGTACACGAAGATTAGTGACCTTTGTAGAATCGAGTGTCACTTCGAGATGAAGATTTTGTAGAATCGAGTGTCACAGTTAACGGGGTACTTGAGCTAGGACATACTTTGACAAAGCTAAGCGTGTAGACATGAAAGAGAAGCACACTTCACTGAAACTAGACCTGCTAGCTCAAAAGGCACAAGACATGGCATTAGAAGCAACGAAAACGACCAACGACTCAAAGAAGTGTGAATCAGATTAGTTTGAACCGACACCATTCACAACAATATATGGTGTGCCATATTTTACGCGGGCAGGAAGAACGTACGTTGAAGCGGTGGCTCCAAAAAGCGTTACACGTTCGTCCGCTCCGAGCAGTTTACCGGCAGCGGATGAAACTGTGCTCGCGCGTGAAATTGGTGCTGAGCTTCCACCGGATGAAGGTCTGTTCAAGCGGTCCTCTTCATTGTGGCATCACCGGATGAAACCGTTGCTGCAATGAGCTTTCAAGCAATTATGGATCAAGTCCTGGAGGTGTTTGATTATATTTGCGTCGAGGGGAGCCCAGTATGCACCAGATATTCAAAGTACCAAGCTTGTGTCTCTTTCTAGAAGCCACATGATTGGATTGGCCCTTACCTACGTTGTTCGAGGTTTATGGTAGTGCGTATGACCGTCCATGTGAAGCAACGTCGAGCGCACTAAATCATGCTCTACTTTATTTTGATGAAGTTCTAGGTTTCACGATCGGAGACCTAAACTATGTTGGATTACTAAGGACGTGAAGCAGTGTAAGAAATGTGTATCATTGATGTACCTTTATCCTTTTCGTATGGATTTGAACTTGTCTTTAGCATTGATGTAAGAACCTGTGATACTTGTTATATATATTTCATAGTATTTACTTTGTTATCTGAATGTTGGATGTAAATGGTGCCACCCGCCCAGACTGCGATAGAAATAGGAATGCAAATAGATATTAAAATGGAAGCCAAATAAACAAGATAAAAATAAGAGTAAAATGCACAGTACGTCCCTCAACTATTGGCTCCTTCCCATCTGTGTCCTCCAACTTTCAAAGTGACTATCCAGGTCCCTCATCTATGTCCGCGGCGCATCCACGGCCATGACGCAGCCACGACAGCCACATAATCCAACGTGGTCGAGCCAGAGTGGCAGTCGAAGGGCTAGGTCATCGCTAATTTAGCAGAAAACTCCCCGCGAGCGTTCTGTTCTTTAGTGCTCGCCGCCGCTGCTTTGCTTCTCGCCGCCGCCGCTTCTCATCCCCATTCTCTTCTTCTTCAGTGCTCGCCGTCGCCGCTTTGCTTCTCGCCGCCCGCGCCCTCGGTAGCTGGTCCGACCACCGGCGCCCGACTTCTTCGATCCGCAGCGCTTCGACGGAGTCTGCGATGCCGGTCGGGAGCTCGTCATCCGCGCAGAGTATTGGGCCCTTGAGATTGGCCGAGAAAACATGGCTGCCCCTGATCCCGTGCCCTAAATGTGGCGAGGAGATCCTCGAGCTCACTTCGGGTCAAGGATCTAAGGTCCCGGGGGCCATCTTCTTCATGTGTCGGCTCCATCGCAGAGATGTAAGTGTCGAGCCCTTGAAATTTTCCCTCCCTGTTCATCATCGTTCATACTCACTGTACAATTTGCAGGACACTACAAGTTGCCCATGGTATTTGTTTGCTGACAAGTATGAGAAGTTGCTGATTTCTATGGGACTGGTGGAGAAAAGAGGGGCTACTGGCGCCGGCATTAGGCAGGAGGTTACCTTGAATGAAATTGAGCAGGTCAAGATTGCAATTGGACGCTTAGAGGGAGTAGTGGAAGGAAACAAGTCAGAATTGACACCTTTGCTTGCTGATGTAGTTTGTCTGAAGAATGGCTGTGATAGTGTAGCTGAAAAGCTTCAGAAGTTGGTAGACCTAGGAAAAATTGTAGCTGTGAGCCTTATAGTTGTTGCTGTTGTTCTTGTTCTGGGTGTAATAACCTTGTTTTTCAAGTAGAAGTGGCCTACTGAACCATGTGTTCAAGTATGTTTCAGGGCTGTAGCTGTAATGGCTGTGTTCATGTTCAATGAATGGAATGTGAGTTTGTGTTCATGTTCAATGCACGTCGGATTATGTGGCTGGCGTGGCTGCGTCAGGGCCGTGGATGCGCCGCGGACATACATGAAGGACCTGGATAGTTACTTTGAAAGTTGGAGTACGCGGATGGGAAGGAGCCAATAGTTGAGGGATGTACTGTGCATTTTACTCTAAAAATAACTACATAGAGGGAGTTGCACACTCGAGTTAGACCAGTAGTCATCGTAAATAACTCGAGACACATGGCTAGAAGCAAGGAAATAGACAAGAGACTTAAAGAAGGATGTGGCGGACGAGTTAGATCGGAAACAATGTCACAGTTTCATCAACTGGTCGTTGTCTAGCACGGAGCGTTTTAATGGCCGTTCATCCTGTGGTGGCTTAGCTTGCACTAGTACACAGGGTCATGCCGTGATCGTTGGGTCTGTATTACGCTTCTAGCACCGAATAAATATGTCGGCTGTGTAGCGCTGCAGCCTTCATCCTCAGATCACACAGGATGGACACAGTTCCGAAAGGTGACTTCTGTCGTAGGCCGACCGGATGAATGGGTGGCTGAAGTGGCGTCGGGCAACTCCGAGCGCGGCACCAAATGAAGAGACATTGGTCCGTTGCGTTCTGTTTTACCCAAACCGGATAAACCTGTGCCAAGGGGAAGTCAGACCCAGCTACTGTCGTGACCACCGAATGAATGGGCATTCGTCCGGTGCTCTCTATTGGTGACTCACCGTATAAAACTGTCGTTTAGGCAACATCACGGTCAACTATGTTCGCGCCACCATATGAACAGTGTTTATGTAAACGTTGTGTGATCGTGCCGACGGAATGAAAGGGCATTCAAACGCTCCTGTCTATGTCTATGGTGTGACGAGCGTATAAAATGTTGGTCATATAGTCGATTAATATGCAAGTGCTTACAAATTTCAAATTTGAATATAAGTTAATATAGTAATGTGAAGACGTCCCCGTTCATACCCTCTGAGGCAATCAATCCTTACAATACACATGCATACAAATTGAAATTTGAACAGAAGGTAATATACATGTCATATATAGCCGGTGACAATTCTTGGTTCTCCATCATTCCGTGCCCATGGCTTTTCGCCCCTTTTTATGCCTGCTTCTACATTCTGTATCTTCTCTAGTAGATCTTGGAAGAGGTTCATTTCTTCGAACTGATTGTATTGTTCGACGTCCTCAACTCCGTCAGCTCCTATAATAGCTTGTTTTCTAGGGATCACAATGTGCTTCTGTTTTTTAGAAGGGTCGATTACATAAAGAACCTGTGCAACATGTGAAGCAAGTATCCAAGGGTCATCTTTGTATCCAATATTTTGGAGGTCAACAATTGTTAGTCCATAGTTGTCCACCTCAACACCTCTTGGGTGGTTCACCCATCTACACCGAAAGACGGGGAACCTAATATTACAACCATAGTCTAGTTCCCATATATCATCTATGATGCCATAATATGTGATGTTTTTGCCGGTATTTTCGTCTAAGGCTTGTGTGCGAACACCGCTATTTTGAGACACGCTTTTCTTGTCTTTTTTGGCAGTATAAAATATGTAGCCATTAATATCATAACCTTGCCATGATGTGACCTGAGCGGATGGTCCTGATGTCAATCTTTTGATTGTTTTTTCTTCTATGGTTTTCCCATCTGGTATGTCCTGTTCCTTTAACCAATCGACGAATCGACGCTTGTGCTCCTTCATGATCCAATCTTGTGAGCGGCCATGACTTTCTGCTCTTACAACATCCAGGTGTCTTTGGATGAATGGTCCCATTAGTGTGATGCGTTGCAGGACACTGTAATGTGCTAGTTTTATCTCATTCATGTCATTGTCGATGAATGTTTTCCTCCCCGCTATGCCGATACCATCCAATCTTCCCTGATGAAGTGACGCTGGTAAACCAATCCCCAAATTATCTTTTAGATAAGCCAGGCAGCACTCGATGACTTCTTCAGTACTGTATCCCTCTATCATGCTTCCCTCAGGGTTTGCACGATTCAGTACGTATCGGTTCAAGATTGACAAGAAACGCTCGTATGACCACATTTCGTGTAAGTATAGGGGACCCAGTGCCCTTATCTGATCTACCATGTGAATCATGAGGTGTTCTGTGATGTCAAAAAATTGTGGAGGAAAGCACATCTCAAGCTGCACCATGGTCTCCCTGACAAAAACCTGCAGATCGTCCAATTCGTCTTTGACAATCACCTTCTGAGAAATTCTGTCGAAGAAGTAACACAACCGAGTGATCACCATCTTTACGTATACTGGCTTGATCGCCCTGATTGCAATTGCAAGGAACACAGTCAGCATAACATGGCAATCGTGACAATTGTATCCAGTAAACGAGAGATCTTTCATCGACACTAGTTTCTTGATGTTGGATGAGTAACGACTCGGAACTCTGATACCCCGTAAACACTGACATACTGCCCTCTTCTCAGCCAATGTTAAGTTGTAGCTAGCCGCGGGAAGTTTATATCTTCCATTCCCCATATCTATAGGGTGAAGATCATCTCTAATGTTCATAGCTACCAAGTCCTGGCGCGACTTCAGGTTATCCTTTGAATCCAGTAAGAGCCCAATCATGTTACCGAACACATTTTTTTCATGTGCATACCATCTATGGCATGGCGGACCTCTAGGTCCTCCCAATACGGTAAGTACTTGAAGAAAATTGACTTCTTCTTAAACGGCACGCCATCCTTAGGTGCCTTATCTCTTTTTTTCGGCTTTCCGTCTTTTGTCATCTTCCCATATTCAACCTCGATGTCCTTGACCATCTCAAAAACTGCGTGTCCGTCTTGTTTTGCAGGAGCGGGACCTATCACAGCGTCGCCTCCAAAAAATTGATGGAACTTCTTACCTCGGTACTTGTGTCCTTCCTCTAAGAAGCGTCTGTACCTCAGGAAAACTCCCTTTCTAGTTCCGTCGAGGAAATACCAAGCGGTTTCGTCGTCCAAGCATACACTGCATGCCGTCTTTCCTTTGACCTGCCCTGAAAGCACAAACAATGCCTGGTAATCGTTGATGGTAACGAAGATCATAGCTCTTAGGGTGAATTCTTGCTGTGTAAAACCATCAATCATCTTGATACCGTTGTTTCATAAATTTGCCATCTCTTCCAACAGAGGCTCAAGAAAAACATCAATATCTATGCCTGGATGCTTTGGGCCTTGTATAAGTATGCATAGGAAAAGATACTTTCGCTTCTGGCACAACCATGTAGGTAGGTTGAACATGCTCAAGACAACTGGCCATGTGCTGTGTGTGCTCATCCTTTGACCAAATGGATTCATTCCATCCGTACTCAAAGCAAACCGAACATTTCTTGGATCTTTTGCAAATTCTTTATGCTTCTCGTCGAATTTCTGCCACTGGCTAGCGTCGGCTGGATGGCGAAGCTTTCCGTCTCCCTTCCTGCGCTTATCAGAATCCCACCAGCGCATCAGTTCAGCGTCGTTTGGGTTTGAGAACAGACGCCTCAGGCGATCGGCCACAGGGAGGTACCACACGACCATGGAGGGAATTTTTCTCTGCTTCCCATCATCATCAACGCCTACACAAGTGTCAGGTTCCTCATTACAAGCAACACTACCCCTCCTCTTTCTTTTATTCCCGTCTGTTTGAACTTTGTCCTCGCCCCCACAATAGCTAGCATTGTTTTTGTACCGTTTTGCACCACATACCGGGCATTTGTCCAAATTTTTGAATGCATCCCCTCGGTACAATATACAATGATTTGGACAAGCATGAATTCTTTTCACACCCATCGTGAAGGGACTAATAAGCTTCTTTGCTCGATAAGTGTTCTCCGGTACTTTATTAGGCTTTGGAAGCAACCATGCTAAGATACGAAGGAGATCATTGAAACTAACGTCGGACCAACCATATTTAGCCTTTAGAATCAACAGCTCGAGTATGAAGTGAAGCACAGTCCAGTGTCTCGGACAACCCTTTGAACGCTCATACACAGTTTCCTGAGCTGCCTTTTTCAACGACTCAACATTTTGTGCGCCTTTCACACTGCCAACTAATAGTTCCTCTTCGGTATGATGCAACAACTGGCCCAAGAAATCGCTGTCATCAAATTCATCACCACCTTCATCCCCAACAATGTCCTCAGCACCTTCATCCCCAGCAATGTCCTCACCACCACCGACTCCATCACCACCACTTCCATAGTCAACACCATCATCACTTCCGTCATCCTCGAAACCATAATCTTCATCATAACCGTCAAAGTATCTGTTGACGGCTTCAGGGTCTTGCCAGATGTCTTGCAACTGGTCCACAACGTCGGTATCCTTCTTCTCACCATGGTATGTCCATAATGTGTACTCCTTCACGAAACCATGAACCAGCACATGTGATCGGATTGTAACCAAGTCATTGAAAACACAATGGTTTTGGCACATTCGGCAGGGGCAACGCATATCTTTGGTCCTCTCGTCCATTGCATGATTCTCTGCGACTTTAAGAAACTTGTCAAGCTCTCAGCGAAAATATTCACCATGCCTTGATATATTGTACATCCATGACCGATCCATCTTGTAACCTTGAAAAATTCCATTAAAAAAATAAGTCAAGAAAAAAATAACACATATCCATGAACAAAAAATATAAGACATTATATGAGGCTAACGTTGAAAATGTAACAAAAAGAAAAGAAATGCACGCTTATTGTAAAAAAGATAAATTTTCTTGTCTCTCCTCCATGGTTTTAGCAATTTCCCCATCCATGAATGAGCCTAAAAAGTCAAATCCGAGGCAAATTAAGGGGAGAATCATCTTCCCTACTTCACTAACCTAGTTTCATCCAAAAGGTTGAGCTTAATTGGGGTCCAATCGGCCAAGTACTACCATACATGGAGATTTAGATCTAGCTAGAGGTACTACCATGGAGATCTAATTGAGCCATATAATCAATGCAATAAGCTTAAGAATAGTCATAGGATAAGCATCAACTCACCTCCTAATGAGGGGACAAACCATCCACTTGTCCTCCACTTGTCTTGGGAAATTTGGGCAGCACCTCCCTCTCCTTTTTCCGGTTTGGAGTCCACTTGTCGGGTTGTGGAAGAAGACCTCTCGCTTTATGCACAGAGCAACACTTCTAGGGGCGGTTCATGGCGCGAGCCGCCCCTGATAATGAGTTTCAGGGGCGGGTCATAGCATGGGCCGCCTCTGGAATAGACAGCATTTACAGGGGCGGTCGACGCCATTGCCCGACCCTGGAAATGCTATTTACAGGGGCGGTTGATGGGGCCAGCCGCCCCTGATAATGAGTTTCCAGGGGCGGGTCATGGCATGGGCTGCCCCTGGAAAGGGAAGCATTTGCAGGGGCGGGCCATCCCATCGCTCGCCCCTAGAAAGTGCTATTTACAGGGGCGGGTCATGGCGTCACCCGCCCCTGCAAAAATTGGATGTTTCCAGGGGCGGCTCATGGCATCACCTGCCCCCTGTAAAGCGGTCTGTAGGGGCGGCCCTTAGTTACAGTGTCATTCATGCATTTGTAGGGGCGCGTCGCCTTTTAGTCCGCCCCTAAAAAAAAACCCCTGGCTCTTACAAATATTTTTTTAGTAGTGACTCACTTTCACATCCCACATAGTAAACCAATTCATGGACAAATTTGAGCTCTGATTCTTTTTTAAAAAAACTTGATCATTAAATAACGATGGCTATACAAGAAAAGCGTTCCTAAACAGTCTTAAGATGCACAACAAAATGTATTTATAAAACCATTCTCACATATGTATTCCAGGTGACTTAAAGTTTAGTCTTTTCCCCGATAAAACTTTGCAACAAAAGATTTGGATTCACATGTGACTATGTGAGAAACGGCAAGGGAAGACAAGAAGAAGATCATGTAATTTTCAGAGTACTTATTCTTTTCTTTCTTATATTTTTTATTCCACCAATTAGAATAAAATACTTGTCTACCCTACATTCCTTTTCTTAGAGCATCTCTAGCGGTCTCTCATTCCCCAATCCAACTAGTATATGGGAGAGTTATTGAAAAATAGTGCTCCAGCAGATCCCTTTTATCTTTTGTTTTTCCCAATAATTTTTGGTACAAACCAATAATCTACCTCAACTCTCCCCAAATAAAGGGGCAGTTGTGACTCTCTCAATACTATAGTTGGATTGGGTGAAGGTTATTGGGGAACTGCAAAAGCAACTCTCCCATTAACCATGAAAGAGATATTAGGACATCTCCATTAAATGATTATTGAGAAATGATTATTGGAAACTGCTGGAGATGCTCTTGACCACCTATCCAAAGAGTTGTTTTGGCCATTTTCCCAACTATGGTAGAAAAAAAAATATTTTATGAGCACCAGATCAAAATTCACCATTTACCAAGGAGCAGAGAGGTGAAACCCCCATTTTGCCCATCAAGCATAGCAATAGCCAAAGCTGCCAAAAACCCAACCCATGAACCCAAGCAAAAACCTAGTTTTGTCCAAAAACCCAAAAGCACAAACTTCTCCCTTTCCCCACCCTCCGCTTCCCTTCTCCCCCTCTCCGCCATTTCGTCGAACACCTTCCCCGATCGCGCGCCGCCGGCCATGGCGGACGCCTCCGAGGTTGTGGCGGCCGTTTCAGCGCGGCTCTTGGAGCTTGCGGCTGACGACGACGCCGTGGCGCTCGGGGACCTCCTTGCCGCGCACCCGTCCCTCGCCGACGAGCCCGCGCCGTGGTACTCCCCCGCGCGCGGCGCGGAGCCCATGACCCCGCTCATGGTCGCCGCAGCGTACGGGTCCGTGGCCTGCCTCGATGTCCTCCTCTCCCCGCCCCACCTCGTCGACCCCAACCGCGCCTCCCCGGCGTCCCTCTCCACCGCGCTCCACTTGGCCGCCGCCGGCGGGGCCTCCTCCGCGCCCGCGGCTGTCTCCCGCCTCCTCGCCGCCGGTGCGGATCCCGCGCTACTCGACCACCTCCAGCGGCGGCCGTCCGACCTCGTCGTCCTCCCACCCAACTCACTCCCGCTCAAGAACCACCTCCTCTCCCTCCTCGGCGCCCGCAAGGAGTGGCCGCCGGACCCCTCCCTCCCCGACATCAAGAACGGCGCCTACGCCTCCGACGACTTCCGCATGTACTCTTTCAAGGTGCGTGCGTGCTCCCGCGCCTACTCCCACGACTGGACGGAGTGCCCCTTCGTCCACCCCGGCGAGAACGCGCGGCGGCGGGATCCGCGCAAGTACCACTACAGCTGCGTGCCGTGCCCGGAGTTCAAGAAGGGCGCCGGATGCCGGAGGGGAGACATGTGCGAGTACGCGCACGGGGTGTTCGAGAGCTGGCTCCACCCGGCGCAGTACCGGACGCGGCTGTGCAAGGACGGCGTCGGCTGCGCGCGCCGTGTCTGCTTCTTCGCGCACACGCCGGAAGAGCTCCGGCCACTGTACATGTCGTCGGCGGGGTCGCGCAGCGCGATGGAGATGGCAGCGGCGATGGGGATGGGGCTTCCGTCACCCGGGGCGTCGTTCACGCCGCCGCTGTCGCCGTCCGGCGGCGGCAACGGCGTGGCGGGCGCGTGGCCGCAGCCGAACGTGCCTGCGCTGTGCCTGCCCGGGAGCGCAGGGAACCTTCACCTGAGCCGGCTGCGCACGTCGCTGAGCGCGCGCAGCATGGCGGTGGACGAGCTGCTCGCCTCGGGGGACTACGACGGGCTCCTCGGCTCGCCTGCCTCGGTGCGTTCGGCGAGGGGAAAGACGCTCGTCCCGTCGAATCTTGATGATCTGTTCTCGGCAGAGATGGCGGGCGCTGCGGCGTGTCACTCGCCGCGGTATGCGGACCAGGGCGGCGCTGCTTTCTCGCCGACGCGCAAGGCCGCCATGCTGAACCAGTTCCAGCAGCAGCAGAGCCTGCTGTCTCCCCGGGCCACGGCAGCTGCAGTTATCCCAGAGCCAGTGTCTCCGATGAGTTCCCGGCTTCTGGCGGCCCTCGCGCAGCGGGAGAAGATGCAGCAGCAGACGCTGAGAAGCATGAGCTCAAGAGACCTTGGATCGAGCGCCTCGGTCCTGGTTGGCTCACCAGTTACCTCGAGCTGGTCCAAATGGGGAATTCCCTCCGGCGCCCCAGATTGGGGAACTGACGATGAGGAGCTAGGACGCCTCAAGCGGTCCTCGTCGTTTGAGCTTAGGAGCGGAGCCAATGGCGATGAGCCAGACCTCTCATGGGTCAATACCCTGGTGAAGGAGCCAACGCCGGAGAAGCCACTCATCAATGGGAAATCCGCAATGGAGTGCATTGGCACTTTGAGTCAGGCTCAGGCAGCAAGTCATGAGGGTATCAATGGCGAGGATGACACAGCCGGGGTCATTGGCAGCTGGCTTGAACAGCTCCAGCTGGATGAGATGGTAGTCTAGAACAAACACACAGAGATCAAACAAGAAAGGTGCCATATCTTGTTTTTGCTGAGATTCACCAGTTGCTGCTACTTACTGAAATCAACGAGCCTCATACCTTGCTAGTGATTGTTGGTGATACATTCTTTTGGAGTTGGTCAGTGTAGGTGTTGAGATTTCCACCACCATTTAGTGTTCCCCTCCACAACTGAGAGAAATTGAGGAATAGGAGCCTAGTCAATTTGTATCGAATTGCCGGCTTGTCTAGGCAAAAATTATCTCCTTGTATTCTTCCCCATCTCTCCTTGTACCTTCCTTTCATATCCCTCTTTTTTCTGATTATTCCAAGGTTACATCCTCTCTCAAATAGGATTGTGAATTATTATGTATGGTAGTGCTGGCATCTATTAGCTCCCATCCTTCGCTTCCTGTGAAGGAGTATGAGGGGAGAGGACTCCTGCCTGCATCAATGCTTCAAGGCCTGTGATGGCTTATGATTGGTGCAAAACACCCTACTGTTGTACTACTAAGGATTCATTACTGATGTAAAATGCACTACTGTTGTGTTGTACACTTGTACTCAGGATCCATGGCTGTGTAAAATGCTTTCATTGTTATTGTACCACCAATATTAGGCAATGAGACATCACTTCACTTCAGAACTCATTCATTTCGTGCTATCAGTTATCACCTTGTACTACATGACATGGATTGTACCCATTGGCTGCTGTGATAGTTTCCTCATTGGTGCTGACAGCAACTGTTTTCTGTTGCAGCTGCAGCAATGGTTAGTGCTGCAGTGCTGTTTGTGCTTGGCATTGTGGATGTCTCTGCTCATCTGCGGTGCGCTAATCTCAGGCCGGCAGAGGATTTGATGGGTGCTGTGATGTTAATCTTTCCGAGGGGGATTAGCATGGTGCGTCGATCTCTGCAAGGGTGATGTTTAATGTGCTCCAGATGAGTGTGGCCATGTTCACATGGAGGTTGAAAAATTTTTGCAAAAAAGAATCTTTCTTGCATGGAGTACTAAATGAAGTCTATTTGCAAAACCTCTTCACGGATGAGCGTAACTTTTCGAGACGAATCTAATGAGCCTAATTAATCCATGATTTGCTACAGTAATGCTACAGTAATCATCCTCTAATCGTGCGGTCAAAGGCCTCATTAGATTCGTCTCGCGAATTTACCAGAGGTTATAGAGGTAGTTTTGTAAACTGGCTTTATTTAATACCCCTAATTAGTGGTCAAAGGAGAGGTGAAAAAAATTTCACCCTCCATCTAAACACGGTCGTGTTCGGTAAATTTTTTGACAGTATTAAATGTAGTTTTGACCACTAATTAGGGGTATTAAATAAAGTCAGTTTACAAAACTACCTCCACAATCCCCCGTAAATTCGCAAAACAAATCTAATGAGGCCTTTGACCGCACGATTAGAGGATGATTACTGTAGCATTACTGTAGCAAATCATGGATTAATTAGGCTCGTTAGATTCGTCGCGCAAAGTTGCACTCATCTATGAAAAGGTTTTGTAAATAGACATCGTTTAGGGCTCCATGCATGCAAGATTCCTTTTGAAATTTTTTTGACAAACTTCAAATGAACACGGCTTGTCAGGATAAAACAACTGGGGCGGTGGCTCGGTATGGCCGCCTCGTGTCTTGGCTTCTCTTTGGTCCTGGTCACGGTGGACAGTGCTGACTCATACAGTGACCTGGATTTTCCGGTTCAGTGTATCGTTTCATATTAAAAGCATTTTTTTAGGTGAGATCTTACAGGAGATAATGCTAGTATGTTTTAAATATCAATCGACCTGTTTGGGAAAGCATGGCAATATTTTAATATTACTTTTATTGTTTTTAGGGTAACATTTTTCTCAAGAATAAATTCCTTTTCAAAGTGTTTTTTTACAACAAAGCAAGGCATACGGCATCACTGAATTGCACCTTTTACTTTTTTTTTGTTATAGAGTCAGTTTGGTTTGTTTGCACATCATTTTTTATGTTTTAGCCTCCAATTATTTATGTGCTGATTACGCTTTGAAGGTGTTGATAATACTCAAATCCTTCTAGTGATGTAATACTAAACTGCCTTGCAGGTTTGCATTGCATCTACTCTTTGACATAGCTGGAAAAACAGTCGGATTTGCTGTTTAATTATTCGAGTGAGTTGTTTCTAAATGATGTCAATCATCTTAATCTATTTTAATAAATGGTTAGGTTCAAGATGGTTGGAATTAGAATAATATATATAGGTTTGATTAGGGCATCTACCTCACTCTGATGACTTTCAGGTGCGTCTACCTGAGCTAGGTACCAACTATTGTTTTTCTTTTTTCCAAAAAAGAAAATGCACTGCAATGCGAGTCCAGAAAAGGTGCACCAAATCGCCTCCATAGCCTCCTATACTTTCGTGTTAGATAAATAAATACACCATTTTGACTTGTAAATATCTATGGAATAAACATTAACAAGCATAGGTCAGATAGAACATTTGCAAATAAAAAAGTTTTTTTTTATGAAAAAGGGATTAGTTGAGCAAAGTAACTTGAACTGCACACATGCAATTAGTCAATGGAATGATGTTTTTTTTTTCATTTTTAATTAATGCGGGTTAGTTGAAAGGTGGAGAATGGAGATTGGAGATGGCGAACTAGATGACACAATGCAGATGTGATTCCTCTCTCTGAGATAACTAACTTTGCTATGTTTAGCTGCTAATGTGACCCCAATCAAGTGTTGGGCAACCTTGGTAGATCACAAGGGTCTGGGTCTGCATCAACAAATTTATTTATTTTTGCCACTATGATATAATTCCAAACAAAAGGTGTAACCTATGAGTAATTGTGGTTTAATGTTGCGTTTATATACAGGGGCAGATTAAAGGAAAGGAAGGATGGGGGTGGATGAGCCCCATATGCTTATATGCTATTTTAGTTTGGGCTGCTATAAGTTTCAAATTGGTTTATTGAAGCTACTTAGAGGATAATATATATTATCTTCGCAAAATTATTTTTGGTAGGTCAATAGGTGTACGTATGATTTGTTCATGAATATAATCTGCGTATTATTCTAATATAGTCCACTCCAAGCTAATTTTCTAGGACAAAGCAAAACGAACGAAAAGGACGTCATGTATAATCTTTGGCTCCCTTTTTGACATTTGTTTGTCTTTGCGTGGAATGCTTTTCTCAATTGGCTCCCTTTCGGTTTGGAATCATGTGGGTGTGGAATTGTTTGACACGATTAATTCCGCTCTTTTTAGGTCTTAACTGTCATACTATAATCTCTCATCATATGGCATATGTATTAACTAAACAATATCCACACTTGGAATTGGAAAACCTATATATAGACATCCCCCCTAAGACCCTAATTTTCACTTTGTGTTAGGCCCAAACTCTTTGATTCTTGAAAACACATTTATGTACAAGGAGGGAGGTTTTGAGGAGAGTGAGGTGAACGAGAGAACCCCTAGCCATAGTTTTCCATGCGCTTATATAACTCGTTCGAGGATAATAGATTCGCCACTGATTGGTGCTGTCCCCTTTTTATTTAAGCTATCCTTTTGTATACACTCCATGCCAAGAAATGTGTGTTTTTAGGTCTAAAAATGTAAGTTATTCTAACCTAGGATTTGTTATCTAGAAAGCCCTACTAGCATATTTGGTCTGATTCTTTTAAAAGCTGCCTTTTAAGGACGCTAATGAAAAGCTGTTTTTAGAAAAGCTAGAAAACCTGTATATTTTTAGTCAGAAATATATCATCACTCATAAACCACAAAAGGAGACCAAGGTGTGGCTTCTAATAAAAATACATGTGTTTACTTCTCATAACCCAATCTTAGTTAGAAATTTGTTTCCTGCTCCCTAAGATGCTAAAGTCAGTAGAAACTAAAACAAACAACCATAATCGCGACATGTCAGGACCGAAATCTCTTACATAATAGCCATATAGCGAACTCAGACAAAACAGTAACCTCATTTTTTTTTTGCCTAGAAAGTAGAAAATATTCAGCGATCATGGATGCTAATTGCCAAGGTTAGCATTTACACTGCAGGCCGAGAGGTCACAGGAACAGCGATCATGTCCCTGGGCTCAACCTGCTCCAGCAGCCTGCAGCCATTGTTGCCTGATGGAATTTACGGCATGGTTCTGACTTCTGACGAGGTGCAGGGCATGGCATATATCCGGGCGTGGTAAATTTTTGTGTGGGGGTAAATACTTGTCCTCATCTCAAGATTCTGCAAACTCTGTTTCGAAATAGTTGTCCTTCTTGACTTTTACTGTTTAAATTATGACTAATAAGGGTTTTGCTAAGGTACTCCGAAATCAATATGGACCGTTCATTTAGATAGATCAGATGACCTATTACCTCAGAAGAGGTAATAGATTAAATAATAATATATTTAAAATTTCAAAAAAAAGAAAATATTTTCATATTATATCTAACTTCCATGCATGGTGGACGTAAGGTGTAGGATGTTTTTTTTTCACGTGAACATGACAAGGGTGCGTGAGAGATTTTTTTTCCCTAATAATGTGAACATGATAGGTCCATTTTAAGTATATGGTTGTTTCTTTTTTTTCTCACATTAACGATGGTATTTGCATTATATCAACATATTATGAATTTTTTTTTGGTAACGTACCCATTGAACCCGCCTCGTGAATCGCACTGTAACAAACCAACATCCAATCCATAATTTCTGTATATGTTGTTTCTATATATTTCTTTTGGCACGAGATCGAGATGCAATGGATTTTGAGAGAACCTGGAAAGTTTGATACAACCTAACAAACATTGGTACAATTTTTGGGACGAGTGTTTGGCGCAACCTGCATGATTCATGTAAAGCCTGGGTGCTTGATCAGAAATAACCGTATCTTTGTTGGAGTTCATGCGTGATTTACGGATCTGCATGCATGCATGCATGTGCCGGTTAAAAGGAACCCAAAAATAACCATTTAATTGTTTTTCTCTTAAAAAATGAAGGGTCTAAATCTATTTGAACTCTTACCTCCTAAGAAGTCATTTGGTGAGTTACTTATACGAAATAGACCCCAGGATGGAAGACAACGTACATGGTGGCTGAGTTGTCCGAACTGTTTGCATTTCACAAGAAAAAAGAATTAATTTGACAGTACTACACCATTTCCAAGTAACTGAAACGGTTAACTTTGCTATCCAAACTTTGACTCAACAATTCTAATAACATGCAGTGAAGCAAGGTAAGCGTTATTTGTGAAAATCACTGGACAAAATTTGAATAGCAATGTTTATCGGCATGATTATTTTGAAACATGTAATACTCACAAGAAGGGTTCAAATGTTCAATTGACAGACAAGATGTTGGCAAAATGCTACACCATCTGGACCATCCAACTTTTCTTGGATTCCTCTCGCTTTCACCCATCGGTTTCAGTGAGAAAACCTGCATGCCAGGCTCTTTCAGCCGATGAATCAACCAGTTGGGAGACACCTCCTTTGTACCATCCCTATCTCTGAATTGTTCATTTAGAAATTCCTGGCATGACAAGTTCATTTCATTGGTCAGATGGGAGACTTGCAGGCTGTGGCACCATAACTTCTCACAGTATAAGAGCTGGTCAGTTATAGTAATGCATGTCTGAATCAAGCAACAGGCATTAGTGAAAACAGGTGCACATAAAGGTTCAGAGTTTGCAGGTAGTTTTCCAGCTGCTCCGGTGTGTTTCCCAGAAACATGTAGACATAGACTTAAACCTGAAAGAAACAGTGTTGTCCAGATCAGATCATTGAGTTTTCAGAAACGTAGGGTGTCGTAATCTGGATGTGGTTTTCATGCTTGCCATCTGTCATTGTCCATGAACAAGCCTGGGCTCAGTTGGATTTGAACTCCGGAAAGCATCTCAGCTTTGGTTTAATGGATTGGATTTGGATTCGGACCAAACCATGTTTCTAGATATCTGGTTTAACCCAACAACAGATGGCTCCGCTTTGGTGAAAGGTGTGTGATTCAGGTTCAGGATCTCTTCGGCTATTATCCGCATGTCCTTTTTTTTTCTTTCATTTTTTCATAAAGTGATACCCAGCTCCTCCAAGTATCATCTGTTTTTCCCTACCATTTTTTATGGGCTAACCATGTGTACTTACTTTTGAGACGTTCACTGAAGGAAACCATCCTAACAGGAAGTACTTTTTTAAACAGGATAATAACTACTCATGTGTCCATTATTTACCTTTGCATTGCATCAAGGTCATCTATCAATCAAATGAAAGCGATATCAAAGTGATATCAAAGTTTTAACCCCCTTTTCGCCAGATGGTTAAAACCTCAACCAACAGCTGCCTCTGCTTTTGCAAAAGTTTGTGGTCTATGTTTGTGCTCTAACTGCAGATGATGGAAGTGTTATTCTGATACGATGTGATCTGAAAGCAAATAGCATCATATGCAGTGATTACGTTGTTGGAGGATGGTGTCATCTTTGGGGCCATACCTGATACTCCGCTTGCAGTTGAAGCCCCACTCACCTGCACAGTGGCATGCAAATCCTTTGTGATCTACTCGCAAAAAAAAAAAAATCCTTTGTGATCAGAGTAGTTGCAGTTCAGAAGGAAAACAGTGAAATGTTGTCAGAAGAATCTCGCAGGAAAAGAAGGCAAAAACTTCCTCTATAATACTTACAGTATCAGGTTCCAGTGCTGGATTACTCCGGATATTCTTAGGATTTAGTTCTAGGATTTGGATCCACACCCCCTATCCAAACAAGCCTGTATATATGTGCTGATCTTTTTTTTTTTTTGGTAGTAGAATCTAATCACGAAAGCATATCCCGAATCATTTACGGCTGCAGTATCCAACTTGCTGAAGTGGCATCAATTCTTTATCAACTGCAGTGTCTAGCAAAACCTGTCTAAATCAAGTGGCATCAAATCTTGATCACCTGCAGTATGGGACTCTGAAATTAGGCAATGAAAATAAACAAGGTATTGCCTGTATGGGACTCTGAACACAGGATCGACATAAGTATTCCAAGTCTGAACACAGCAACAGCATTCAGAAGAGGCAAGGCTCAAGAGAAGCACAACATAGGGGGTGTTTAGTTCACCCCCATTTTGCAAAATTTTGCAAAATGCACGCCTTCCAATACACTTTTTCCTCTCTGTGGCATGCGACCCAATTCAAAAACACTATGCAAAATGCTGCATCTAAACACCCCCATAATGTACTTAGACAGACAGAAAAAAAGGACAAAATAATCCACCAATAGGATCAACGGATTTTTAAGATAACAGAAATTCTTCACCCTTTACTGTCAGAAGGTAATTAGATAGGCCCACATAATTACCATTATTTGACGAACAAACATCTCTCAACAGCAGTGAAATACACAATCCCTCGCTATGATTTTGCCTCATTCTGGCACAAATGAATAACAAATGGAAATAAAATTCCATGTTTGTTTCCTAACGTCTTTCTGAAGCTTTAGTCTCATGCGAATTGATCCAAAATTCATGTCAGCACTTCTGCAGTCTTGGAAAAATTCTTTGGGTCATCTAAAACATCCATGTAAGCTGTTGTCAAGAGAGTCAATCGTGCTTATCTTAAGGCCCTTTGTTCGTCCATGTAAGTGCTAGCCTGTGGAGTGTGGAGAAGTTCAGATACAGAAACAAGTGCAAGCGCCAAGTCATCAGCTAATAGCATGGAATTGTGTAAAAAGAAACAAGGGCAAGAGGACATACGAGCTTGTAGCTCCATTTCTGACTTCATTAATCTCTGACCGCAACAAAATTTCGGACTTCATTAATCTCTGAACGCGAGCACCAGCCACCAGGGTCGACAGATGGCCGCCGGGACGCTCTGCAGCAAGAGGACCAGAACAGCAAGACTGCAAGAGAGCAGAGTTTTGGGCTGCTGGGTCCCTTGTTGCATTTTTTTTTATATAATCTATGGATGTCTAGTCCGGCCCAGCACAGCCTAAATCAAATGGCATAATTTTCTTGAGAATGATACAGCAAAATCTCAGAGAGAGCCATTTCTATCAGTCCAAACTTCGGCCGCGGTTTTCCCCCGTGTACGACTGCCTTTTCTTTGTCAACCCATTTTGAAATTATTTTACAAGACAAATCTATTCAATAATTTCAATTATCCAAACTCAAATAAATGGAAGTAGTTTTACAGTACGGAACAACTGGATAATCAGATAGAGTTACGTGCAACATGATCTGAATAAATCGAGAGAAATCAAACATAATCCAGCAATGAGCTCAATGATATTAAGACCCAGGAACACAATTAGATAGATCACATTATCCCACGAACATCTCTCAACAGCAGAAAACTACACGATCCCCTCAAAAATAAGGTACAATCCCTCACTATGATTTCGCCTCGATGTGGCACAAACAAATAACAAATGGAAATAAATTCCATGTTTGTTTCCTTCTTTTTCCTAGCTAAGATAAGATGTATTCTGAAGCTATCATCTCATAGGAATTGATCCAAAATTCATGTCAGCACTTCTGCGGTATCATTTGGAAGAATGCTTTGGGTCATCTAAAACACCCTTATAAGCCGCTGTCAAAAGGAGTTAACCAACCGTATCTTAAGGCCCCTTGTTCTTCCAGGCGCACCGCCCAAGAGAGATGACAAATCAAGTGCTTGCCTGAGAAGTTGAGACACAGAAACAAGTGTAAGCACTAACTCATCAGCTAATTGCATGGAATTGTACAAAAAAACAAGGGCAAGATGGCATACAAGTTTGTAGCTCCATTTTCAGCTTCACTAGTTTCAGATCGCAACAAAAT
Organism: Alloteropsis semialata; assembly: GCA_004135705.1. Taxonomy (NCBI): domain Eukaryota; kingdom Viridiplantae; phylum Streptophyta; class Magnoliopsida; order Poales; family Poaceae; genus Alloteropsis; species Alloteropsis semialata. The sequence goes on from CM014272.1 coordinate 12,693,715, forward strand.
TTCCGAGTCATTTTTTGACACAATAGAGTAACTTGCAGTTTGTTTGCCATCGTTGCTAACTGACAATAATGAAATTTACTGTCAGAAAACATACTGAAACATCAGTATAGAAAGTATAAGCAGTGATCTCCACGAAACTTACAAAGATCGTCTGAATCTTCCTGGTCATCATCCAGAGAAAGCAGCTCCTGCAGGTTACAATAACAGTAATTTAAAATATGAGGATCACAATTGGAGTTTTGCGTTAAAAAAATAAGGCAAGGTAACATTGATCTGGTCCGTGAATTACCTTCAATTTCTCATAGCAAGTTTCAAGGTCATCATTTACCAAAAGATGATCAAAGAGACCTGGAGAATTGGACTGATCAAGTTCAGCCCGAGCATTTCTTAGTCGTTTCTGGATCTGCTCCTCCGTTTCAGTACCCCTGTATAACAAATTGACCAAAGAATAAATCAAACATGCCATCTAGTTTATATATGATTCAGAATTAAATAATCCATCATATGAGCTTAGCCAAACACTACATTTCATAAACTACAAATATACCGTGCCCGAAGGCGCTTCTCTAGTTCCTCGAATGATGGAGGGCATACAAAGATGAATATTGCTTCAAGAGAAGAAGCCCTCACAGATCGAGCTCCTTGGACATCAATGTCGAGAATACACCTCTTCAATGACAAAGCAAGGGAAAGATGAAGCGATTCACCTTCCAGAGACTTGTATGAAAAGATTGTAATAATCTTACCTTCCCCTCATCAGTAACAGATTCAACTGCTTCAATACTTGTACCATAAACATTTCCATGTACATGAGCAAACTCAAGAAATTTGCCCTCACTTATATCTTTCTCTATTTTGCTCCGCTCTGTAAAGTGGTAGTGAACCCCATCTATTTCCTTCTCCCTTGGAGACCTTGTAGTGTGGCTAACAGAGAATCCAAACTTTGATGGATAGTCTTTCATCAACTTTGCAATCAATGTGCCTTTACCAACACCAGAAGGTCCACTAATCACGACCGGTTTTTGGCCCACACCAATCACTCCCTTGCTCCAAGAAACAACTTCTGTGCCCTTGATTTTCTGCTGCTGCTTAACAAAGGGAGTGTCTATCTGAAATAAAGAAAGCAGAAATGGCAACTTAGTTAGGTTGGTTATGGATATATAAATGAGATGTCTGCATAAGAAACTATAACTTTGTAGAAAAGAAGCACGTAGGGAAAGATTTTTAAGCCCTTGTGCTAATATCTAGTGTATTCCAAATCTGATAAGAAAAGAAATATTTCAACTCCAAAAAAAAGATTAGTACAGCAATTTGCAGTGTATACCTCAAGGAACCAGATGGACTCACTGAAGGGAACACCCTTCTCAATAACCAGTATCTTTTCATCATTTACAGGAATAACAGACTGTGACTTGGTCAGAGTAGGCTGCGCCCCAAGTACTGTGGGTACAACCCTGCCATAAGATCAATGATAGGAGTGAATAGCTACGAAAAACTAGAGTGCAAGAGGAGCACACAGATGAAATGGTGGACTGCAATACCAAGTCTGAGTTAGTTTGTCCAGAATTTTAACAACAATGGATGACTTGGAGTCATCATCTGAGCTGCCGATAACATACTGCAGACGCAAGAAAACTTTTGTTAGGTTCATATTACTCCATGGTAAGGTAAACACAAACAGACAAGCAGGCAAGAGAACTGTATGATCTATGCTAATATTATGCATTAGCAAAGGTATTAGCAGGTAAAACCAAGCAATCTTATCTAAATTCTAAGCAGATGAAAGAAGCAAATGCAGTATCCTCTATTTGTTTGCTGCGCCTACACTGCCTTTCCCCAATTGAAAGAGGAAAAGGGCAGGTCAGGTCATGCATGCTTTTTTCGAAAGTGAAAGGCTAGTACTTGTTGCCATTTGAATCATAAACAAGGCTACACATTCACAAGTACAAAGTTGGATGTCATTTTTAGGATTCTACTAGAAAAGGCAAAGCCATCAAAATCACGGTAGCTTTAGTAAGTTCCTGTCATCTGCAAACAGCATAACACAGCAGGCATTTGCAGCATCAGACAAATCGACTAAAAACAGAGCGAACCAAAGCTAATGGGAACAAGTAAACCCGTCCAGCTCACCGTCTTATCGCCGACGTCCACGGCGCTCTGCTTGCAGTCCTTGGCGTCCACCGCGGCCCTCTCCACGCTGAACTCAACCGCCTCCTCACCCTGTTGGGCAGGATCAAACGGATCAAAATCAGGAGCCGCTCGAGCAAGCCGCTACAAGCGAGCAAGCCGCCAAATGCACGTGCACGCTCATGGTCATACATACGTGCAGCACGTGTGCTAAGCAACTCACCATGGGATGCGGCGCCGCGACAAGAGGCAGCAGGCCCGCCGTCCCTCAGGCCCTGTTCATCAGAGCAAAGCAAGCAAGCAGAGCCAATTAGGACCGGAGCAAACAGATACATTTCGGTTATTATTCACAAAGCCGCAGCCGCGCCGCACAGAGCAACCGGGCCCCGCGCCTTGCAGCCGCATCAACGAGAACGTTTTTGCAGAAGGAATAAACGAGCAGCCCGTGCAAGCAAGCAGCGAGCGGAGGGAGGGATCACGAAGGCGCACTCGACGGCCGGGCGGATCTCCGCTCCGCGCGAGCGCGGGAGAGGAGGGCGCCCGGCGGCGGCGCGGGCGCGCAAGGCAAGGGAAGGGAAAGGAGGTAATAACAGGAGGGGCGACGTGCGGGCGAGCGGGGAGGAGGAGGGTACCTGGATCTGGACCGAGGCGCGCTCCGGAGAATGCCGCGGCAGGGAGGAGCAGGCGCGGGCGGCGGCGGCGGGGATCGAGGGATCACGGCGGCGGAGGCGGAGGCGGAGGCGGAGGGGGGAGGGGTTGGAATCGGTGGGGAAGCGACGACGAGGTCGCGGTGTCTTTATACGACTTTTCCTTCTCCTTTTTCTCGATTTCTTTTTTTTTTAATTTTCATTTGGACCAGACGAGACGAGAGGGGTGTTCGGATTCGGTGGATCTGGTCGTGGCCCGGCAAGGCAGCAAAGCCAGCCCAACCTCCAAAGCCGCCGCTTTGCACCTCACCTGGCCATCATCACTACTACCTTTGCTTTTCCTTGCATTTTCCCAAGTTGACTCAAAGCCATAGGGTGTCTTGGACTTGGTTTTAGCTGTGGACTCCTCCTCTGTTCTCTTGCACACGTCGTCGACGTCGACCTTCAAACACGACTCGCATATTAGGCCAAGCCCAACGTTCCATCGTGTCCAGTAGCTTTATGTTCTATATCTGCAGCATATGTTCATGTCATAGTAAATGGTAATCTAGCAGTTTGTTAGAGTTAGTTGACAAAAAGCAGTGACCACCGATAGAGGTTGTGTTGGGGGCAGAACAAAGACTGTGCTCTATGTAATTTTTCTGTGCTAAAGTTAAAAGGTGAAAGAGACATCTCTGATAAGAGTGGAGGTTTGCATTGTGAGCATGGTACTTCAGCTTGTTCTTGGAATACGTGGCCAATAGCTTTTGGGTGAGGCGTATATGATGAGTGCCTGCGTTAGGCCTGCCCTTATGTATGATCCATGTTTTCTGAGCAAAAGATCAATTTACATACCAAAGAAGAAAGTCTCGATTCTTAGCTCAACAGCCACTAGCTTATCCAGATTTCTCTGCTTATATTCCTCACTTATGAAACTAGACATTTAGCCACTGTTTGAAACAAAATCAGACATTTAGCCCCTCTTTGAAACTATCCAAATGAATAACCTTATGTGGCAAGTCTAGAGGTGGTTTTACACATTAACCATGCGGTGAATTTGGTTTAGTAGTAGACTCCTCCTCTGTTCTATTATATGCATAGCCTTACCATACCTGGGAAGAAACTTATTATCTTTGATCTTTCCATTCCAAGGAATAGCCATCTGATGTATCTAAGGTTGACTGCTAAACCTTCTCAATGATGATGAAACTAAATATTTTAGCCCTTTTGAACTACCTAAAGCCATCTAAATAACCATCTTTTACCACTTTTGTTTTTTGTTTGGTCATTCTTTTAAACATGTAGTTTAAGCATCTTTTCTATTTGTAAACATCCTTTTACTTTATATGTTTTCTATATGCGACATATGCGTGGTGGTTTCCATCACTGAACTTTGGCCTCGGTCTTGTCCAGTTCCTAGATCTGTCACTTGGTCTTGTCCAATTCCTAGATTTGCCACTGAGGTTAACTAGTCAACACTGAGAAAGTAAAACCATGTGAGGTGGTGAAGTAGATTTATTTCTAGTTTTAATGAGTCATGGAATTGCGCACCTTATATCTAAAAGTTAGTTGAAAATTAACACCGATGCTATCGCCGTCCAATTGTCAGCTAAATATTGTCACCTAAGATATGACAATGAAACTGTATCTTAGTCACATCAATAAACATTGGGTCAATCAAGACGCCTAAGCCACAAGTGTTTTACTACATCCAATAGAATGCTTTTAAGGTTTCCTATCGACATGAAAATGATGCGCGCTTTGGTTTGCATGCGATGCGTGGGGCCGAAACTACTATACCAAGAACTTCTCTAGCTTAATTATATGCAAAAAAATACGTAAAAATACGTATTGCTTTAGTAGCTCGCGTATTGGATTTGGGCATTGGACTTTTTTTTTGAGGCGACAGGAGGACCAAAGTTCCTACTGATTATACAAAAATAAAAACAGAAAGAGACTTGCACTCTAGAACAGGAAAAAAGAAACCCCAAACCTCCAATAAGCTCCGGTGGTCAATTTGAACCGTAGGTTCCTTGCAGTTGCAAGACGGCAACTTGGAAGCCCTCCCAATTCGTGCCTTGACGTGACATGACACCTTCCAGCAGTAGGCAGCGGCGAACCAACCTGCACCGGTTTCCGTTTGGCACAAGCGGCCAACTGGCTTACAGGCACCGAAGAAAACCGTTGGTTTGGTACGGTAGGCTAGGAAACCACCGGAAACGACCGGCAAAGGCCAAACGAAACGCGCTCGCATGCCCACAAAATGCATTCAACGAGTGAGCGACGGACGAGTGGATGACAAGAGACCTTTCTAATGTTGACACCCTGATGATAACGGGGACATGCGTGTAGATTCAGACGATGCCGACCTGTCTGAATTGTTGCTGGTGATGGCAAGAGACTGAAGTTATGGCGTCCGTGGAATTGATCCGGAGAGGGAATTTGGTTCGATTTTGGGTCCATTAGAGCCACTTGTGCTGTATATGTGGATTCTATGGACCACTTGTGCTGTATATTTCACTTTTCGATTTGATCTTCGTTTAAATCTGTTAGCCCTGCAATCACAGATCCATACTTTTGCATACGTGCACTGTTACCTCACATGAGTGGCTGTGACTCGAGCGTATATGATGACATGGAAGAGCAACAAGAAATCGCTAATGTGCACAGTGAAATCAGATGACATTCGGACGAGATGACTTGATGACAAATGATATGCACTTTGAAATCAGATGGGAACTTTGTCGTCGCTAGGGATGGATAACGAGCTGGCTCGGCTCGGCTCGTTATACAAACGAGCAAAAAATACGGCTCACTATACAAACGAGCAAAAAATACGGATCGGCTCGGCTCGTTAGCAGCTCGAGCCAGCTCGCGAGCCAGAGGCCAGACTGCCGGAGAGAAAGGGCACAAGGCCGCGAAGAGGCCAGCAAACCGCGAGGCAGTGAATGCTTGTGCATAAGCAGCAGGAACAACCGGCTTCACCAAAATTTCCAATCCAAGAAAGTATTAATTGCTCAAAAAAATCAAAAAAGTATGAAAAAAGATATTTGTGAGTGCCCTTACAGATACTTTATAATCTTGCATTGAATCACGAACAAAGAAACACCATGCACTCCGATCAATAAAAAACAAAGAAAACACACGGGGAACACAGATTCAAACTCCAGGCAACAGAGGAGTTCGATAGTACCCAAGATTTGGACGAACTCCACGAGCGCGGCTGCGGTGTCCTCGATGATCGAGTTCCTCCTACCGGCCTATGGTAGCGAAGGGCAAAGGAATAGGAGGGAGCAGCGGGGGAGACCAGAGGTGGACGGATTGGATCTGAGTAGGGGAGAGAAGGGTAGCCGGACACGGCGGCGCCTGCGAGCTGCTGCTGTGGCAGCAGGAGTCGCGGCAAGGGCGGGGGCGGAGGACTGCGAGGAATCGCGATAGGGGATGGCCAGATGGAGTAGCTTAGGGTTAGTTGAACGGGGTATTGGGCCTGATGGGCCATATTTTGAGACTTATACGCTACACAGGCTTGCTGGCACAAACAGCTCGTTAAGCCCGTGAGCGGCTCGCGAGCCAGCTGGAACTCGCTCGTTATAGTAACGAGCAAAAAACTGCTGCTCGGCTCGTTAGAAAATTGGATCGAGCTGAGCCGAGCCGAGTTGAGAGCCAGCTGCGAGCCGAGCGAGCTAACGAGCTACGAGCATTTTGTTCAACCCTAGTCGTCACCTCTATTTTAGGCATTCTAGAGGGGGAAAATGTGGAGAGTGCTATTAGTGCATTAATGTATGGTTAAAGTCAGAGCAAGACATGCAGCCATAGACTATAAAGATACAGGCTGGGTTGGGAAAAAGAGAAAATTGGGAAAATGTTAAGATTGGGAAAATGTTAAGCACTGAGGTGAGCCATCTAGATGAATCTGCTTGACTACCATTGTGACGCGGTAATAATTCACGCTTTGTTCCCAGATAATGTAGATAAAAAGGATAAGTGCCAAGATTTGATGATAACTGTTCAAACACTTTCCTAGGACCGTGACAGAGTTTGCTTCAGCAAAAATGTCGAAAATGAATTAGGACAAACATTATATGCCTGATTTCTTATCTGTTTATAATGTTCTGTACTACTCCTAGATAATGTTCATATACGCCAATCTTTTAACCTTCATCTAAAAACCTCCTCCTTGCAACGCAAAACGAAATATCTAGTAGGATGCGAATCCTTTAAATTTAGAACCAATTTCAACTATATCCTGAAGTTCCCCAGATCAATGCTCGGGAGCGAACGATAAAAAAAAAACAAAGGGGTAAGTTGCATAAAAAACAAGGCTCTGTTTGGAACGCAGGAATTTCACAGGAATCGCGCAGGGATTTCACAGAAAACAGTTCAATTTCACAGGAAAAACGCAGGAACAGGGAAAAAACTCCGCATTCCAAACAGGGCCCAAAGGGATAAGAATAGAAAAAGAAAAAGTCCGAGGAGAAACCATATTGAGATGCGGCCCATATCAAATTCAGCCCATACCAGCCCAGTACCCTGCTCTGCCCTGCTTTTGACCGCCCAGACGAGACGAGAGAGGGGGTGGCGGCCATCCCCTCTAGATTGCGCAGCGCTCCCATCCGCCGCCGCGCACCAACCCGACGCCCGTCGCCCCCTTCATCGTCTAGTCGTCTTCACCCCCCGAGAACCTAAAGGCGGCGCCTTTTCTTGGTGCCGTCGCAAGATTCAAGAACCCGCGGCGGCTCCTCGAGTCGAGGTATGGCTCTGGGCTTTCTTAACATGCGGACACGTGGGTGCTGTTTCTCATTTTTCTTTGGATTCTTTAGTTAGCCTAGCGTACATCTAGGGATATTCCAGGTGAACTTTATACTTACTTAGGTATGATGGATGTTAAAATTTCAAGCCGCAGGTGGTGAATTGTGTGTGCTGGGGCAAACTGCGCAAAGAAAATGATTCTGGGCAATTCTTTTTCTCTGTTAGGATTAGGAAAAATACTTAGTTCGCTGTGGAACTTGCCCTGGGTTCTTCGACCTAATTTCCCATTTTATTACTCATTAGTTAATTGCCTCCAATAGTTAGTGCCGATTCGGCATATTAGTGTTATCTTATAGCCTTGTAGTAGTTCTAGGTTGTCTCTGTGTGTTTCAGCAGTTTCAGATACCTATGGCATTTCGAAAGTTCAAAAGCTCATGATTATATGTTTCGTCATGAGCTTAGGTCTAAATGCGTGATTATCTTCGTATACTTGCTTATGGAACCAAGGAATTTTCCCTGGACTTTGATGCTTCCATCACCCCATGTTGAGAGTACTAATTTTTGTTTATGGAATATTACCAGGACTTATTATACCTTACTGCACATGCCGTGATTTTCATTTCATTAGTTAGGTACTTTGAAATGTTAATGTTATTTGAGCAACTGAATTTTATCTGGTAGTATTGTTGGTTAAGGTTGGATAATGTCGATTTTTTTTCCTGCCCAGTGATTTGGAGATAATTAGGCGCTACTTTAATCATCTTTTTCCCCCCAAAATGTCATATGGTTTTTTAAAAGAGGATTGTTGAAACGATCATGAGTACACGCTTTTTGATGAGATTGGATACTGCCATCTGATTGTTATGTTCATGCTTTGTTCTTATCCCATTGATTTCAGTACATCGCTCTCAGTACCTGCTGAATGCCTGAACCTTGAGATCAGATTACCCACATGGTGAAAAAATTGATATTGCTCAATGGAGAATCTACCAGTGCCACTGCTTGCAGAGATCATCATGAGGATTCCCAGCACAAGGGACCTTAACTCCCTCTCCCTCGTATCAAAACAGCTGTACACTGTTGAGGCAGAGCATAGGGATGCTATCTTCACTGGATCCAGCCTTTGCCCACGGACATCAGCCATGGCATCACTCTGGTCCCGGTTCCCAAATCTGCGCAAAGTGCAGATCAGTTATGATGGCTGGACACCTGACTATGGAGCACAGTTGGATAACCAAGGCCTCCATGTGCTTTCTTCCAGTTGCCCCTTGTTGAATGATCTCACCCTAGTTGACTGCTCAAACATCGATGACTATGGTTTTGCTTATATTGCTTGCTGCAAGAAGCTGATATCCCTCAGGCTACACAACATACCAGGAATCACTTCGAGTGGGCTTCTCTCAGTATCTGTTGGATGCAAGAGTTTATCTACTCTCTACCTCAATAGATGCAAATATGTAAGTGGTGCGAAGTGGCTTGAGTACCTTGGCAAGACTGGATCACTGGAGGAACTTGTGTTGATACTCTGTAAAGGAATTAATCAGTATGACCTCCTGAAGTTTGGTCCAGGATGGGTGAGGCTCCAGACATTTGAGTTTGCAGGAGAGAGAAATTACATCTATTATGAACCTTGTGATTCCTCACACGTGTCTCACTACCAGTACAAATATGATTTCTGCTGCGAGAGCTTGAAGAGTTTGAGGCTGGCGCACATTGTAATTCAAGAAGAAATAGGACTTCGGTTTCTCCTGGGGAAGTGTAGAGCATTGGAGAGGCTGTGTCTGCATCATGTCAATGGCCTAAAAGATTGCGACTTGATTGCCATATCCCAGAGCTGCAGCAATCTTAGAAGCATCAAACTTGTCCTCACGCCTCACAAATGTAGACCTAGATCTACTTTCTCGACGCCATTCACTGATGACAGCCTTAAGGCTCTGGCTCTCGGTTGCCCTAAGCTTGAGGATGTTGATCTTGCATTTGGAGGCTGCGATCCGTATTGGCCATCTGAAATTGGCTTCACACAGGAGGGTCTTTTAATGCTCATCCAGTCCTGCCCAATTCGTGTCCTTGTTCTTACTGGCGCAAACTTCTTCAACGACATGGGGATGGAGGCCCTCTCATCAGCTCCATTCTTAGAGACGCTTGACCTTATGGATTGCGTGGCGGTAACTGATGCTGGAATATTCTCTATTGCCGGCACCCCTCGTCTGATAAACCTCACACTGCGGGAGTGTCAGCATATTACTGATGTAGGAGTGACCAAGGTGGTACATGCTAAGAAGTTGGAGTCTCTGACCATTTCAGGCTGTCCAAAGATTTCTGAACAAGGTGTACAGGGGGTTGCAACATCAGTTCACTACTCGGTTGAGTCCCCAAGCTACATTGAGCTAGAAAGGTTCTAAACGAGGCTGTAGATGTAGGCCCAATATTTTCCATTTCGGATTTGGATTGATGGACTGCTCTGTCAACTTACCGTGTTTAGCGTGTCCCATGAACATTGCTGCAGCCACAAGATATTTTGGCGCTTTCCTATCTCTTTATCCACCATTTTTTGGTAGATTTGTGCAGGGCAGTACTTACAGATCCTCGTACTCCTTTGAGACAGATGTTATGAAATTTGGCTTCATGACTACAGCTGTTTCTTGTTCGGTGAAATGCTAAACACGTTGGTTGTTTTTATATCACTGGTGCTTTAATTAATACAACGTATATAGGAAGCTCGTTGGTGTCTCTGTCCTCATCCTCCTTTTTGATAATGTGCAAAACAACATGTTACTGTTCCATGGAGCAATAGTGTGTCAATGCGAGCAAAACTTCCGCAGCCTAATCATTCTTGATCTACTAAGAAAAGACCAAATAACAGTGCTTTAAAATGATGCTTTATACACAGCTAGAATCTGAGTGGTTTGTGTCGCAACAACTTAAGTCATGTATAGATATCCTTAGGATTCACTCCTCTCGCTGCTTCTCTCACTCTTCCCCTGTATTGAACCACACCTCATCCATATACATGACTACTTTCTTACCTGAAAACTGGGGATATCTATATGTTAGAATGCTCATTTGGCACATAAAGACATGCTTTCAGATTCAGTTAAAGTTATTGTGAGGAGAACACTAGATCCAGGGCATTCCTGCTTTGTGTTCGACAACATTGATTTGACCAAGTTAGAATGGCAATTTGTGTTCCAAATAGTCCTCCAGTGAACCTCTGTTTTGAAATTGACATCATAGAATTCACGGCCAAGAACATCGTTATCCTTCTTGAGTAGCTCCTGTTGTGCAAGAGATTTTTGCTCTGGTATGTTCACTGTTTTTATTTTATCTTGTGAATTGTGATATTACATCATGGACTTTTGGTGAGGCTATACTTTTCAAGTAGGAGCCTACAAGTTTTTATTATATCTTCTGATATTCCCAATGGACTCTAGCAGTATCCATTACACATTTGTTCGTGAGACGCACTGTACCAAATGTTTATTTTTTAAGTTTGATCATCATGTTATGAAGGTAATTCATGAGCTCATTCTAAAACAAGGGCCAAAACTCTAGAACTTTGTCAAGTGAAGTTGGAGAGGTTACAAGGTTGTCTACAGGAGGTATGGCTTGGCAGTGCTGTTGAATTCTTCTGTTTATTTCATAAGTTATGCTGCATTTTGCAATATCTGCTTACTAGCAATTGATGCCTCTTTATAACTATGGTGGCCAGGTATGCCGGCCTGGCGGCCTGTATTTTTGGATGTGCATTGACACTGATGACAATGAGCTCGATGTCCTTGAAATCATCCATGACACTGTGCATTATTGTATTCAGTTTCTACTTATCTGGTTTCCACACAAAGCAAAGACAACGGTAATTGGTTCAAGCTACGAAGGGACGTCCCTAGCACCCACAGGCCACAGTCCAAATCTCGACCATTTGCATGGTGCAGACGTGCCAGTGTTGGGTGGGGCCTAGGGGTTGAACTGAAACTTGCCAAATCCAAGTGAAGTGAAGTTGCCTCCGTAGTCCTGCAAGTCGCGTAAACCGTGGAGAGACAATTTGACCACATGGGGCTGCTCCTTGCGAACATTCCATTCTCATAAAAAAGGGAACTGGACAAGTGGACATGCCATTAAGGACGTGTTTGGCACAGCTCCAACTCCAGAAAAATAGCTCTGCTCCACGAACTCCAAGTTTTTTTTATGTCAAACACGTTCAGCTCCACGAACTCCAACTCCGGAAAAAAACCTGGAGTTGGGGGCCAACTCCAGCTTTTTTTTAGAGCTCCTCAAAAGATGCTCAAAAACACTGATTCCAAAACTCAACATGGAGTTGGGTGAAAATCACCCACCAATACAAATACGATTAGGATACCGGTTCGCCGAAGAAAAAAAAAGAAAGTGTAGCTCCTCCCGTCGGACGCCTTCCACGCCGGACGAGCTCACCGGGGTGGCGGGGCACGGCGGCAGCCCCAGCGGCCACGGCGGTAGGGCATGACTGCGGCGCCCAGCGAGCTCCCCGGGACGGCGCGACGCCGCGACCGCGGCCCCCAGCAAGCTCCCCGGGCTGGCGCCGTCCTTCTTCGCCGCCGACCCGCCGCTCCAGCTGCTCCGCGGCATCGACTGTCACCGCAAGACGCGCTTGAGGGCGATGCTGGAGATCTTGGCATCGCTGGGATGCTGCTGGGACTCGTGATCGACGGCGACGCTGGGATGCTGCTGGGCCCGTTCGCCTTCATCCTGCATTCCTGCTGGATCGATCTTCTCTATCGGTTGTTCGATCAATACTTGGGACCTCGATGTTTCTCTGGGGCTGCAGGGATCCCAGCGCCAGCGCAGGGGCTGCACGGACGCTGACGAGCTCCACGGTGCCGCCGGGCCGGAGCTCCCAGGACACCGGCGCCGAGACCGATGTGGCCCATCTAGCGACTAGCGCCACGAATTTTTTTTGTTTTATTTTTTTTTACGAATTTTCAAAACAACTCACGGGTGACAGATTTTGCAAATCTGTCACCCAACCGCCGTATCATTTGGCGGCAGCCATATGATACGGCGGTAAATCCCCGTAACCGCCAAATCAAAGGGCGGCAAGAAAAACCGCCAAATGAAACGGCGGTTTGGCACTGTAGCACCGCAACCGCCAAACCATTCGGCGGTTGCAGCCTGCAGTCAGCACCGGCGACGTCGCTATCAATATTGAGGAGAGAGAGGAGAGCAGCAGTGCCTTGGGACGCGTGCCTGTGAGGGGAAGAGTGTTCTCGCTAGGCAATTTTGCCATTGCATGTGGGCTCTTGTAGCTTGTTAATAACTGCTAGCATGTGGTCAGTAAAGTCTGGTCTAACATTTACAGATTCAGACGTTGCAAAGATTGATTCAGACGTTGCTTTCTATTAGGATATAAGAATAAATTCAGTTTAGACTTTAGACCTTAACTTGTCAAAATTCCTGTCAGTCAGAGCATCTCATGACATGGCCAGTGCAGAAAAGTTCAGTAATCTGCAGGAACTGCAGGAACTGCTCGTGTTAGGTTAAGTAAAAACAAACTAGCACCTTGTGCGATTTTTGGTTCAGCACGTGATGAGTTAGGATTTGTTGTCCGTGTAAATTGGAATTTGTTATCTCACCAGTACTATTTTATCAGCATTAATTATTCAACTTTGTTACTTGAAATCTGTCGGTAATTTGTTCCCAACTGAGCATTTTTAGTTTCTGTGTTCGGTATCTTCTGAGCTGAAGCACATATAGGGATGCAAAGTGGTACATGGATAACTGAAATATCCGAATTCGTATTCGCAAAAATATTAATATGGTTATCCGTATTCGTGTCAGATTGCTAATATGGATACTAAATGGATGTATCCGAATTCGTTTTTCACTATTTTTCTCTATCCGAATCCATATCCATATTCGAAATAAATGTGGATATTCGACAATTATCCGTATCCGTGAAGAATAACGTAAAGTTAGCTTATGACTAATGACTATTAATATTAATTTCAATATTACAAAAGATATAAAAAATTAAGTTTAATAAATTTTAATATAATATAATTTTTAAATAAATATATTATTTTGATGTAGTCTGAACATGATATATTTGTTAAAGAAAATTATTTTTAAATACTTTATTTTATTTATTGATGTAAATTATTTATATACTTCAATTTTATTTATTTCTTGCTAAATATCAATAGATTTATTTAAAATATTATTTATTTTATTATTTATATATTTATTTATTAAAATAAATATGGATAAATATGTTATTTTTGACCAGCTATCTTTATATGCATGATACTTTAATCCCTACCCTTTTAATGATTTTGTTCTTCTAAAACCATCCATAAACAAATGGAGAATTGCTATCGTGCTATCGGATATCTACTCGATTTGCACGATAGCAATTCTCCATTTGTTTATCGTGTTCGGTTTAAATGCATCTTTGATCGTTAATTAAGGGTATTAAATAAAGTCAGTAATGTTTTGATGGAGGTGTTGGGGGACAGTTTAAGCGCTCTGCTTAGATTACTCCGGAAACTGGCGACGATTAGAGGATGATTACTGTAACATTACTGTAGCAAATCATGGATTAATTAGGCTCATTAGATTCGTCGCGCAAAGTTGCACTCATCTGTGAAAAGGTTTTGTAAATAAACTTCGTTTAGGGCTCTATGCATGCGACAGTATTTGGGAACAAAAAATTGTCCCCAACTGCCGAACACGGCCCAAGACTTTACTGACCACATGCTAGCAATTATTAACAAGCTACAAGAGCCCACATGCAATGGCAAAATTGCCTAGCGAGAACACTGCACGCTGCTCTCCTCACAGGCACGCGTCCCAAGGCACTGCTGCTCTCCTCTCTCTCCTCCATATTGATAGCGACGTCGCCGGTGCTGACTGCAGGCTGCAACCGCCGAATGGTTTGGCGGTTGCGGTGCTACAGAGCCAAACCGCCGTTTCATTTGGCGGTTTTTCTTGCCGCCCTTTGATTTGGCGGTTACGGGGATTTACCGCCGTATCATATGGCTGCCGCCAAATGATACGGCGGTTGGGTGACAGATTTGCCCGTGAGTTGTTTTTGAAAATTCGTAAAAAAAATTAAAACAAAAAAAATTCCTAGCGCCACCGCTGCCGCCCCTCCCTCCCTTCCTTTTTCTTTTATGTTTCGTATTTTTTTCCTTTTAAAAACAAGAGAGAAAGGTCTAGAGACTGACATGCGGGTCCGAACCTAATGGGTACAATAGACTTTTCACGACATCATTTGCCATTTCCAGAGCTGGATCCATGCTTTTTGCCAAACATGTAAACAACTCCAATATTTTGATGGAGTTAGTGGAGCGGAGCTGTAAAATGGTGGAGTTGGTGGAGTGGAGCTAAAAAAATTGGAATGGAGCTGTACCAAACACGCCCTAAACATATGAACCATTGGCCTTTTTTTAGTAGTTATAATAAAACCAGGAACTCTAAGCTCTAGTGTTATGAGTTATTATTCCAGTTGAATCATTCCTACACTGAAAATGAATATGTTTACTGCTGTGCTGATCGTAGGATCGATGATACTGACCAGTGTTTCAAAGACGTCGCCTAGGCGACGCCTAGGCGTCCAGGCGCTCAAATAATCCTGGGCGTCCTGGTCGCCTAGCTAAAAAGCAGCAAGAGGGAGGGAGGGAGGGGAAGAATGGAGGGGAAATAGACTCCACTGTGCGTCCGTGCCGCCGCCGCGGCCCGCCCTGCTCTCCCGCCTCCAATCGCTGCTGTTCTTCACCGCGCCGCTCTTCTGCCTCCACTCGCTGCCGCCGCCGCGCCCCGCCCTGCTCCACCACACGCAGCCCCACGTCCTCCTCCGGCCCCAGCGCAGGGCTCCCGGCACCGCCGCCGCCGCGCTGTCAACGAGCACAGAGGGAGGGAGGGAGGAGAGACGGAGGGACGAAGGGGAGACAGAGGGGGAGAGAGAGAGAGACGAGCGGTGGCGGCGGCGCTGCCTGAGGTGGGAGACGAGCTGAGTGAAGAGAGAGGTAGATAGGGCAAGGGAGTATCTATGGTGGTTGGTGGGCTGACTAGTGGGCTGGGCCAGCCGAGTCCTTTCAGCCCAGTCCCTTTCCCTTCTTTTCTTCCCTTCTCCTTTTCTTTTTCTTTTTATTTCCTTCACTTCCTGCTGCTTATCG
The DNA here is from genome assembly GCA_004135705.1 of Alloteropsis semialata. Classification (NCBI taxonomy): domain Eukaryota; kingdom Viridiplantae; phylum Streptophyta; class Magnoliopsida; order Poales; family Poaceae; genus Alloteropsis; species Alloteropsis semialata. The sequence goes on from CM014272.1 coordinate 12,709,367, forward strand.
CTTGCTTCCTCACTGCTAAGGCGTCGCCTACATCGCCTAGGCGTCGCCTAGGCGTCCGGAAGGGGTCGGCTCGCCTCGCCTCGCCTCGCCTTACCGCCTTTAAAACACTGATACTGACACAGTACAATGGTGGAGGTTCAGCTGCACCTCTGTGGCTTGATACGGCGAGGGAGCATATATATTTGGGCCCCTTTGGTAGCCTGGACTGTCTCAACCGGGCCTGTAAGCCAGGCTCCAGCAAAATGAGCCAGTCACATAGGACGCAAAGATGTTTGATAAATTTGTATCTCATGGTCCTGCCATGATAAATTTGCTTTGGGGGAGCGGGGAGAGTTTGACGAGAGGTTCCGATTCGGCTTCCGTTTAGTCACTATCTTACCTATACTTACTATAGTAAAGCTCCAAGATTTGAAGCTCCCTCATGCATCTTGACCCCACGTGGCACCCACATAGAGTTCGCTCCCTCATGCATCTTGATCCCATGTGGGACCCACATAAGGTTCAGATATAGCATCTGTTCGGCAGCCGGCACAGTGGGATTCTGCCGGCATAGTGCTCAGGCAGGTTGAATCAGCCGGCTGGTCCAGGCAAATTCAAAAAATGGCGCCAGATGATACAAATGTGCTTTCAAAGCCAAATTTGGCGCCAAACACTTCTCCATGAGGACACTTAACCATCAACAATTTCAGCAAATTCCAAATCAAACCTTGGGAACCTTAGTTAACCATCAACAATTTCAGCAATTTGAGCACAACATTAAGGACAGTTCATGACAAGTTCATAGCCTACACAAGCTATACAGTTCACATGGCTACATTAGTGGACTGATTTTGTCCACCTCCTAATATGTCACCAGCATCAGTGCCTAATTACAGTACCTACGTGGTTCATGTGTCCAGATACAACAACAAATGGCAATGGACACATACAGTGCATCTGGGAGATGTCCGCATTCGCTCCCCAACGTCCTCCCTCCTCCAATTCATAGTACAGATGCTCCACTGTAGATAGAGAAACAAAAATTAGTAAGGATGGAATATAAATAAAACCTGTGTATCTTGCATATGAATTGTCAGAGTTTTCAACCAATGGAATGCATCCATTGGTTGCTGCCGACAAACATTTTTTAGTGGAGAGAGTTTTGCAACTCAAAAGTCTGTACAAGATGAAATAAGCACCATCAGACCATGCTTTCAGCCTTTGTTTATTTCAAAAAGTTAGATCTAGCTTTCTGGATAGTTTGGTTATGACAAATGTGTCTATCCATCTTCACTGGTCGCTGTGGATGTGAAGACAAGAATTTTCGCATAGGACGCACTAGGTGGAATTTAATTCATTGTTTTGCATGTCCTGGATGTTCCATGGTTCAGTTTATCAAATTTTTGGGTAGAATGTATGTTTCTCAACACTAGAAAATGGAAGCAAACTACTAGTACTGTACAATGACACCCGGCCATACAATATATTTGTAACCTTAAGATTTGAGCAATTATGGAACCCAAAGACAAGAATGTTAGCTTTCTACCTTTGCTCATCTGATCCAAACATCAGTGAGCTATGTACTCCCACATACACACTCACACAACTTGATATGAAATTTACTACTACCAGCCAAGACGACCAGGTGGTCGTTCAAGGCCAAAACTAGTGAGCTCTATCAGCTCTATGTACATGAATATCAATAGCTAGAGCACTCACAATTATACATCAAAGAAAGGACTTACAAACTTGACAGGGACAGGTAAAAAAAATTAACTTCTATGGAGTCCCTTTTCATGGTTGCTGGGGTTAATAGTTTAGTCCATAGCTATAGCAGACGTAGGCTTTCTTACAATTGTATTAGTCTACTCAAGAAGGTCCATGGTGAGAATGCAACAGATGCTGGTGCAGAAACCAATTCTGTCAAGAACAACAATAACTTGTACACTTGCAAGTTTAACAAGCTCAGAACCATACATACCTGTCATCCATTCAAGCCAATGGCTCCGGCGATCCAGTCTCTCTTCGTGGCCATGTCAGTACCAGCATCCAGTGCGACCCATGGCGATGGATCATAATGCAGATGATCACCTAAGTTGACCCGCGCTCCATTTGGCCCTGATCTTTCCAGCAAATAATTGTGGAGAGCAAAGCAAGCAATAACTATCTTGGTTTGCTTCTCCCTATCATACAAGGGTACACCTTTCAAAAATATGCCATCTCCCCTTCAATATCCCAAAGGCCCGTTCAACTACATTCTAAGACTGGAGTGGTGGAAATTAAAATTCTCTTTCACAGTTTCTGCTCCTTTGTGGCTGAAGTGTTGGAAGTGGTACCTTTCTTTGCGATATGGCGCCAAATACCCTTGCCTCAGTGCATACCCAGAGTCTACCAAATAATACCGCCCTACATCCATATGCACGATAAATTACATTAGTGAAAACATCACACAAATAGTACTCATATCAAAGATTACTTGCATGATGGATGTGAGCAATTAATTTGCATACCTGGTGGGGGATGTGGATAACCTGGTTCTTCAAGGCAATCCCTAAAGACCGCCATGTCATGACAAGACCCGGCCCTCCCCGCACCCACAAATGTGAACCTCGTGTCCATGTCGCATATGGCCAACACATTGAAACTTGTAAAGCCTTTTCGGTTCATGAAGTCATCACGTGCCTCACGGTTTACATGGACTTTTATGTGGGTCCCATCTATTGCCCCTATGCAGCCATCAAAGAATGGTGCATATGTCTGCAGGCTAGGATGACATTTTGTGAAGTTAGGGTCATTTGGCTTTATAACCTCATGTGCAAAGGTGAACATTGCATCTGCCACATCTCGCAGCTTCCTAGAGACTGTGTCCAAAGAGCACTCAAACCTATCGCTGATATCTCTACAACCCTGTTTTGTCCCACAAGCCCATAGGAACATTGCTAATGCCTCTACTGATTCTACCTCTTGGGTTGAAACCAGGCCATGACGACTAACTAAAATGTCATGCAACTCAAGAAAAGTTTCCGGATGCATACGAAAGTTATGCTTGCACTTCCTCGGGATATGCAGATTTAGTTCCACCCATTGCCTTCCAGTAATGTGTGGCAGCTCGTAAGGATCTCTCAACAGCGGGTTCGGATGCCTTGCTGCTGCTGCGTACGCAGCCAACGCATCTGCCACAGATGCAATCCCATACCAGAGGGTGATATCTTCACTAGACATGTCACTACTTGATGATTCATCCTGGCTGCTCATTCCTTGTAAATGTCTTGGTCTGTAGTACACAGATCACAACACATCACAAAAATGGAATGACAGACACAAAAATGGTTGTGAAAGTAGTGGCAATAGCTATTGAAGTATCTGAAATAGTGTCGGCTTTACCTTGTAAATCTTCCTGTTCAGTGAATAGAATGGAAGGAGCAGCCTAGCTGCAGGTCAGTTGAGCCAGCACCAACTTGTATGTGTGTTCTGCTCTCATCCTCTGCTCCTTTCTTCTTCTTCAACTTGCAGCCACCAAGTGTGTAAAATTCATATCAAGTTGCAGCATGGTACTGAGCTGACTGTTACCAGTGCCAAGTACTGGCAGTAGCTCTAGAAGTAGATGGAATAGGGCAAGGCCTTACCTTGTAAATCTTCTTGTTCAGTAAATATAATGGAAGGAACAGCCTAGCTGCTGCTCAGTTGAGCCAGCACCAACGTGTGTGTGTGTTCTGCTCTCATCCTCTGCTCCTTTCTTCTTCTTCAACCTGCAGCCACCAAGTGTGTGTGAGTGTGAGCTGAAATGATCACAGGATCAGTTGAGTTGAGGTAGATAGGCTAACACTGACTGATCTTTGGATGAGCTGAGCAGTAGTACAAATGTGAGAAGCAGTTACCTTGTGCAATTGCAGTGAGGACCAGTTACTTTTCCTCCAAGGTTGGTCACCGAACCTCCAATCCCGAAGCCCTGCAAAGACCACCGAAACTATGAAACAAACTGCATCAATGCCGCAAATTAGGTGTATCATCAATATGCTAAGAATGGATTGAAGAAGAAATAGTACTTAGGAACAACTAATTAGTGTGGCATCCGGTTCAAATTATTACATCTCATCAACAAATGTTCAAATCCACATCCTGAATACATTCAAACTAAATAAAGAGCAGTGATACAGTGCAAGACAAATCATTAAACAATGCAGCAAATATTAAACTCTAGTGTTGTCCCAGGTGAAGTTGATCCAAAAAATGCGCGCTTCTTTGGTTGTCATGCTGGTGAAGGCCCTGCGATTCATTGATTTGTTGCATAGATAAATAGCCTTGCAGTACAACTCAGTCCCCTGCTCGATGCCGTCTTCTACCAAGATACTTTCTTCTGGTCCGAAGCCTCATGGGGAGCACGGAATCGCTGCGCAACAGTTTCTGATAGGTCTTTGACATAATCTTTCAAGTTGCCTGTCTTCTTTTTTTGAGGGCTGTCGACCACTTGTTCCCATACAGGCCATTTACCGAGGGGACCAACAGCGGAAGTTCCAATGGGGTCCGGACTCACGGCTGGAGGAGTATGAGAAGGGCCAGCACTGCTTGATGCCTCCCGTATTCCTCTAGCACTGAGCAATGTCCCTCGGTCTCTGGCCTCATGACCAAACAGCTCCTCCAGTTCCTCCAAGAAGGGGGGTGGTTTGGACACATGTTTGGTCATATGTTTGGCCTCATGATCTATGGTTCCGGGTGCAGGAAGGCCATCTGTTCCCAGCTGCAGTTACATGCCATTGATATTAGATGACGACAAATTAGGAGAAAGGACTTTGAGCTGCATTATTAATACATCTTATGCTACGTACGCCTACAGAACTTACCTCTTGAACCCCTTCATCTGGCAAAACAAATGTTTCATCAACAGATACGCCGCCTGTGTTGGGGTCACGTCCAAGGCCAGTTTGCTTCAAAGAAAGGTCACGCCATTCAGTGTACTTATCTTTCAGGTATGATAACTTGTTCTGCAACTTCTTCGAGCTCCATGTCAATTCCGTCTTCTGACGGAAGGCTCGGACGACATTGGTCCACCCAAGCGTAGTTAACCCTTTGGTGGTCATATTACTTTGATGCTTCTGCTCTATGCATAGGTCCAACAAAAGTTTGGTAGTGCTAGGCTCCCAACTCACACGGGATTCAGACATCTGTTCCCACCCGTAGAATACATACTAAAGTTTAATATTTGCATAATGTAGCAGCAATATGCATGTATAGACAGTAAGCAGCAGCAGCCATACGTACTATGATGCTCAAACTTGCCTTAACAGTTGGATAGGGGCGTCTGAACCTCAAATTGTACCGAGTGTGGTGCGGCGGGGAGCAAGAAGCAGTGGAAGAAGCTGCCAGGTCGGGCAAATTTGTTGACAACCTGCAGATAAAACACATTACAACCAGATTTGGTTAAATAAGTGGACTACAACTTCACTTCATATTCGAAAAAGGGAACAAGTACCTTGAGTTGATGGTATGCAGGGTTCTTGGACGTAACCTGTTTGCCCACGGACAGGAATGGATGAATCCTTGCTTACTGAAAAAAGAAATGTACTTAGGTTCGAGAAAGGACAGAGTTGTGCACAGGTTAAGTGGACACTCACACAAATCTCTCACTCTCACATCAACATAAGTTTGTTACCTTATGCTGTGATTTATTATTGACCTCGAAATGGGTATGTACAATGAAAATAAAGGATTAAACAGCATAATCGCATCATAAGGAATTTGAGTAGCACTTGCAGTAGTTATGTATTTCAAAGCAACTGAAAAAACAACCCAAGTGGACCATCAAGTATTATCTTCTCAAGTTGTCAGCAAACAACTTGTCAATCAATTTTATAAATGGTAATTTAATGTAAGAAGATGTCTCTGGCTACAAGGGATAAGAAAATGCAGTAGGCACAGAACAAAAAAAATGAACAATAGCTTGCATACAAATCAAGGTAGACATGAAACAATACTTCAATGAAGTAGCCACAGAACAAACAAATGAACAATATTTCAAGCAAACTCGCAGCAAGCAAATTTACACAAGTAGGAATCAGTCAGAAAACATGGTTATGCAACACATGAAACAATTGTTCTTTGGTTTAAATTAAGGAGAGAAGATATCCAACCACTTATTCACAAGATCATGAAAAAAATAGCAAGTTGGAAAGGTAGATTGCTGTCCTATGCTGCTAGGCTAACTCTGATTAAAACTTGGTCAGTGCTAGTATGTGTAAAGAGTTTGGTGCGCTTGGTATACCAAATCTGAGAGACCTTAACATTTGCCTCCTCAATTCTTGGTCAAAGAGATACCAGTTAGATCTACATATTAAGTGGAAGCATTTAGTTGACTACAAGTATAACAGGGAGAGCAAAAATATCTGATATTGCTCAGATACAGCAGCTTCTCAGTTTGTCATAGGTTTAATGTGGTCAGCTAGGGCAGCTAAGTTTGGCTTCCAATGGCAAGTGGGAAATGGGAAGAAAATCAGATTTTCAGAAAATCACTGGTTGGGTAAGTCTAGTCTAGCTGTTCAGTTCTGGGATCTCTATGTTATTGTTAATGAGAAATCGAAAACAATCTCTGATCAAAAGTTTGGTCGGGTGCTTGAGTGTACCATTAGGAGAACAGTAGGAGATAGGCTTTATATGCTTATCTCTGATCCATGTGGGGATTATGGAAATATAGCAATAATATGTGCTTTCAAAATCTTAGTTGGCAGAGCATGAACCATTTGTTACAAAGGGGGTGCGCTTGGTGCAGAACAGGAATAATTACTTAACCATCAACAACTATTCGAAACACTTATACGCCATGACATACACAAACACAAGACTGAGTGAACAACCTAGATCCGACTTCAAAGAATGAGTGAACACATACCTGGATCTGCGAAGGGGAGACTTGATTCGATGCAGACGGCGGCCGGAGGGGTGCCGGCATGGTGGCGGGCAACCTAGATCCGACTGCCCGCCTGGATGTGGACGGAGGAAGGCGGCGGCCCGGAGGAAGGCGGCGGCCCGGAGGAAGATGGTTGTAGGGGGGACGCCGGCCCCGCCGGGATTTCCACGGAGGATGGCGGTGGGTCGGAGAAAGGTGTCGGCCGGGGGGGAGGGGGGGACGACTCGGCCCCGCCTGGATCTTTTCCGGACGATGGCGGCGAGTCGGACGAAGCCGGCGAGCAGGGGGGACGACGGCCGACGCCGGAAGCGGCGAGCGGCGAGCGCCTCCTTGGAGGAGAGGCGGAGGAGCGTGGGGGAGAGGCCCGGTGCAAACCCTAAGGGCGACACCTCGAAGACGCGGGGACGAGCTCGGGCTCCTGCGGCGGAGCCTTATCCCCTTCTTCCTGCCAAACGGTTGGGCCGGGCTCAGCCGAACGGCTGAATTCAGCCCAGCTGATTCTCGCGGCTGGAATCAGCCCAGCGGCTGGATCCGGCCCAGCTGAACAGCCGGATACATACTATTTAGATGGGACTCACACATTCAAGTGGACCCACATGGGGACCCTTGTGGGACCCCCACACTATTTGCAGTTACATCATATGGAAAAGTATGAAATATATTTAATTTTTCTATGTTTAAAAACAACAACTAAATTTTGTATACTACATCCATCTGTGGTAGCTCTACTACTTTTGGATTTTACTTTCAAATCATTAAATCACAAAATTTGATTGAATTATTCACTTATTGTTAATTTTATCTTTTTTATTATAACCATGCATGAGTGTAACATAGCATGCCAATCTATTAGGTATATGTACTGATGCCTAAAAGTCAGTGAATTAATATAAAAATTATGCGCCGAGATAACATTATCATAAAAGGAATTAATATTGGGTGCATTTAATTTAATTTTAGATTATGTTTTATTTTTTTATTTAGTTCCATGCATCAATGGTACGCTATTTAAGACATAATCAAATAACAAATTTATATTTTATTTTTTGATGTCTTTTGTATAGCGCGCATTTGGCGCACCTCCATGGGCAGGACAGGCTAGGACGAGTGGGAGAGTCCAGAACGAGAGAGCTGTCCAAGAATCCCCGCACGTCGACGCACCACACGTCCACCGAGAGAATAAACAACTATCCACGCGGCACCGTCAGCGACAGCGCTTGGTCGTCGTGTCGCCTCCTGCGTCCAACACCTGCCACCCTAACGTGTGCCCTTCTCTTATGTTCTTCCCACCAAGCTCGAGTCGCAGAGCTTACAAAGCTCGTCACTCTGCAAAGCGCGCACTGAACCAGCTAGTCCACGGAGCGGCCGGGCGGAGACTAGCTAGCTAGAGCAAGCGAAGCAATAATGGCGAAGAGCGGCGCGGCGGAGGAGTGGCGGCGCAACGCGGACACGCACAAGATGAGCGCGGAGGAGGTGCGCGCGGCGGGGGTGGAGGCCTCCGTGCGCCCGCCGGGCCGCGGCGCCGGCCCCGGGGAGGTGCTGCACCAGCGCGGCCGCCTGCCGTACGGGCCGGGCACCATGGCGCTCGTCGGCTTCGGCATCGTCGGCGCCATCGGGTACCTCGTGCTGTACCAGAAGGCCAGGCCCGGCACGCCTGCGACCGAGGTCGCCAAGGTGGCCGTCGGGCACGGGGATCCCGCCGCCGGCCGCCGTGACCACCACCCCGACAACCGTCCCGAGGACGCCGCGCGTCAAGGGAAGTAGGCGCCGAGCAGGCCCGTGCGGGTGTAGTACAGTACTAGACTAGTATTTGGTGTTGTTCCTGCTCAGCTCCGTGTTTTGCTGCTCTGTTTCTCAGCTTTTGTCGAGGACCTAGAGTTTGCGTTGCAAAAACTGTGCTAGATCAAACGGAATAAGATTTCTCCATCGCCCTCGTAGAATAAAGCTAAGTAATTCTCAGCTTTTGATTTCACTCGGAAAACGACGCTGTACAAACAAATAAAATTGTAAAATTTATCCAGTCACAGAAATTACCTCTGTTCTTCCTTTCTACTGTCCCCCTTTCTCCTTCCCACGCACCGGTGCTGCTGATCTGATCTTCTTCCTCGAATTATCCCAGGCAATTATGCTTCTTCCTCGAATTATCCCAGGAAATTCTGCTTATTCCTCGAATCATGCATCCCTGCCAATTCTCTCTCGTCTCGGTCTAATTCTCGGATCTCCTAGAGCAAGCTGTCGCGTCGGCGCCACCGAGTAGGCGAGTACTAGTTCGTTCCTCTTCTCCCACGGATTTCAGGACATCGCCCTCGGTACCTTCTGCATGCCTCAACCTTCCAAGCGGTGAAATCGTGGCCGTGTTCAGATGGTCGGGACAATTTTTTTTCCTCAAAGAATCTTTGGATGTATGAAGTACTAAATGAAGTCAATTTACAAAATCCAGCTACAGATACGTGTAACTTTGCGCGACGAATCTAACGAGTTTAATTAATCTATGATTTGCTGTAGTAATGTTATAGTAATCATCCTCTAATCGTGCGGTCAAAATTCTCATTAGATTCGTCTCGCGAATTTGCCAAGGGTTATGAAGATAGTTTTGTAAACTGATTTTATTTAATACCTATAATTAATGGTCAAAATAGGGATAATCCTGGCCATCTGAACACGGCCTAGGCTTGCAGAGATCATCATGAGAATTCCAAACATTGTAGCGTTACATCAGTTCAGCTACAGTAAATGTCAAAATCTAGCATCCCTTGTACAATTTAGGCTCTGTTTAGTTGGAATGGAAAGTTGACGAAAATTACTGTAGCAATTCTAAATCGAAGATTAGGAGGACTAAACATGATCTAATTATAAAACTAAATACACGGATAGACGGGAAATCGCGAGACGAATCTATTAAGTCTAATTAATCCATCATTAGAGATTGTTTACTGAAGCACAATGTTGTCTAATCATGGCAAAATTAGGCTCATTAGATTCGCCTCGCAAAGTTACCGGGGGTTATGGAACTAGTGGATATGTACGTGCCACAGGCACGTTTTAAAAACTTATAATATATAGTGCATTTATATTTTCATAACAAGTCCAATATTGCAGTGGAGATAAACATGGAACATGTGGAACATTTATATCTTGGCAACGTATCAGGTGCAAACCAACCTCCCCGTGCAAACTATGCAAACCTCAATCTGGACCACATGATCTTGATCCAAGGGGGCGCGTAGAGAGAGGTGGGAGGGGGGATTTGCAAAAGTGATCTTGCTGTGATTAAGGGTGGGCGGTGATTTTGCAAATCCCCCTCCCACCTCTCTCTACGCGCCCCCTTGGATCAAGATCATGTGGTCCAGATTGAGGTTTGCATAGTTTGCACGAGGAGGTTGGTTTGCACCTGATACGTTGCCTTATATCTTTTCTTCTTGCTCCTAACTCGATCCACCAATGATATCTCTCAAGCTCCAACTCAGTTCACTTGTGATGTCTCTCTCGCTCCCTCCATCACTTTTCTCAGTTGATCCACATGTGATTTGTTCTCTCCCACTCCCCCACAATTAATATCTCTCTCTACTCTCCTAACTCCATACGCATGGATCTCTCCATGTCAGTCAAGCCAAATCCATATGGATGTGCAATCTGATCTTCCAATCTACATAAGGATCTGGAAAACACAATAAGATAAATGGGTTTTTTCAATCAATATGCAAAACTGAATGGGGCAGCTTTAAACATAATATCCAAACCTTTTAAATAGCAATGCTAAATCTCCAAACCATTTAGCAATGCTACCGAGTCCAAAACTCTACCATGATAACAGTGCATTCTAAACATATCAAAAGGTGGAATATAAATAACTGGAATCTTCACCTCAGTACATACAGCTAGGTCACTGTGAGCACTTTGAGATCAAAAGATGCTAATCAATACATAAACAAATATCAGATTTTATGTATTTTAATGTTATTCCCATGAACATGGATGGACAGGTGAATCAATATCTATTCATAATTTATTTTTATTTGAGACCAAATTTCATTCATCTAGGTCAGTACCGATGGTGATACTGATATAATGTAAAATTTAATAATAGTGCCATATAAACTAAACAGGGCCTAAATTATTTCTTATTGCTTTTGTTTTGTCATAGTGATCGTGTGGCATATGTTTTTAAAAACCTAGTAAACAAGAGTTTTTATATTTAAAAAATAAGATAATTTTATATTTATAGCAGATATGTACATGCGGCATATCCAAAACAGGGAAAACACTATAGTGATATAAAACAAGCTAAACCTGATGCTGGGCTCCATGTTGCCGCAAACTAAAAACAAGAATATGTGCACACAATCCAGCAAAAGCATGAACAAGCAAATGGTACACAAACATTATTTGTTTTTAAAAACTCAAACGGACGTTCACCGTTGGAAAGAGGTTACTGATATTGATATTTACCTTGAATATAATCTCCTACACCAACTAAACAAAGCAGTAGAGCTCTAAGATTTGTAATTTGAAATCAGTCTAAATAACCTTAGAGAGAATTTTATTAATCAAGAAGTGAACAACGTGTGTCTAGAGCTTCACTATTTCGTATTTCCAGAGCTCCATGAAAGACAAAGCTAAACTTCGACAAATGCCACCATGCATCACTAATTGTCCTACCTGAAAGTCACAGAAGGTATGCAAATAGTTAGTTTCAATGTCACTCACATGAATCCCTAGGTGAGCTGTAAAAAAAATGAATCCTTGGGTTTAGATCGAATAGATAGAAGCAAAAACAAAAGCATCAAACAATGAGAATATAATCTAGATATTGAGAGACCATGAAATTGCTAACACACAAATATGTTTGGGCACCAGTCATCCTTTTTGCCAGCTAGTTCTTCAAAGCATAACTAAACAAAAACAATATGGATGAACCGCTTAAACAATTTTGGGGGAAAAATAACTTCATGTTAAGCCCTCCCATTGTGTACCAAGCACAAAAAGTAACCCTCTACTCGCCAGCGTGAGAGACCATGGGCACCACCTAAGCATCTAAGCACTTGGAATAAGAAAAGAATTAATATCAACGTTTGAACAATGATCAACAGTGTCAAAGGGGAAGGCATCAAAAGTTTTGAAAAGATACTCCATGAGGACCTGCAGATGTCCTAGATATGTCCTAGATGTACATTCAAAATAAATCTTAAATCAAAGCGGTGGATACTTACATTATCCAAGTCCCGCATTTCCTTCAATGCGCGATCAAGATCAAGAGCCTGAACACCTGGGATTAGGGCAGCTCCATCATCACCATGCTCAAGGTCTCAGCGACAAAGCAAAGGAAGCAGGTTGCAGGACTCATGGGACAAAAAAAACAGAAAGTGCTGAAGGATTACTGAAGCAACTAATTCACCCAGTCACGCTCCCTCTCCCTTAGATAGAACTGCAGAATGAAATAAGAAACACATCACAAAATTTAAGATAGCAGGCCACAATGACTAAAAAAAGCATGATTGATGGTGTTTGTAACATCTCCAAGCGGAACACAATGACTAATTACGCTTTATGGAACAATGGCAACATGTAAGTAGTAGCATATATCAAAAAGAAAATGCAACTATTGTTTGAGTATTTGTTAATCACCAACAAACTGTATTAGATAAGACAAGATAATACTGGAAGAGAAATAAGAAATGTATTGCCTCAAAATATTTGTGTATTTCTACTGCAACAAACTCAATCCACATGTAGGCCATAGCATCACATATTTTCACCCCAGTACATTTCCACATCTACTCCTTAATTAGCAAAACATTGGCGACCTACCCAACCCCGCTCCAAGGGCTAGGAATGCAAACCGGGACCATGCTCATATATAGTGTCAGTTTGCATCACAGTTTCACAACAGCTGGTCCTAGCTAGTCTTTGTGCATGAATCATTAGTCATGTATAATTTCGACAAATAAGCAAAGTGGCGTGTAGCTCACAGTAGAAAAAGGAGCCTCATCTTGGAACCTTTGACCTGCAACTAACATCCTAAATTGGATGAGAAAGTCATTCAAGCCTCCTAGCCTCCTGATAATCAAATCCATATGAATGTGCATTCTGGTCTTTCAATCTACAATATGACCCTGAAAATGGCAAAAGATAAATGAGAATTCTCAATTAATATGCAAAACCGAATGGGGCATCTGGCTTCCAACATAATATCCAAATATTTTAAATAGCAATGCAAGTTATGGCCAGAATAATCACCAAGCAATGGTAACAAAATGATATATAATGCAGTGCAAACAAGAGATACAGTTTTCCAATTTCTTCATGCAAGAATATATACATGTAGTAGAGATGCTATAGCAAAGTGCAATGTAGATTATTTCTTCCACCTCACCTTCCTACAGAAAACATATAAATTCTGTCGTCGGCTTAATTCACCTATCTAGAGACCATGGATAATCAACCAGTAGAAATCAGGTAGTGGAAGGAAAGGCCTATTATCAGCAGGCACCAAGGACAATAAGGAAGGAAATCAACTAACTAATCACTGACCTGATTAAAAAAGAAAATCAGGATAGGGTCAATCACTTTTGAAAACAAACCTGGTAGCAATACTCACTTTCAAAGAAATGTAGGTCATGCAATCATTTAGCTTCTCAAAAGGCATTTGAACATATCAGATTGCAACCAAAAAAAAAGCCTTTTTAGTGGAAGTTTCAGGACGAATTCACTTCATAATTTAATTAAGAAATTAGAGCAGCACATCCCTGGTGCTCTGCTGGTCACAATTGACTGTGCCACTCCTCCCACCAAATACATTTGAAATTTAAGCTTTCTAAAATATTTCCAAAGTGAGAATCATCACACCTTACAAAAAGATGATGTTCACGAACATTCCATAGAATGGTCACAAGGAAAATTAAACCAGAGCATAGAAGCAGCAAGTCAAAATGCATGGCTAGACGACACCTGCAGATGATGAAAACACAGGTACTATATAAAATTGTAGAGTTAGAGAATTTATGATTTTACCTGATCAAGTTGAAGGAAAACCAAAGACTGACAAAAAAAAGAAATTATCCCAACACCCTTCCTGCCTTAATCTGTGGCTGGAACATCTCATTTCAGCACATCTTCACTTCTTAAAAATTAGCTGGAAAAGATTGAGACACCATATGCTGCAAAATCTCATTTGAACCCGTCTTCACTTCCTGCATATTAGTTTCACCCAACATCCTTTTTATCTCATTGAACCATCATTTGTATTGTTATAGTTTCATCAATATGTCCTTCACCGCAGGGGCGGGCCCAAAGGGTGTGCTACATGGGCCATGGCACACCCTAAGAAATGGGCCAAGTCCATGTAAAAAAAATTCAATCTTCCCATCCAGCCCACTGCTCGGCCCATGAGCTGAAGAAAATCCTTCCCGGCCTACTTCCCGTCGCGACTCGTTCATTTGCGACTCGTGCGTTGCCCCCAGGTCCCAGAACCACCGCCGCCGTCGCCCCTTCCAGACTTCCGTGTCGACGCGTCGCCCCCAGGCCAGGACCCCCGCCGCCGTCGCCCTGTCCACCCCGGTCCCCGGCTCCCTGGCGCAAGGATCTCCGGCTCCCTGGCGCAAGAAGTCTTGTTGACCTCTCAGTTAAGTTTGTTGAGACAAATATGCATACCTTTTATGATACGGTTTACTTGCTTATCAAATTGGTATTGCCTGTTGAAAGGATATTTTCAGCTTTGAATTTAGTCAAAACCAAGAAGAGGACTAAGATTGGTGATAGTGTTTTGGATGATTGTCTTGTCACATTCATTGAGCGGGATATTTTCTTTCAAGTGGATGAAGAAGATATAATGGACACTTTCATGGCCATTAGACATCGTAGACTGGACAAGCCCAAGTAGTATTGTAATCTTATTTAGACTACTTTTAATTGTTGAATTCAAGACTATGTTATTTGCTATCTCATTTGGACTACTTTTAATTGTTGAATTCAAGACTATGTTATTTGTTACTTGTATCCCGAAATGCTTGGTGAATTTTACTGTTCTTTACCGAATTGAAAAATAGATTATACCGTTTTGTATGTGAAATTTTATGCACGGCACACCCTATATCAAAAACCTAGGTCCGCCACTGTTTCACCGTGGTTCGAGGTCTTCCAAACAACAAGTAGAACCATATTAACTTGCTTGATAAAAAACAGACAGGGCAAGGAAGCATATTAACTTGATTTACTTAAATAGCTGCGAGAATCAACTCTAATATGCAAATGCACTAACCTTTTTTATCCAAATGCTTCCTTGCCTGCTGAATTTCTTCCTGTGATAAATTAGCAATAACTTATATCACATATGTTTTAAGTAATACAAAACATATTTTACTGGTGAAACAGGCCCTGCACATCAGAGTGCACAATCAGATTTGTGCTATTTGAGACAACGGTGACTGTATCATAGAAAAGCAGGAATCTAGATTCGCTGTGCACACCCAGATTACATACCTTCTTCTCCATCAATCATAGGGTGGTAAGGTGTCTTGGGTTCGCTTATCTTCTCCCTTTCTGGTTTGTTTGACTCGATGTCGTTCAAGTTCTCTTCATCCCATTTGACACGGCACCTGAAACACAACGATCATGGCATTTTGCTGGGCAAACATTTATGTCAAACAGAAATTGAGACAGCACTAACCTGGCCTTCCTGGGTTCTTTAGCTTTCATTGTGTACTGGCAAAATGCACAGTGACTCAAGAATAATAAACGTTCAGAACATCTAATTTATTATTACGCATCTGATAACATAAAGCAATAGACGTACCACAAGGCGCGGTAATTTCTGCATCACATGAAACTGGCAGCTGCGACGTAGTCGAACCCTTTCTCTTACGATTATTTCCCGTCCGCGGATTTGCCGTGTTTGTAATGTCACCAAGGGGATTCCGATTATTGTCCATCTAACAAAGAAACGAAATAGCCGCCACATTTTGTGATTTCCCAAACAAAGTCACGACAACTCGTAATGTTTACCTGGCCGCGATGCATGTCTCTGGTTCACAAACCGGCCGCGATCCCTGTCATTGGTTCCGGATGGATTCAGAGCAGAGACAGAGAAATTTGGAGGCACGAGTTTGGAGGCACTGAGCATCACTGACCTCGGAGAAATTTGGGGCATGCGGAAGCGATTCCTGGCATCAAATTCCTACGGAACATGGAACCTGGTGTCAAAAATTGATGGCGGGATGGTGTCCTGGCGTCAAACAAAACCTGGCGTCAAACAAAAAGGAATTTGTGAGGGGTGTCCACGGCGATGGTGTCCTGGTGTCAAACAAAAAGGAAAGAAACCTGGCATCAAAAAAGGCAGATAGTGTCTTGGCGTGAAACAAAATCAAATAAAAAGGAAATAAATTGATGGTGTCCACGGCGATGGTGTCAAACAAAAAGGAAAGAAATAATATGGAGTCCTGGGCATTTTAAAATTTCGAAACCTGGCACCAAAAAAAGGCAGGCAATTTGCTGATGGCGGCATTTGCTGATGGAGTCCTGGCATGCGGCATCAAAAAAGGTAGGCAATTGAAATTTTGAAATTATTTGACGTGATGGGGTCCTGGCGTGCGACCTCTTTAAATTTTGAATCAAATAAGGCAATTAGCAGCCAGGCAATAAGGAAACAAATACCCGAAAATGGGGCGGGATTGGAATTTTGAATGGTGGGTACACGGGTGGGTAACTAAAAAGCGTGGTGAGAAAAAATTAAAATGTTTTGCCGCAGCTATTTTCTAACAATCAAGTTTTCCCTCTCCCCCCCCTCCTGTCAAACTTTTTGGACTGCATTGTGGGCCCATCAAAGGAATTTGTGAGAGGTAAGGTGGGTAGCTTTTGAGTGAGAATTGTCTTCAAAAGTTATTCCTTTTATAGTATAGATAGGTTTTGTCATTAACACACGTTTAATACTTCATGCATGTAAGATTCTCTTTGATAAATAGTGAAGTTTGATAAATACTGAAGTTTAAGGTGGGACCCTTAGTCAGGCAAATCAAAGGATAATACCCTTGAAATAAATCAAAAGATAATTAATACACTTGCTACATGAGGATACGCTTGATCAAGTTTATTTTTTGAGCGGTGGCTGTCCTCCTCTGTCCTCTCTCTTCCGAGAACGCTCTGGAAGAGCCGTGAGCAAGTGAGCAACCTACCCAGCGTCGCACAGCTTGACCCAGTTCAGGCCCCCTTCTCTCCCGTCCCTGGCGTCCTCGCCGGCGACCGGAAGGCGAGGGGCCACCCCTCTAGCTAGCTACCAATTACCTATAGCTACTATCTACAGTTTAACCCTTTTCCTTCTCTGGCCGGATGGCTGCTGGAGGCTGGCCTGTGGAGCTCGCCAGCCGCTTCGCTCTCCTCTTCGGCCTGTTCGCTTGGCTTATCAGCCACCAGTCAGCAGTACTTCAGTCTCACAACAAATCAGCACTAGCTATCAGCCACCAGCCAGCCAGCAGTACTTCAGTCTCACAACAAATCAGCACCAGCCACCAGCCAACCGAACAGGCTGTTCGTCGTTGCCGTCGCCGTCGATTGCTGCGATGATTTGGTGAGTGCAGGAATAAAGCTCTGTATCCTTCAATCCCGCAAGGACCCTCTTCTTTCCACCGTCGTCCGCCGTCGATGGGGTCCCTGTGCCCTCCGTTTCGACTTCGCCTCCTTCCCCACCGATGCCGCCGCAGGCCTGTTCAGATCCGCATCAAGCTCCTCGGGAGCTCGTCTTCATCGTCACTGTTGCAGCTTTGCCTTCAGGATTCGAGGAATGAATCATGTGCTCCGCCGCCGGTTGCAGCTCCACCTTTGGGCCGTCGGAGTCTCGCTTCCCTCTTCAACCTTCGCTTGGCGAGGTATATCCACCCGGGACCATGCTCCTGCCGAGCCCCTGGCTCCCTTTGCTGGTATGCTGCTCTCCGTCGTCTCCGGCGAGTTTGTTCCGGCGTTTCGCCGCCGCAGGGACCTTGTTGTAATTTGGTCCTTTTCGAAGGACCTTGTTGTAATTTGCCTGCTTCTCTAATATAATATATATGTGTGCTGTTATAAAAAAAAACACTTGCTACATGTTCTCCGACCAGTGTTTGTGAGCAAGTTTTAACTATTCACGAGTCACATCGAATGTGGTGCCACTAATTAAGAGTATTAAACGTAGATTATTGATAAAACCCATTTCATAACCTCAGGTAAAATCGCGAGATGAATCTATTAAGTCTAATTAGGTCATGATTAGACAATGTGGTGCTACAGTAAATAATTTCTAATGACAGATTAATTAGGTTTAATAGATTTATCTCGTGTTTTTTCGTCCATTTATGTAACTAATTTTATAATCAGATCATGTTTAGTCTTTCTAATTAAAATCCTCAATCTTGATGTGATATTTTCGGCAAGTTTCCATTGCCAACTAAATAAGGTATAAGATAGCTTTTCCTGAAGGGACCGATTTGTTACATATAGAGATCATCTGGAACGCCTTCTTTCTTTTGTACATCACGTATTCTCCTTTGCTTTCTTGAAATCAGGGGTATCAGCACAAAAATAAGCAGTCAAGCACATTGCATAAAGATGAACACAGCTCTTTGCCATAGCTACGATGAAGAGACAAAAGAATATACATATTTCTTTTCTGCTGCCGACGGCCTCTCTAGTCCTGTCAACCATCCGCCCATAGTCACCAGGAATGTGGGACGGGAACGTGGGACGAGGCCACGTTCCTCGTACCGGGAACGTAGTCCCCGTCCAGGCGTGGCAACGTGCTCTCTCTCTCTGTTTTTTCGATTTTCAATACATTTTTTCTATAGTGCATTCAATCGAATTCAACCGAACAAACAAGGTCTCATAACGTGGACATTTTCGCTTCTTTTTTTTTTGTAAAAATCAAGAGGCGTCCCATATTCCCGGTCCTCGACCTGGGAACTTTTGTCGTTATGCATCTTTCAGCCATAAAAGCCACGAAACCAAAATCCCTGACTCTAAGGCTATCTGCAACGGTGCCCCCTAAACAACCCTCATCCTTTACTGTACCGGTTTTCTCCCCAAAAATCCGCTGCAGCGGTGCCCTCCATCCTGTCCGTGATTGTCCAGGGCCGCCGTCCCCTCCCCCAAATTTCGGGGATTCCATTTCCTCCGCCAAATCTCTCTCCCGTCGCCGCCTCCCCCTCCCTCTCGCCGTCTCCTTCGTGCTCGTCCACAGGACCACAGGGCAGGCGGACCCTTTCTTCTCGCACGAGGACCCGATGTTGTTCGAACCCGAACTGGAGGTACGCGGCCAGCAGCAGCCACGCCACGGCGCGCGCGGCCGCTTCCGCCAGTTCGACCGCCGCGTCGCGCGACCACCCGGCGCCGCCACCGCCCAGCGTGTAGCACGAGTACGCCGCGAGCAGGACGTCGAACGCCGCCAGAGCCCACGTGGCGCAGGCCGCGACACCGTAGCACCGGAACGCGCCGCGGCGGGAGGTGGCGCCGTCCCCGTCCTTGGCGGCGCGGCCGCCGCCGGAGAGACCGCAGCGGCGGAGGAGCAGTTGACCCGCGACGGCGAGCGCGAGGACGACGTGGGCCGCGGCGCCGACGCCTTGGATGAAGAGCGGCCGTAGGAAGGAGACGGCGGCGAGGAGGAGGGGCCCGGGCCCCTCGCCCGCCGCCATCGCGACCGCGGCCGCCGCGTAGGGCGGCGCGGCGGTGGACGCGGGCATCTGTTGTGGGGGGCGACGAGTGGCTCAGCTGAGTGTGGAGGGTGGGGGTAGGCGAGGAGGAGGGCTTTATATAGGCGACACTTCACCGTGGGGCATCAGCGACGCCGCCCGCCGCGCCCGCGCTGCGGTGGCTGGCGGTCAAAGGCAGCTGCGGCGCGCGGCTCCTTGGTGTGCAAGGAACCGTCCGTCCCCTCGCCCGCGGGGAAGAATCGAACGGCGCGGCACGTGCCGGCGTCGCGACGGCGGAGGGGGACTAGTTTCCCTGGGCGCGGACGGACGCCGACCAATCACCGCGGCGAGCAGGACAAGAGAGTGCGGCAGAGAAAAGGATTGGGGATCTCTCGGCTCTGAAAATCTATCGTACCTCGCCGTAGTTGACGCCGATGTACTGCTCCGCACCTGCGCGCGCAAGGGCGCAACGAAATCCCGGCCCCGTCATCACCAACATCAATCGACCACCGAGCAAAAGCACCCGGCAAATCTTCCCCATCTCGATCGATCCAGAAACTGATAAAAGGCAGTGAGCAGCAATCTGTTCCTGGAGATCTTTCCGGCTCGGAAAGCCTGGATTTCCCGATCCGCCAACTTTCCCTGCACTTCTCGGAACTCACGATCGAGATCGCCATTGCCTGCACTTCTCGGAACTCACGATCGAGATCGCCATTGCCAAAAAGGAAAAGAGAAAAAAAGAAGATTGCTGCCGCTACAGCTATAGAAGAGGGGATTGCTCACTGGATACGAAGACGAGGCAGAGGAGCCAGATTGGCAGCAGAGCGGCGACGGGCTTCCTCGCCGCCTCCCCCACGGCCACGGCCATGGGATTCGTCACTTGTCAGTCGGAGCACAGAAAGAGCGGGGAAAGAGGCGAGGCGCGGGCGGCGGCGGAGAGCAGGGCGGGATCGGAGGTCGCGGCGCGGGCGGAAGCAGAGGTCGCGGTGCGGATACAGGGCAGTTTAGGGGCCATCGTTGCAATTGGGATTAGATTTAGATGATGAAATATTTTACAGGGTCTCTAAATTTTGATTTGGAGGATGAAATATAGAGGCCACCATTGCAGATAGTCTAACCCGCCAGCCTGGGTGCCGCCGTGGCTGCCCTCACATTGTCCTTCTCCCCCACGCTGTGCGCTGCATGTTCACCCCAAAATGCAAAATGTTTTCACCTAAAGAACCGTGTCAGTTCATTTCTTCTTTCTATACACGCGACTCAATGCATAAATACTATGCATAACAAATGCATCTAAACACCCCCTTAGTCTTGACGAAGATGACGGTGTTGCATGGTGAAGAAAGCTGCACACGTTGTTGTATACAGGAAATTCGGGTGTTACAACCATGAGGGAACAATTAAAGGCCCTCTTTTCTGCACAATTCCTGGAAACACAGCTTATGCAACATTACATACCATATATTGGTTAAGTGGTAGAGCAATGGCTTCTGTTTATTATGATCCGGAGAAAAACACACGGGCAGCAGCTAAGATTTGCCTTATCTTGGCTGACAAAGTATTAGCAGCGCCCGATCGACAACTATCGGACATGTCTTGGTGTCTTGTATGTAAGCGTTTGCCGCTTACGCTGCAGTGCACGACGTAACCAAATGTTGGCTACTGATGCTGGAGTGGCTGAGCCACTACGCATAGAGAGGTTTCGGTCTCTTACGATTGAGGGCTTGTTCTACGACGAAATTAATCTAGCTAGCTCATGAAGAGAATGTTTCTGTCCATTTAAAATATGCAAGAGGTATTAGTTCTAATTTGTTGTAAGTTAAACTTTTTAAATTTTACCATGTCAATAAAAAATAATTAAACAACAGGAAACCTGTGTTTAATTAAGCACATAAATTTGTAGTGCACTTTTTTTTATTGTAGGCGAAAGATACATTGTCTATTAATTTAGCTTAATTTAGAGAAGTTTGAGTTACCATAAAACCAGATCTCTCGCATTCTAAATTGAGGTAGTATAATAAAGAAAGTTTTATTCACAAAGAGAATAAAATTATTCTGATTTTGAAAAAAGTGTCCAGGGTTACAGATGTTAGAAAAGGACCGACGATGTTGCACATTTTTAAGCGATGAGAAGAACAAGAACGGTGGCAAGCAAATTGACGGGAAAACAAGAAAAGGGAATTGTGGGCGGTGAAACAGAACTACCCTCCACAATGTGAGCCATTGAGAGCAACTCCAGCCGGGGGACTAAATTTGAGCCTCTATATTGCTTTTAGGGGCCGGTCCACAAAAATTTAGGGGCTTCAAACTCCAGCCGGGTGACTAAATTTAGAGGGCCTCCAGTTCTAGGGGCCCTGGACCAAAATTTGGAGGCCTCCACAAAATAGTAGCCCATTTAGGGGCCCGGCTGGAGTTGTTTTTTTCATTGGGAGACTAAAACAAGGGATAGAGGCTCATTTAGGGGCCCGGCTGGAGATGCTCTGAGTGCCCAAAGCCCCCAAACAGGTGGGAGAAGATTGAAACATCACTTTTACAGTTTTACCTCTGGCCTTGTTTAGATTGGGTGAATTCGATCGAATTCACTGTAGCAGATTCTATTGGAAATTGAAAAAGTAGAGAGATGGCACGAAGTTCAATGCGGTTGCTTTTGATCGAATTGGGCACTTTTTGCGAATCTAAACAAGGCCTCTGTGACATGTGATGGTTATTTCGAGTGATGTCAGAAAACTGGGAGCGAGGCTTGTCCGGGCGCCCGTGCTTAGGCCTTGTTCTCAAACTTTCGCAAATTTTGCAAAAAGTTTTTTTTTAAGAACGTGCTTGGCACGTATTTTATTAAGAGAAAAGAGAGTTATACAAGTACAAACAACAAGAAAACCAAAGGGACACAGACGACACAAGGGGGAAGGGACGACAACAACAGCAACACACACAACCAACAAATAAACTAGAAAAGAAAGATAAAATAACAACTATAAACTACGCTTCAGCGCTCCGCCGAGAAAAGAGAATAAACCGCAGGTCCCGAAAGCCAGCCAGCGACCAAACACGCGCGACCTCCAAGATGCTTTGCGCGAGAGTGACCAGTTGAAGAGCCGATCTGTCGAAGACTCGGCGGTTCCTTTCCTTCCAAAGGTTCCAAGCGACCAAAAGGACTAGAGTGTCAAAACCTTCTCGAGCGACCTTAGGGACCCTCTTACGCATGAGCAACCACCATTCCGCAAGAGGCATTTCCCTAGAAGGGGATAGATTTGATAGGTTCACTCTCCCCAGGACCCTGAACCACGTTTCGCGGCTATGCACGCAGCCAACTAGAAGATGGTCAATAGTTTCGGGCTCTTGTGCACAAAGCGCACAGGTATCATCCTCTTTAAGGCCGTGATGACGAAGCCTGTTAGAAGTCCACGGGCGACCAAGCAATGCCAACCAGATAAAGAATCTGCACTTGTTAGACGCCTTAACCTTCCACAAAAGCTTGCAGCCTGGGATGGAGGACTGTTCCAGATAAAAAGCCCTGTAGGCACTCGCTGAGATAAAGATCCCGTCCGAGGTCCACTTCCAGACGAAGCGATCACCCTGCGAGGGGTCTAGGGTGCGACCTCTCATGATTCTCCAGAGGTTCAGGTACTGAAGGATAGCGGCAGGGGAGAGTGTCCCGGTAATGTCCTTAACCTATCTCTTTGCGACCAAGGTTTGCGCGGCTGTTCTAGTTTTAATATTTGCAAAAAGTTTTTGCATTAGTGTAGCAGACCGCCCCAATTAATCCGGCTTAAGAGCATGGGACCACTATCACAGCAGTGCGCCACGCCCCTAAACCGAGTTAATCGTGCAATCCGTCGGATACCTTCCCGATTACACCATATTTTTCTCTCGACCGAAACAAAATAGCAGCAGTCCCACTCGAAGGTGGGCTCAGGCAGTACAACTCATCGCATATTATACATCACACGGTTCACGTAGATAATTATACAAATACAGTACACGTATGTTTTATCTTCTTACAAACCAGAGTTATTTACAGCGGAAGACTACACATCGAAGCAAAAGGGTATCATACGGAGCCCTCGCACAATACCTAAACACCACGGCCTGAGCCGGACTCAGGCGGCACCTGCTCCCAGACCCAACCGTCAGGCAAAGTGCCCGGCCACGTCAGAGCAGCAGTAGGGTCGTAGCTCACCACCTCCAAGTCTGAAAAACAAGCCACAAACAAGGCTGAGTACTAATTACTCAGCAAGACTTACCCGACCAGGTTTAAATACTAGACATGCAAGGCTTTATGGCTGAGGGTTTGTTTTGCCAACAAGCACCTAACCAAAAGTTTCTATTTTCAAAGTTTTAGCCAAGTTTTACATTGAGACTAGACATTACTAAATTTGCCAAGCTATCCAATACAATCAAGGTATCACATCAATTGATTAGTATAACCATGGTACTCTTATCTATTCCCCTTCTACTCTCCTTTGGCCCAAGGACATTGATGTGCAACGAGAGATCAAGCAGCTTCATGTAACAGCGAAGGACGGACAACTCGAGTTGATTTTAACTATGCATGGGACAACCTAATCGCACGACCCGTGAGAGACACCGAGGACCCCACGGGGCAACCGTTCCCATCTCTCCCTGCCGTCTGCCATCGGGGACCACTCCACCCGAGTGCACGCCCCAACGAACCCCAGGTGCCCCAAGCAAACCTGTGCCGTGGCCACTGCTACACTCGCCATCAACCCCTCGCCCAATGGAGTGGATATGTCCGTCAGACGTCAGTTTGCATCAAGTACTAGGTTTACCAGTTTACCATATTTCCCGGCATACGATTAGTACCTTCAAAAGCTTGACCAACTGACCACACCCTCAACGCCTTAGCCAAAACCTCCTGTGCAAGCGGGACATTCAATCAAACATGAATATCGCACAAGCCCCGCTTGCCAAAATTCATCAACTGATATAAGGTAAAAACCTATATCTCACGAGTGACCAGGCGATCACTCGACTTCTACCTGTCCTAATTAAGCATAGCCTTCTATTCGACCTACACATACTAGTATTAGGACATAGGTACCTAGGGAATCATGCAACTAAGGTTCCAATCAACTCCTCAAAACTTAAATGCACAAGAATTAAGGCACAAGCAAGAAGTGTTAGTTCACAGTGGGTTATGCTCCGGGGCTTGCCTTCTTGATCTCCGGTGGCCTTGGGCCCTTCCGGACTTTGGTCCGGGCCTTGTGCAGTCGTCAAGTTCAGCTCCGCCGTAGCTTGATCACCCTCGTGCGCGACCTCCAACTCGTAAACACCGTCAACGATGGGGTGGTCTAAAGGAGATGTAAAAAGTATGCATGAGATGCATGAATGCACAAGCTATTAACTAGAAAAATATTTGCCACACTCCAAATCGTGGTCAATCAATCATAGAACACAACAATTAATAAAAACAATAGGCACCAGAACCGGTCTGACCGGTTTTGGAAACCGGTTAGACCGGTCTGGCACTGGCCGGCCCAAAAATCTCTAGGGTCAACTAGCTTTTGCATCATTTAGATATATCATCTACAAATCAATACTAGGCATAAGCACTGCTCCTATGGTTGGATATACCCATTTATGAAGCATGGAGAAAAAGTAAAGTATGCAGATTACCTTTCCTACTCCCATAACTCAACTATCTCTAAAACCACCATAATCCTAAATAACTTTGTTCATTAGCTACCTAACTCAACTTTATTCATTCTATTAGGACTATCAAAATGGTTTGGCACTTTTAACTCCTGTATAAGAGTCATGAAGCAATAAATCAACTCTTTAGCACTCACATATTGTGCATGAAATCAAATACCCATCAAACAACCACTTACCCATAAGCCTTAGAATCCTAAAAACAACCCCCTACACCTTCTAATTACTTACCCTTGGTCCTGGGCTTCTTCTACCTCGAGCCAGACCAAAGCTCGGCCATGGGTGTTCCTGGCCGGCCGGAGTTCTTCGAAATCCAAGCAAAGGAAGGCCGGGGCGGGGTAAGGGATGGCTAGGGGATGAAGAGGGCGAGGTGAGGCAGCTGTGGACTCGAGGAATCGATGAATGGGCGAGTGAGGGACGGTGAGCGCGGTCCCGGCGCTTTTGCCGCCCGGCCACGAAGGGTGAGGGCCGGCTGGCCACCTGGGCGGCTCGTGGCGCGCCAGCGGGGCCAGGGGAGGCTGACCAGGCGCCAAGGAAGCATGGGGAGACGGACGCGTGGCCGGAACAGTTGGGAAGGACGGGAGTTGGCGGCGGTTGGTATGCACCGACTGTTGCGGTGGTGGGGTAAAACCCGCACCGCAACAATCGGTCATGGCCCGGAACACTGTGCCGACAAGTTCAAATCCAATATTTCGCGGGCCACCGACTATTGCGGTGGGCGTGGGGACGGGCACCGCAACTTCCGGTGAGCTAGTCAAAGTCGGTCCACGTCACTTATACAGGCGACCACCAACTGTTGCGGTGGCTACCCCCACCGCAACAGTCCATCAATCCAGAGGCTAATTTCTCTGTTTCAGCTACCCACCGACTATTGCGGTCACTGCCAGGGATGGGACCGCAACTTTTGGTGGCTCGGATACTGGTTGTGGATAAAAGATCCATGGAATGTTGCGGTGGTACACAATGGGTGACCACCGCAACAGTCAGTCAATCTAGAGAGCATTTTTCAATTTCTCTCAAGCGACCGACTGTTGCGGTCATAGCACCGCAACTTCCTGAGGTGGCTGGGTAAACGTGTGTATAGAAACCTGGTCACCGACTATTGCGGTGGTGGCAAAGACAGGCCACCGCAACTTGCTGTGACCACGCCATTTACACTTTCCAAGTTGGTTTTGAAGTGAATTTGGCTAAGCTAGGTCGTGTTCATGTTCGAGGGTCTAATAGAAACTAATTTCATCTATTCTTAGGCAACCCCAAAAGATGCTCTCTCTCTTTCCAATTCGTATTCGAACATCCCTAGTATTCTACTTCGATAGTTGACTTAGGGCAAACATATACATACACATATATGCACAACAACATGACTAGAAATGATGCATGACAGGATTACGTTAATTAAGTTCATTTAAGGTTCTTAAGCTCTACAGTGACACCAGTGGTGTCACAGCCCTCCCCCCTTAAAAAGAATCTCACCCCGAGATTCTGGTGCAGAATATTAAGTGCGGAATTGAAGTTACCTGGAATAGAGTCCATGAAATCCGGATACTTAAATCTGAGGTATGACTCTTCTTCCCAAGTAGCTTCCTCTTCGGTGTGATTAGCCCATTGAACTTTATAGAACTTGATAACCTTCCTTCTTGTGATTCTATCTTTCTGATCAAGAATCTTAAGAGGCTGGGATTCATAGGTGAGATCGGGTTCAAGTGGTACTTCTTCGTAAGGAATGAACTCTTTGGGAATTCGAAGACACTTCTTGAGTTGGGAGACATGGAAAACATTGTGTATGGCGGAAAGATTTTCTGGAAGCTGAACCTTATATGCCACGGGTCCACACTTTTCTAGAATTGGGAAAGGTCCAATGTAGCGAGGAGCTAATTTTCCCTTTACCCCAAATCTTTGAACGCCTTTGGTTGGTGAAACCCTAATATAGACATGATCTCCCACTTCAAAGGT
Source organism: Alloteropsis semialata (assembly GCA_004135705.1). NCBI lineage: Eukaryota > Viridiplantae > Streptophyta > Magnoliopsida > Poales > Poaceae > Alloteropsis > Alloteropsis semialata. The sequence goes on from CM014272.1 coordinate 12,736,511, forward strand.
CAAAGGTTTTCTTCTTTTGTCAAAACAGCTCTTTTGACGAGCTTGTGCAGCTTGGAGATTTTTCTGGATTACTTTCACCTTATCTTCTGCCTCTTGGACTAGATCTGNCCCCTTCTGTTTCAGAGAGGGAGATGGAGAGGGACCGCCACATCAAGGAGCTGAAGGAGTTGCGTTTCGCAAATGCGACTCTGCAAAAATCGGAGGAGGTGATGGCGGGGAAGTTGAAGACGGAGCAGGACTTCTGAAAAGGTGCGGACATGACGATGCTCCAGGCGATGTATACTATCCAGAATAACTCTCAACTCATAACAGGCTTGGAGCAAGATCTGGCGTCGGCGCATTTGGCCTTGACGGAGGTCAACGAGGCGGCGAGGGATCTGCTGGACGCCGTCGCCCCGGAGGAGGGTGAGCCGACAGCCCTTGTCGCTCGTCTGCAGGGTGCACCGGCTCGGATCGCCGACCTGGTCAAGGAGTCGGCGGTTGTGTGTGCGAACGACGCTCTCCAACTCGTAAACACCGTCAACGATGGGGTGGTCTAAAGGAGATGTAAAAAGTATGCATGAGATGCATGAATGCACAAGCTATTAACTAGAAAAATATTTGCCACACTCCAAATCGTGGTCAATCAATCATAGAACACAACAATTAATAAAAACAATAGGCACCAGAACCGGTCTGACCGGTTTTGGAAACCGGTTAGACCGGTCTGGCACTGGCCGGCCCAAAAATCTCTAGGGTCAACTAGCTTTTGCATCATTTAGATATATCATCTACAAATCAATACTAGGCATAAGCACTGCTCCTATGGTTGGATATACCCATTTATGAAGCATGGAGAAAAAGTAAAGTATGCAGATTACCTTTCCTACTCCCATAACTCAACTATCTCTAAAACCACCATAATCCTAAATAACTTTGTTCATTAGCTACCTAACTCAACTTTATTCATTCTATTAGGACTATCAAAATGGTTTGGCACTTTTAACTCCTGTATAAGAGTCATGAAGCAATAAATCAACTCTTTAGCACTCACATATTGTGCATGAAATCAAATACCCATCAAACAACCACTTACCCATAAGCCTTAGAATCCTAAAAACAACCCCCTACACCTTCTAATTACTTACCCTTGGTCCTGGGCTTCTTCTACCTCGAGCCAGACCAAAGCTCGGCCATGGGTGTTCCTGGCCGGCCGGAGTTCTTCGAAATCCAAGCAAAGGAAGGCCGGGGCGGGGTAAGGGATGGCTAGGGGATGAAGAGGGCGAGGTGAGGCAGCTGTGGACTCGAGGAATCGATGAATGGGCGAGTGAGGGACGGTGAGCGCGGTCCCGGCGCTTTTGCCGCCCGGCCACGAAGGGTGAGGGCCGGCTGGCCACCTGGGCGGCTCGTGGCGCGCCAGCGGGGCCAGGGGAGGCTGACCAGGCGCCAAGGAAGCACGGGGAGACGGACGCGTGGCCGGACAGTTGGGAAGGACGGGAGTTGGCGGCGGTTGGTATGCACCGACTGTTGCGGTGGTGGGGTAAAACCCGCACCGCAACAATCGGTCATGGCCCGGAACACTGTGCCGACAAGTTCAAATCCAATATTTCGCGGGCCACCGACTATTGCGGTGGGCGTGGGGACGGGCACCGCAACTTCCGGTGAGCTAGTCAAAGTCGGTCCACGTCACTTTATATAGGCGACCACCAACTGTTGCGGTGGCTACCCCCACCGCAACAGTCCATCAATCCAGAGGCTAATTTCTCTGTTTCAGCTACCCACCGACTATTGCGGTCACTGCCAGGGATGGGACCGCAACTTTTGGTGGCTCGGATACTGGTTGTGGATAAAAGATCCATGGAATGTTGCGGTGGTACACAATGGGTGACCACCGCAACAGTCAGTCAATCTAGAGAGCATTTTTCAATTTCTCTCAAGCGACCGACTGTTGCGGTCATAGCACCGCAACTTCCTGAGGTGGCTGGGTAAACGTGTGTATAGAAACCTGGTCACCGACTATTGCGGTGGTGGCAAAGACAGGCCACCGCAACTTGCTGTGACCACGCCATTTACACTTTCCAAGTTGGTTTTGAAGTGAATTTGGCTAAGCTAGGTCGTGTTCATGTTCGAGGGTCTAATAGAAACTAATTTCATCTATTCTTAGGCAACCCCAAAAGATGCTCTCTCTCTTTCCAATTCGTATTCGAACATCCCTAGTATTCTACTTCGATAGTTGACTTAGGGCAAACATATACATACACATATATGCACAACAACATGACTAGAAATGATGCATGACAGGATTACGTTAATTAAGTTCATTTAAGGTTCTTAAGCTCTACAGTGACACCAGTGGTGTCACAGCCCTCCCCCCTTAAAAAGAATCTCACCCCGAGATTCTGGTGCAGAATATTAAGTGCGGAATTGAAGTTACCTGGAATAGAGTCCATGAAATCCGGATACTTAAATCTGAGGTATGACTCTTCTTCCCAAGTAGCTTCCTCTTCGGTGTGATTAGCCCATTGAACTTTATAGAACTTGATAACCTTCCTTCTTGTGATTCTATCTTTCTGATCAAGAATCTTAAGAGGCTGGGATTCATAGGTGAGATCGGGTTCAAGTGGTACTTCTTCGTAAGGAATGAACTCTTTGGGAATTCGAAGACACTTCTTGAGTTGGGAGACATGGAAAACATTGTGTATGGCGGAAAGATTTTCTGGAAGCTGAACCTTATATGCCACGGGTCCACACTTTTCTAGAATTGGGAAAGGTCCAATGTAGCGAGGAGCTAATTTTCCCTTTACCCCAAATCTTTGAACGCCTTTGGTTGGTGAAACCCTAATATAGACATGATCTCCCACTTCAAAGGTCAAAGGTTTTCTTCTTTTGTCAAAACAGCTCTTTTGACGAGCTTGTGCAGCTTGGAGATTTTTCTGGATTACTTTCACCTTATCTTCTGCCTCTTGGACTAGATCTGGCCCAAAGAAGTTTTGTTCACCAGATTCAGACCAATTGAGAGGGGTTCGACACCGTCGCCCATACAAGGCTTCAAATGGTGCCATTTTGATGCTTGCTTGATAGCTATTGTTATATGCAAACTCAGCCAAAGACAAGCACTGTTCCCAATTTTTGTCATAATGTATGACGCAAGCTCTAAGCATGTCCTCCAATATTTGATTTACCCTTTCAGTTTGGCCATCCGTTTGAGGATGATAAGTGGAGCTACGGATCAACTTAGTGCCTAGAGAAGCATGCAACTGTTCCCAGAAACGAGCAACAAATTGGGTGCCTCTATCCGAAACAATGGTTCTTGGAATGCCATGAAGACAAACAATTCGATCGATATAAATTTCAGCATACCTCTTGGCTCGATATTCGGTGCTGACTGGAATAAAGTGGGCTGTTTTAGTGAGCCTGTCCACAATGACCCAAATAGAATCATGTTTGTGGCTAGTGCGAGGTAAGCCGACTATGAAATCCATACTTATGTCATCCCATTTCCAAGACGGAATCGGCAGAGGTTGCAAGGTTCCAGCTACCTTGAGATGGCTGGCTTTCACCCTTTGACATGTATCACATTCGGACACATATTTCGCAATCTCCCTTTTCATTCTTGTCCACCAAAAATTTTCCTTCAAGTCTTGGTACATTTTGTTGCTACCCGGATGAATAGATAATTTGGATAGGTGAGCTCATCAAGAATCTGCTTTCTTAGCTCATGGTCCTTAGGTACCACAAGCCATTGTTCAAACCAAAGAATTCCTTTCCAATCTTGCCGGAAGCATTTGTATTTGGGCAATCCCTGAGCTAGCCCTTGCTTGATATGAGCAACTCCTTTATCTTTGGATTGTGCCATGATAATTCTTTCCCTCAAAGTGGATTCCACCACCATGTGGTTTAATGAGCCTTGAGGAATAATCTCCAAATTCAACTTGGACATCTCATGGCAAAGAGTGTCATTAAAAGAGGATATGGTGAGGCAATTGCATTGAGCCTTGCGCTTAGGGCATCAGCCACCACATTAGCCTTGCCTGGATGGTAATGCACCTCAAGATCATAGTCCTTGATTAGCTCTAACCATCTTCTTTGACGCATATTGAGATCAGCCTGAGTGAAGATATATTTGAGGCTTTTGTGGTCAGTGTAGATGTTGCAACGAATGCCCATGAGATAATGCCTCCAAATTTTCAAGGCATGAACCACAGCAGCTAATTCCAAATCATGAGTTGGATAATTCACCTCATGAGGCCTAAGAGCTCGAGAAGCAAAAGCAATGACTCTATCTTCCTGCATAAGCACACAACCAAGACCAGTGCTCGATGCATCACAATAAACATCAAACGGCTTGGAGGTGTCCGGCTGAGCTAGAACCGGTGCTGAGGTTAAAAGTTTTCTCAGAGTGTGGAAGGCTTGCTCACATTTCTCGCCCCACACAAATTTCTCTCCTTTCTTGAGAAGTTCAGTCATGGGCTTGGCAATTTTGGAGAAATCCGGGATGAAGCGGCGATAATATCCAGCTAAACCCAGAAAACTCCGAATTTGGTGGACTGATTTAGGAGGCTTCCAATCCAGTACTTCTTGCACCTTTCCTGGATCAACAGCAATTCCTTCAGCTGAAACAGTGTGCCCCAAGAATTTGACGCTAGACAGTCAGAATTCACATTTGCTGAACTTTGCAAAAAGATGATGATCTCGGAGGCGTTGGAGAACAATGCGAAGGTGCTGAGCATGCTCTGCCTCATTTTTGGAGTATATGAGAATGTCATCAATGAACACGACCACAAATTTATCCAGCTCGGGCATGAAGACCGAATTCATGAGATACGTGAAATATGCCGGAGCATTAGTGGGACCGAACGACATCACTAAGTACTCATAGAGCCCATAGCGAGTCGAGAAAGCTGTCTTCGGTATATCACTTGGTCGAATTTTGATTTGATGATATCCGGAGCGCAGATCAATCTTTGAGAACACCCTTGCTCCAGACAACTGTTCAAAGAGAGCATCAATGCGGGAAAGCGGGTATTTATTCTTGATAGTCACCGCATTGAGAGGTCGGTAATCAACACACAACCTCAAAGTTTTATCCTTCTTCTTCACAAACAAGGCGGGGCAACCCCATGGTGAAGAGCTAGGACGAATGTAACCCTTGTCTAGCAAGTCTTGGAGTTGGACTTTTAGCTCGGTTAGTTCCTTGAGTGCCATTTTGTAGGGCCTTTTGGAGATGCGAGCCGTACCGGGTTGTAATTCAATCACAAATTCAACTTCCCGGTCAGGGGGCATTCCCGGTAATTCATCAGAAAATACATCTGGAAATTCACATACCACCGGGATCTTCACCAAAGGGGTTTCGATCGCGGAGAATGCACATGAATTTCTGATGTCTTGGCGAGGGAGATAAAGTGTTGAAGCACCATGTGTTGGAGAATTGATCTCCACACAACAAGAGGGGATATCTATGTTGACCCCATGGTTTTCCATCCAGTTCATACCCAAAATGACATCTATCCCTTGATTTTCCAAGAGAATGAAGTTGGTCTCATAGATTTTACTACCCAACTTGAGAGGTACCTTTTTGACAATTTGATGAGATGCTATCCTACCACCAGGTGTGGATATAACATACTGTTGAGTAGTATGCGTAAAGGTGAAATTGTGCTTGGCCATAAGTCTATTGCTCATAAAGCTATGCGAAGCTCCGGAATCAAATAACACATAGGTAGGCATGTTGCGGATAGAGAAAGTACCCGACATCACCGGAGCACCAGCAGGGAGTTCATCCATAGTGGTGAAATTGAGTCTACCCTGCCGAACAACTGCGACTTGCTTCTTGCCTCTATTGTTGGCTTGGTTTGGAGCATTATTCCCACCTTGCTTGGGAATCGGGCAATCCCGAGCAAAGTGGCCCGGCCTACCACAGTTGTAACAAGGAGCATCCTGGGGACGAGGCGGCTGATATGCTTGAGCGGGAGCACGATATCCCAGATTCTGCTGTGGTGGAGGCCTAATGATCCATGACCCTGGCTGAGGGGCCCTCGGAAAAGTCTGAGCAGGATTCCTTTGTACCAAGCGAAACTTAGGCTGTGCAGAGCTAGATTGGCCAACTGGGGCCTTCCTTTTCTTTTCAGCTCGGTGTGCATTAATACTGTCCTCTTGAGTGATAGCCATGCTTACCAAATCGGTGTAGCTATCGGCCTTGACAAGAGAAAGCCTGTCCTTTAGCTTTGAGCTAAGGCCACGGCGGAAGCGATCCTGCTTCTTAGCATCGGTGTCAATGTGATAGCCCGCATATGGTGCCAATTGATTGAAGGACTGAGAATACTGCAGTGCATTGTGTGTCCCTTGAGTCAAAGCAAGAAACTCATTCAACTTGCGGTCCATTAAACCAGTGGGAATGTGGTGAGCACGAAAGGCATTCTTGAATTCCTCCCACGTCATCACGTGATTATCCGGGAGCATGCTATAGTGATTGTCCCACCATAGACGAGCTGCGCCTCGCAATTGCTGAGCAGCAAAGCGAGCCTTGTTGGCATCCGAGCAAGGTGCCACTAGCAAAGCAAACTTGGACTCGATGTTACTGAGCCAAGCATTAGCATCAAGGGGATCCTCCGTCTTGGTGAACAGAGGTGGCTGTGTACTCGTGAAGTCCGAGTATGTTGCCTCTTGGGGATGGGGATTGTGATGTCCACCATGTGGTTGGTGATTGACTTGGGCTTCAGTCAAGCGCCGAAGAAGTTCGGTCTGCATGGCCAATAGCTCCGCGACATTGGTGGGCAAAGGTGGCGGATGGGGTAAACCATCATCCGGAGGTTGCGACATCTGCATTGTTTCACAGTTCGCATTAGTCATGCAATTCTTAGAATTGCACAGCGGATGGGGTAAACCATCATCCGGAGGTTGCGACATCTGCACTGTTTCACAGTTCGCATTAGTCATGCAATTCTTAGAATTGCACAAACAAAAAGAACGATAAAATTACTATGGTATCAACAGGAAGGTCTAAGAGAAAATCCAACACATCCTAGGTGCTTGACATAAAGTATCTTGGTGGTCAACATTAAGAACTTGGTACTGCTTATTAACCCACAACTTAACAATTTCATGAGTTATTTGTTATGCAGGATGTGATGCATGCATGAAACGTCCTATTCGTCCTTACAAAAGAAACAACCGCCAAGTAACCTTGAACTTACGGGGTTAGTCATCGGTGGCACATATAATACGTCTCTCCCTATAATAACTGATCGGAATTCTATCGATCAAACATCCTAGCGTTTCGGGGTTAGCGTACCTGCAGAAAACATTCATTACTGAACCGTTTGTGCCAGCACTCACAAACAGTTCCCATGTACCTCACGCCACATGGGTGACGCATATGCGGTTACCCACATATGATGACCACTCTCTGTTGCTCACTATAGAAGCAACAGTTCAGCCAATGAATAAAAGCACTACAGTCATTATAACACCGGGGAGATGTTATATTGATTGCACCCCAAGTAAGCCACTGCTTGGGGAACAGCGTCCAGTATTCACACCCTCTGGCAATGGGCGACCAATACTTACCTGGGATCATCGTTACAGAAAAGTACGTGCTGGAGGTTAGTAAATATATATATTAAGCCACCTAAGCATACCCATAATTCTCCCTAGGGCTCACGTTCTATTCTTTTCAAACCCTAGCGCAACCAACGCATTTCCTAGGTAAAAATTAAGTTTTTTGCACATCAAGAAAATATTTTAAGACTTGTTGCACCACCCGCTGCCTATTTTTCGGCTCTGATACCAGCTGTGGCAGACCTGCGACCCCACGCGCCCGTGAAACCGCGAGAGTCGGCTCTGATACCAGCTGTGGCAGACCGCCCCAATTAATCCGGCTTAAGAGCATGGGACCACTATCACAGCAGTGCGCCACGCCCCTAAACCGAGTTAATCGTGTAATCCGTCGGATACCTTCCCGATTACACCACATTTTTCTCTCGACCGAAACAAAATAGCAGCAGTCCCACTCGAAGGTGGGCTCAGGCAGTACAACTCATCGCATATTTTACATCACACGGTTCACGTAGATAATTATACAAATACAGTACACGTATGTTTTATCTTCTTACAAACCAGAGTTATTTACAGCGGAAGACTACACATCGAAGCAAAAGGGTATCATGCGGAGCCCTCGCACAATACCTAAACACCACGGCCTGAGCCGGACTCAGGCGGCACCTGCTCCCGGACCCAACCGTCAGGCAAAGTGCCCGGCCACGTCAGAGCAGCAGTAGGGTCGTAGCTCACCACCTCCAAGTCTGAAAAACAAGCCACAAACAAGGCTGAGTACTAATTACTCAGCAAGACTTACCCGACCAGGTTTAAATACTAGACATGCAAGGCTTTATGGCTGAGGGTTTGTTTTGCCAACAAGCACCTAACCAAAAGTTTCTATTTTCAAAGTTTTAGCCAAGTTTTACATTGAGACTAGACATTACTAAATTTGCCAAGCTATCCAATACAATCAAGGTATCACATCAATTGATTAGTATAACCATGGTACTCTTATCTATTCCCCTTCTACTCTCCTTTGGCCCAAAGACATTGATGTGCAACGAGAGATCAAGCAGCTTCATGTAACAGCGAAGGACGGACAACTCGAGTTGATTTTAACCATGCATGGGACAACCTAATCGCACGACCCGTGAGAGACACCCAGGACCCCACGGGGCAACCGTTCCCATCTCTCCCTGCCGTCTGCCATCGGGGACCACTCCACCCGAGTGCACGCCCCAACGAACCCTAGGTGCCCCAGGCAAACCTGTGCCGTGGCCACTGCTACACTCGCCATCAACCCCTCGCCCAATGGAGTGGATATGTCCGTCAGACGTCAGTTTGCATCAAGTACTAGGTTTACCAGTTTACCATATTTCCCGGCATACGATTAGTACCTTCAAAAGTTTGACCAACTGACCACACCCTCAACGCCTTAGCCAAAACCTCCTGTGCAAGCGGGACATTCAATCAAACATGAATATCGCACAAGCCCCGCTTGCCAAAATTCATCAACTGATATAAGGTAAAAACCTATATCTCGCGAGTGACCAGGCGATCACTCGACTTCTACCTGTCCTAATTAAGCATAGCTTTCTATTCGACCTACACATACTAGTATTAGGACATAGGTACCTAGGGAATCATGCAACTAAGGTTCCAATCAACTCCTCAAAATTTAAATGCACAAGAATTAAGGCACAAGCAAGAAGTGTTAGTTCACAGTGGGTTATGCTCCGGGGCTTGCCTTCTTGATCTCCGGTGGCCTTGGGCCCTTCCGGACTTTGGTCCGGGCCTTGTGCAGTCGTCAAGTTCAGCTCCGCCGTAGCTTGATCACCCTCGTGCGCGACCTCCAACTCGTAAACACCGTCAACGATGGGGTGATCTAAAGGAGATGTAAAAAGTATGCATGAGATGCATGAATGCACAAGCTATTAACTAGAAAAATATTTGCCACACTCCAAATCGTGGTCAATCAATCATAGAACACAACAATTAATAAAAACAATAGGCACCAGAACCGGTCTGACCGGTTTTGGAAACCGGTTAGACCGGTCTGGCACTGGCCGGCCCAAAAATCTCTAGGGTCAACTAGCTTTTGCATCATTTAGATATATCATCTACAAATCAATACTAGGCATAAGCACTGCTCCTATGGTTAGATATACCCATTTATGAAGCATGGAGAAAAAGTAAAGTATGCAGATTACCTTTCCTACTCCCATAACTCAACTATCTCTAAAACCACCGTAATCCTAAATAACTTTGTTCATTAGCTACCAAACTCAACTTTATTTATTCTATTAGGACTATCAAAATGGTTTGGCACTTTTAACTCATGTATAAGAGTCATGAAGCAATAAATCAACTCTTTAGCACTCACATATTGTGCATGAAATCAAATACCCATCAAACAACCACTTACCCATAAGCCTTAGAATCCTAAAAACAACCCCTACACCTTCTAATTACTTACCCTTGGTCCTGGGCTTCTTCTACCTCGAGCCAGACCAAAGCTCGGCCATGGGTGTTCCTGGCCGGCCGGAGTTCTTCGAAATCCAAGCAAAGGAAGGCCGGGGCGGGGTAAGGGATGGCTAGGGGATGAAGAGGGCGAGGTGAGGCAGCTGTGGACTCGAGGAATCGATGAATGGGCGAGTGAGGGACGGTGAGCGCGGTCCCGGCGCTTTTGCCGCCCGGCCACGAAGGGTGAGGGCCGGCTGGCCACCTGGGCGGCTCGTGGCGGGCCGGCTGGCCACCTGGGCGGCTCGTGGCGCGCCAGCGGGGCCAGGGGAGGCTGACCAGGCGCCAAGGAAGCACGGGGAGACGGACGCGTGGCCGGAGCAGTTGGGAAGGACGGGAGTTGGCGGCGGTTGGTATGCACCGACTGTTGCGGTGGTGGGGTAAAACCCGCACCGCAACAATCGGTCATGGCCCGGAACACTGTGCCGACAAGTTCAAATCCAATATTTCGCGGGCCACCGACTATTGCGGAGGGCGTGGGGACGGGCACCGCAACTTCCGGTGAGCTAGTCAAAGTCGGTCCACGTCACTTTATATAGGCGACCACCAACTGTTGCGGTGGCTACCCCCACCGCAACAGTCCGTCAATCCAGAGGCTAATTTCTCTGTTTCAGCTACCCACCGACTATTGCGGTCACTGCCAGGGATGGGACCGCAACTTTTGGTGGCTCGGATACTGGTTGTGGATAAAAGATCCATGGAATGTTGCGGTGGTACACAATGGGTGACCACCGCAACAGTCAGTCAATCCAGAGAGTATTTTTCAATTTCTCTCAAGCGACCGACTGTTGCGGTCATAGCACCGCAACTTCCTGAGGTGGCTGGGTAAACGTGTGTATAGAAACCTGGTCACCGACTATTGCGGTGGTGGCAAAGACAGGCCACCGCAACTTGCTGTGACCACGCCATTTACACTTTCCAAGTTGGTTTTGAAGTGAATTTGGCTAAGCTAGATCGTGTTCATGTCCGAGGGTCTAATAGAAACTAATTTCATCTATTCTTAGGCAACCCCAAAAGATTCTCTCTCTCTTTCCAATTCGTATTCGAACATCCCTAGTATTCTACTTCGATAGTTGACTTAGGGCAAACATATACATACACATATATGCACAACATCATGACTAGAAATGATGCATGACAGGATTACGTTAATTAAGTTCATTTAAGGTTCTTAAGCTCTACAGTGACACAGCTAGAAAACATGCCATTCTCTCTCGACACGTTTCTTAATGCAAAGTTTCTGCAAAATTTCTGAACTAAACAAGACCCTAGTTAGAGCAAGGCTAGTGGTTCTGCCCGCTGGCCGGTTGTGAGAACGCCAGGTCGTGCGCTGCCGCGTAGTAGTGGCGGGTTCCACCAAAATTTAATCCTTAGCTGCGACGTGGAACAACCGGACTGGCCGAGCGGTGCTCAGAGCGCTCTTCTCCCGCTTTTTGCCGACGTCAGGCGAGCCGCTCGCTCCACTCTCTCCTCTGCTTTCTCTCTCCGCCTCTCCCCCACGTAGGATCTCACCGGCTCTTCTCCCCATCATATGTTTAGATGGAGGGTGAAATTTTTTTCGCCCTCCTTTGACCACTAATTAAAGGTATTAAATAAAGTCAGTTTATAAAACTATCTCCACAACCCCTGGCAAATTCGCGAGACGAATCTAATGAGGCCTTTGACCGCACGATTAGTGGATAATTACTGTAGCATTACTGTTGCAAATCATGGATTAATTAGGCTCATTAGATTCGTCGCGCAAAGTTGCACTCATCTGCGAAAAAAATTTGTAAATAGACTTCATTTAGTACTCCATGCATGCGAGATTCCTTTTTGCAAAATTTTTTCAGCCTCCATGTGAACACGACCTAGATCAAGTTAGCAAGCGCAGGTTGAACTCTCTGCTACTGTAGATCAAGCGCAGGTTGAACTCTCTGCTGGCGGGATGAGCTGAGCGGATAGCCGAGGAAGACCGATGGGAGTTTCCTGCATTTGGAAATTATAGGTGGGGCCAGTTCAAGGAATCCACTACAGTTCAGTTCTGGTAGTGCCCCATACGACAGGTCGCCGTCAGTCAACGAGCTCTGCCGCTCTTCGGCTCCATCCAGATCCAATTTGTTCCACCGGCGCATATCCTTCCCCCCAAATCCACGCGACTGCCCGACATCAAGCACTCCGGCCGCCCGGTTCCTCGTCGCCCACGCGGAGGTACCGTCCGCCTGATCGGTAGCGGTCTCCGCCTGGCACCTGATAGCGGAATCCCAGAACTTCAACTCTGTAAGCCTTCTTCTAAGTTACTATTATTGCCCAAAGACTCAAACTATTCTTCTTAGGCGTGCTTGATTTCGTGCTTCAGTTTATGCCGAAGTTAATTGCTGAAAATAGTACACGGAATATGGGTTATAGAAATCTTGGACTGTAGATTCACTTGAAGAAAAAAAAAGGTCTATCTATACTAATCTAAATTAAAGTCTAGCCTATTTAAATACTCCCTCTGTTTCAAATTGTAAGTCATTCCAAGATTCTTGGGAAGTCAAACCATCTCAAGTTTGACCAAGTTTTCTACAATAAAGTACAAATATTTATCATACCAAATAAGTATCATTAGATTCATGGTAACATATATTTTCATAGTAAGTTTGTTGATACAATAAATCTTTGCGGTCATCTCTATAATTTTGGTCAAACGTAAAATAGTTTGACTTTCCAAGAATCTTGGAATGACTTACAATTTGGAACGGAGGGAGTAGTGATAATGAAAAAGTCATTAATAAATAACAAATGATAGCATCATGACATGAACAAACGTGCAAAGCAGAGAGCTATAAAGAACGGCAAGACTATAGAAATGACATTTCGAATGGTACTCAGAAACAGCATAAGAATTAGGATGTAAAAAGGACACATTTCCCCATAAAACTAGGCCTCATGTTGAGATTTTCAGATGTTCCTATGTGGCATACCGTTACCGTTTCATAAGAACCAGAACATTTATTTTCCTTGTTCCATGGGCCTTCGTGTTTTGTAGGCAAAAGGTACCAGGGGAAATATCTAGAATGCCAAGTGTTCCATTGTTCCTTGGTGAATGAGAGATCCATATCTTCATTTGCTTGTTTATATCATTCTGAATAGTATTATTTCCAATGTTGATCCCTAGGGATCATTGTCACACCAAGGCTTTACGGGATCTTGGCTTCAACTTCAACTCAGATAATAACCTCCCTACCCATAACATCTTACCTAGATAAATTGACATGGCTCTGTACTCAGCCTCTGCAGTTGTCCAAAACAGCACTTGATCTTATTGCTTCATGCGTAATACATTTGTTCATGTGTTCCTGGATTCTGTTGAGACAACAAGGCTCCAAGCAGCCAATCCAGGGTCCCAAAGTATCAGTACCACATACAGGGTGATATGATGACTATTTCCCAAAGTATCAAACGGTGTATTTGGCAATTTCTTTAGATCATACAAATATTTCTTCAACCTTTGCAGATGTGTGATATGATGCCCACTTGTGACGTCACCCTTGCAATCAAAAAATAGGATTAAATTGTCACCACTCTAAGATTCCCCCCTCCTTAGGTCCTGGCCTTTAGCCAACCCCCATCCCATCACTGCCCCTCCATACCTAAGTTTTTTTTTTTTTTTTGATAACATCCATGCCTAAGGTTGGAGGCTTGGTGCTAATGTAAACCAATTCTGGTTTGTAGTCTAGGGACAAGGACATACATCTGGGACTGCAAATTTCGAGGGGATCTTACTAAGAGCAAAGCAGAACTGAGAGTTAGCGCAATAAAATAAAATGAAAATTTGGAGAACACTTAAATCCACTTGCACATTGCCCTTTGTTTTATCTTAGATGGACAATGTCGGATTGACGGGACGATGGAAAAGCTGTTTTATATCACATGCATCCAAGTTTGAGTGAGCTATAAACCCTCATAGGTGCCCAAATTCTTGTTTCTTCCCTAGAGTGAACACCCTTATCTTGAGCAAAGATTACCACAGGGTGGAATTCAAACAGAGGCATACATGGTCCATTATTTGAATAAATTAACTCAGCTAGTCTATTATATAGAGACTGGAGGTTGCCTCATTAACTAAAAAAACCTAGCTACTAGATGTGCAACAACAATTTGTTGCATATTCTAACCATCTTTACGTTGTTGTACAGCTATCTTGCTTGGTGAAGTTACAAGTTGTATGTTGAAGGATTCATTGTCTCTGTGGAAGACTGAGACAAGCATGTGCTTGCTCCCAACCAGATTGTGAGATATTTATGGCAGCTGAATCTAGCAAAGATTATCATCTGCAGAATATTTTGCAAGATCAAAGAGCAAAACCATGCGATGTACCATTGCAATGGTTACGAGATATCACCGACAACTTCTCTAAGGAGCGCATAATTGGTAGTGGTGGTTTTGGAGTGGTCTATAAGGTAATAATAAATGGAAATTATCACTTATATCATGTTGATCTCTTCCTTACAAATTCCAGATATATGTTAATAGTTTAATACTAGATAAGGCAAAACGCCAACACACAATGTTCATGTTAATAAATACTTTGAACAGGGAATTCTACAAAATGGACAAGTGATTGCTGTGAAGAAGCTTAACTTACTACCCGGAACCACTGAACAGCAGTTTGAGAATGAGATTTTTCATCTTATGAGGCTTAAGCACAAAAATATAGTACGACTTATAGGTTACTGTTATGATATACAAAAGGAATGCATAGAGCATGAAAACACATTGCGTTTCGCTGAGAAGTTGCATGGGTTGCTTTGCCTGGAATTTCTGCCTGAAGGAAGCCTTCACAAGCATATTTCGAGTACGTCAACTCAGTACTGGATATCCATTTTTTTTATATTTTAGTCATGCTACACATACGGCACGGCTGTAACTGGACCCACACAACTGGTTGTATAACCTGGTCGTACAGTTCAGTTGTATGTATAGCTATCGTCATCTCGATATTGCTGTTCCATGACCTTGTGTACAGTCATAGTAAACTGCTCACCTGTTGATTACATATATATGCAGATGAGTCTTCTGGTCTTGATTGGCAGAAGCGGTACAAAATAATTATGGGGATTTGTTGTGGTTTACACTATCTTCACGAGGAATGGGAAATTGGTACTCCAATTATCCACTTGGACCTAAAACCTGAGAATATATTGCTCGAGCATGATATGGTACCAAAAATTGCAGATTTTGGTTTATCGAGACTCTTTGGTCCAAATCAAACTCGAGTTATTACCAAAACAATTCAGGGATCAAGGTAAGTTGAATGCCCATTCTCTTGTCATAGAAGGAAGATGTGAGCGAGTTATGGACCCAGTGAGATTGGATCTAGGATTCGAGCAAGTAGTTGGTGAAGCTAGCACCCACCAAAACTTTGATAGCTAGCTCCCTAATTAAGTACCTCATGTAAATGTGCTGACTTATTATATTATCATGATGCTTCAAACAATCGAATTGTGATGCAGGGGTTACATGGCACGAGAATACATGGACTATGGTATAATATCAATTAAGACGGACATATTTAGTATTGGTGTGATAATCATAGAGATAATCTTGGGGCACAAGAACTACCTAGGTGGTACGGGAACATCAAAGAAGGACTTCGTTGAACACGTGAGAGTCAGCACGATAATATCTTGGTACATTACGCTACATATTTCCTTTGCATAATAGCATCCTAGCTCCAAATTTCTTTTGTCCAGGTACTTCGAAACTGGAGGAATAGGTTGGAGGAACTGAGGTCTACATCAATAGAAGAGGACTGTCAGCAAATAAAAGCATGCATTGAAATTGGTCTAAATTGTGTGCACACTGAAGCAGAGAGAAGGCCTACAACAAGGGAGATTATCGAGTGCCTCGACAGCTGGGAGAGCACGTATGTGCATATTAGCAATGAAAAGAAGTCAGCGGCAAACCAGGTAGCTGATGACCTCTATACATGGAAGGAAGCCATTGGTTTAATTAATGGTTTATCTCAATAGAACATGCAGCAGATCATATATTTTATATTCTTCTCTATGAAGGTGAAATTTCAGCATGTCAATCTATGGCCTTGTTTAGTTCGTGAAAGTTGGTCGAATTTCCTGTAGAAAAAGTGCATTGGGAAGCGTGTTGCAGAGGGGGGGGCACGTTTTTCAATGCGTTACTTTTGGTTGAATTGCAGAAACTTGCTGGAACTAAACAAGGCCTATACCCAAATCCCAATTTTGCAGGCACAACAAAATCTGTCAAATACGTCAGAAGCTGCACGGAACAGCACATCACCAGAGATGGATAACCAAATCACAAAAAGAAGCTTAGAAACAGATATGGTTTGCAAGGAAACAGGCTTAGTGAGAAGGCCTGGAACAATGGAATCCGCTGAGAGACTCAATGAAGTAAGGCCATTAGCAGACAAGGTATGATCACCCACGCTGGACATTCCCTTCAACGAATGAATGACGATAATAGAAAGAACAAGAGAAAGAAAATGAAAAGTGCTAAAAGAGGATTACACGATCAAAATTGATAAGTTAAACAAAGAGAATATTTTTTTTTGGTATTTAATAAATGTACTAACTTTGGCCCTTTCGAAATCCTCATGTTTTTTCCTTATCAAGATGTCCCATGAATTAGTTGTGAAACTGTGATAGATCTGACTGAAATGGACTAACCACTTCCTTTGTGTTCCAAATTAGTATTGTGCCCTTTTATGATGTAATTTGCATACTTGCACAACATAGGCAATGGCCATCCCAGAGGTGCGCCGCCGTCATCGACGTGTCAATGATGACCAGACGGCATCAATAAAAGACTACCACTCCGGCAGAAGTTACTTACACAAGGGGGGCAAGCTATCGTGGCGGCCCAAGTTCATCATCGTCGTGTACTACTCACTAGCCATGTGGCATACGCATGTCACCAGGAGGAGCAACGTCATTCTCGCCTTCTTCCTCTTGCTGCTGCTGCATGGAGCAACACACATGATTCTGTTTTCTGTTGCCGGGAGGTTCCCAAAAATCGGCATCGATGCCCTGCTGCCGTTGGTGGACAAGCATGGCCAGTTACTACCCAGTGGCCTGCAGCGCCTTGCCACCTTGATGATGACCATAGCGATGAGCTGCACCCTCATGCAGTTGCAGGACACCAACCCTGACCCCATTTTGCTCTTATGGTTGTCAGTGTGCGCGATAGCGCTCGTGCTGTTTTCTGTCGCCGAGTGTATTCCCCGGGCTTAACTACGATTGCTCTCACCCGCAATGGAAATTTAACGCGGCGGTTATGACTGGGCTGACTGAAGAATAACTCCTTTTTGCAATGCTCAAAAATCCAACCCACACATATGTCCGTCACCATGGCAGGGACTACAGGGACTATATATTTGGTTACAAATGATTTTTTTAATCATATCTGGTTATTTAACAATGATGTAATGTATCGTTTTTTGTTCTATTTTTATTACACAATGGCAAGACGAACTTGCACACAGCTGCACCAACCCAACCGTAAGTGCAAGCATGCCTCCTATAAGGCTTATGAATAGTACAAATAATAAAGAGTGTAATCCCTGGGCCAAGTATAGCAAATATGCCCCCTCGGCCACAGCGGCAGAGCCAGGATTTTGAACACAGCTTCACCATCTGACTGCAGCCTCTGAACAAGAAAGGCCAATTACGTGCTATGTAAAAACTAAGAAGAGCTGCGTTAATTCAAAATGCTACAATCCCTCATCTCATCAGACAAAGGCAACAAAGATTAACCGAGTTTTCCTCATGTGGGCATTCTACCGAACAAATTCTGTGCACAGCGAATAGACCGAAATTGGAAGATTAAAGAAGATGCAACCAAACATACTAGAAGAAGTAGGATCGTAAGACAAGATAAATTAACTTAGCGAGTTGCAAAGTAATTGAAGTACAGGAAGACGATTAGACGAGGTGTGCGGTCTCTAGGGGGGATACGGAAGCTATTGCTCACTAGTTAAGTTGTCCTCGCCGTTGCGCTCCTCCTCCGCCTCCGGCGGCTGCGGTCCTGCCGCTACGGATGCTGGCTGGACAGGTGATGCAAGCTGGATGCCGCCGGCCGCATCCTGGCCCGCCCATCCCGACCTGGCAACGTCCCCGCGCGCCGCGTTCCCGCCTGGCGGCCTCCCGGCGCTCGGAGTACGAGCCGACGCCGCAGGCTCGCCGGTCGCCGCGGCCCCTTCCGCCTCCCGTCGTTCGACTGCCGCCTAGCCTAGGGGTCCGTGACTTGGGGGAGGGAATCGAGGGATTCGATTTCGCTGATTTGTTTTTTTTTTTCAGAAACGATTTCGCTGATTTGGTGGGGGCCGGCCAATTGGCCAAACCCAAACCCAAACGGGAGGGGAGGAGAGTTGGGGGCCTCCTATAAATCAAACTGAAGTTAGCAAACCATCTTTAAGAGCAACTCCAGTGGAGGACCCTAAATGGACCCCTACTCTAAATTTTAGGGTCTTTCTCTAAAAATCAACTCCAGCAGAGCTCCTAAATGAAAATGCATTTTCCATGCCCACCCAAATTTCAGCTCCAAGCCCCCATTCCTAGGGGCCTCCAATCCCCCCTCAAAACATGAGTTCCACTATTTTTAGAAGAAAATAGGGGTTTGGGCTGATTTCCCACTGGAGTTGAGAGGTAATTTTGGGTCCCTATTTTTTGCAATCCGGCTTGTAAATGGATTTTGAGGGCTTCAATTTGCATGCCTCCACTGGAGTTGCTCTAAGTCCATTAGCCCCAACTCCATCTTCTTCCATCTCTGGCCTCCGGCCATTCTCTTCTTCCTCCTCACGCTCTCTTCTTCCTCCCGCCGTCCGTTGCTCGCCCGTTTCCCCCGCAATCCTCCACCGTCCCCGACCAGCGACGCCCACGCCGCCGCGTCGCGCCGCCCCCGTACCCACCTCCTGTCTGGCGCTGCGCCCGCAACCCCTTCTTGCTCGCCCCCGCCGTCGTCCCAGGCCGCCGGATATCCAGTCCCGCCCAACCGGCTGCACTTCCGTGCTGCCTTGCCTCCGCCGCTAGCCCAACCGCAACCACCGCCGGGCCTGCTGCCGCCTCCGACCCCCTCCTCTAGGTCCGGAGGACATTGGAGCCCCCGGAAACCCTAACCCTAACCTCGCCGCCGCCTCGACCACTGGCCGCAGCGGCCCGCTCCGTCCGTCTCGCACCCCGCCGCCTACGTTTCTTCGCCTCGGACTCCCGCGGCGACTTCCGCGCGTGGGCGAGACTCGTGAGAGAGATAAGAGACGGAGGAAGATGAAGGAGATCGTGTGGCCGGAAACGGCCGCACGAATCTCAAACATCGGAAGAAGAGGAAGAAAAAAAATCTTCCGAAAGATATATAGGATCCCGGGAGAGTTGTAGCGAACGGGTTTTCCGTTGGTAGGATCTAAAGCAATTATGGCCTGTGGGCCGGCCTGGTGGGAGGAGTCGATGACTTGGGAGTTGGGACGCTCGTGGTTTGGGTACTTGGGTTGGGTTACAACCATAGAAACGAAGATTTAGGCCCAATATGACATTTTATGAGCATCAGTATCATTCGCAAAGTTAGCGGTCGCGCCGGTAATCCTATCTATCTATCTATCTAGCTCCCGGCAAGTTGGATTCCAACTACGCTTTAAGATTTGCGCAGGAACTACCGGTGGCTGCATCATCTTCTTCCTCCTCGTGCCCTCACGCTCGTTCTTCCTTGCGTCGCCGCTAGCTCGGGGTGGACACTGAGGCCGGAGGGGCGTCATGTGGACGGTTAGGCTTAGGGTTTGGGGTTGCCCACGGTGGAGCCTCCAATAACCAGCTGCCTCAAAAGAGGAGGGGATCAGGGGGCGATGGAGGGCCGACGATGGCAATTGTTTCGGCAGACGGCTGAGGGTGAGGCAGCGCTTGGTCGAGCAAAGCTAGACCTCCGGTGCATGGTGCCAGCGGCAGGGGTTGAGGATGCCTGCCGGGTTAGGAAAGGTGAGGTTGAGGGTGGAGAGAAAGGTGGACAATTGGCGGGTGGTGCGGCGGTGGCAATCATCGGTTGGGGAGGACGAAAAAAAGGGCGGAGGAAGAGGAAGAAAACAAAGATGAACGGGCCATGGTGCACCAGAAGCTACTTTGTTAGCTACCTTCTGGTCTCCACAAAGGAGCCTGCTGTGAGGACAGGGTCCGAACCACGTGGCCTGCTGCGGCCCAGCGAGAGAAAATTGTGACACACCGGATATCTCTAAAACCCAGGGACTACTAAACAAATATAAAATCACTCAAGTCTGGAATTATTCAAAAATTCGACAGTCTACCTTAATACCTGTTAGCTCCAAATTGTAAGTCGTGTTAGTTTTTTTGATACATAATTTCTGTTATGCACCTAGATATATATCATGTCTAGACATATAATAAAAAACCATACATCTAGAAAAGCTAAAACAACCACTATCGGAAACTCGTAGTTTGCCGTGTGCCAGGAGGACACGGCAAAGCCCATATTACACACGGCAAAGCTTTGCCGTGTGTTGCCCACGGCAAATCCCGACGGCAAAGAGGACTTTGTCGTGTACCTTTTATAGGGCACACGGCAATAATTGACACTCGACAAAGCTTTTTTGTGACGAACAGAAACAAATCTGAAAAAAATAGAAAAAAATCAATGTTCAACCGGCCAGTGCCCCTCCACGTCAGCAAGTCACGTCATTTTTTGCGCGCTACGCGGCCGGCAGGATTCGAACCCGTGACCTCTCCCTCACGCGTAACCTCCTCTACCACTGCACCACACTCTCACTTGTGTCTAGATTTTGTTTTGATTTCTCACTATTATACTAAACTAAATGTAAATTACTTGTTTGAGGCCCTAAACGAATTCAAATTAAAAAGTTATCAACTACAAAGTTTCATAACTTTTTGAAATCTACAATTTTTATTTTGGTAGTTTCTCTATTTGAGGTCGTTTACAAAATTTGAATATCAAATTTGAGAAAATTCAAACTTAGTTTTCGTTGACAAGATGATTTCAAATAAAAACGTTATCAACTATGAAGTTTCATAACTTATTGGATCTACAACTCTCATTTTGACTGTTATGGCATCCGAGGTCGTTTGAAAAAAACACAAATTTCAGATTTGAGAACTACAAATATACTTTTCGTGGGCAAAATTAATTTAAATTAAAAAGAGTTCACTACAAAGTTGTATCACTTCTGAAGATCTATAACTTTTGTGTATGTTATTTGTTCATCCGCCATAGTGGTAGTAATATTGTTCACAAATATTATATATCTCTCTCCTAGATTTAGAAAACTATATGAGAAATAAAGATTTTGTGAATAATGTTACTATTTTTTTGTCGAATGAAGAAATGACCAAACTAAAAGTTGTACATCTTGAGAAGTTATACGACTTTGTAGTTCAAAACTTTTTAATTTGAATTGATTTACTACTTTAAAATGTGCTTTGAATTTCTCTTTGCCGAAGCGCATGGCAAAATATGACTATGCCGTGTGCAAAAAAAAGCACACGGCAAAGTCAGTGCCAAAAAAATGCACACGACAAAGTCACAACTGTCGCGTGCCAAAAAAGCACACGACAAACTATGACTTTGCTGTGTGCCAAAATAAAGCACACGGCAAGGTATGGCTTTGCAGTATGCAAAAAAAAACACATGGTAAAGTATGATTTTGCCGTGTGCCAAAAAAAGCACACGACAAACTATGGATTTACCGTGTGCACACGACAAACTACTTGATAGAAAGCACACGACAAACAACTGGGCACACGGCAAAGTATGAATTTCCGGTAGTGAACCAATCACTATCAGTATCTGTAAAGTTCCATAGTGTCGAAAACACTCGGGAACAGAAAAAATACACTCGAGATGAAGTTTCCCGAGAATAGAGACACTCGGGAAATAGCACTCGGTGGTGTCAGGTCGGGATAACCCCAATCAGCAGGGGCGTACCTAGCGGGTGGGCCAGGTATGCCATGGCATATCTAAAATTTGGTCCAGCCATGTAGGGCAGCGTAGGAATAAAAGATATGTGTTGACAACCAAAATTGGCATGAAGACCAGGAGGATTGCAAGACAAAAGACGACGCATGGAGCAAGACAAGAAGCAAGACAGAAGACGGCGCGAGGTGCTGGACACGCCCGGACCGGTCTGACCGGTGCGGGGGACCGGTCAGACCGGTCACCTGAGTTGTAATCCGACTAGGACTCTAAAAATTGGATTCCGAGATTGTAACGAGTTGTAACTTGGTTTCCTTGCGGGACAAGACCTACCCTCCCTATAAATATAAGGGGATTCGGCCGATTGAACACACAACAATCGAATCTATCCAATTTACTACTTTTACCTTTACTTTTTTGCATCTCCAAACCCTAGCTTTTCCAACCCTACTTGCTGTTCTTCCTTCGTCTCCGCGACGTCTGAAGGCGTTCTAGGTGGCCTGCTGACCCTAGAACACCCCTGGCGGCGTTCTCCCTGACGGATCCTTCCGGGAGGCGCTTTTAGGGTTTACCCCGTAGCTCACCGGCGGTCACCGGTCCGACCGGTGCCGTTGACCGGTCTGACCGGTCAGCCCGGAGGCAGCTGCGATCTGGTCCTTTGCGACCCGCGCGAACTAGCGCATTCGTGTGTTGACCGATTTCTGCGTCAACATACTTTTGGCGACTCCGCTGGGGAATTAGAGATCTGGTTTTTGCAACCGTTCTATATAATTCAATCTAGATGGGTGCCAACACTGAGTTCGATCTCGAGAACATCGTCACCGTAAAGGACGATGAACTTTCTGCCGAAGATCGTCAAGGACTTGAAGAGTACATGAAGAAGAAGGCAGAAGAAGATCGGCTCTACTACCTCTCGCACTTCAAGAAGGACCGCAAGGGCGTGGTCTCCAAGTTCAAGGAGGTAGACGCAACTGCTACATCTTCATCACCAATCCCTCAGGTACAAGATGATGAAAACTCTCACGAAGCTTTTCTTAAGTACATGGAGGATATGATGGTTGCGAATAATGTTAAATTAATTAATTGGATGATGAACAAAAAATTAGATTCGGAAGGCAAACAACCCATGGTTGAACAACCTGCCGCCGATCCCAATCTTTTGATTCCTAAAGT
>CM014272.1:12769545-12780502 GCA_004135705.1 Alloteropsis semialata
TAAAAAGATGTAATTCTAAATTTCGTAATAAGCCTAAATATGAATTTCATTTATAATCTCTAAAAATCCTAATAACCCTAAATATGAATATCATTTCTAATATCTAAAAATTATAATAAGCATAAATATGAAAATCATTTAAAGTTTCTACAAATAATCCAAAAATCTAAACAATGTCTAAAAATTTGTGCATCATCTCCACACATGCAACAACTAACTATATATTGATTCTCTATTACAAGTTCATAATAAAAATGAAGATTCAATCTAAAATCTCTTATTTCAATTCATTCCACAAAACACAAATTACTCAAAACATAGAGCATGAAATAGACCACACTAAACGTCAAAAGAGAGAGGATGAAGTTGCTAACCTTCTAGCGGACTTGGTTTGCAAAATCTCCAAAAGTTATGGAAAAATCGGGCATGAGCTCCCCCAACCCGAGCTCAATGGAGGATGAAGAAATGAGCCATGGCTCGGGCTGGGGGAGGAAGAAGGGGCCTTATACGCAGAGCCCCTTTGGTACCGGTTGGTGGCACCATCCGGTACCAAAGGGGGTCACATTGGTACCGGTTGGTGTCACCAACCGGTACCAAAGGCCCCGAGGCTCATTGGTACCGGGTGGTGACACCAGCCGGTACCAATGTTGCCTCATAGGTACCGGGTGGTGCCACCACCCGGTACCAATGAGCGCGCAGAATTATTGGGGATTGGACCCGGTACCAATGCTTCCATTGGTACCGGGTCCAATCCAACCGTGACCGATTAGGGAGGATGGATAGAGAGTTCTCTGGTAGTGCTCGATCAATCATCGTAATTAGTATAATTCGTCAACAAAACATCGTAGTTAGGCTGCATGCCACCGCCGGCGAGGCTCCATGGAACCACGCCGGCCGTAGATGATGCCGCCAACCTGATTGGCCTCCACGGGCATGTCCCGAGGAGAAGAAGACAGAGCACCAGCATGGTGCTCGTATATGCAGCCATTACTTGATTATTACTTCATAGGGGAGCATGTCATCTATCTATATATATATATATATATATATAAACATAAATACATCGATCACATAATAACTGGGTAGTTGTTCACTTAACTGCATAGTTGTAGTCCTTTCGATATTATAAAGAAGTTCGGTAGCCACTCCGTTTATAGTCCTTTACTTTTTTTTAATGTACAGTAATAAGGTTGAATTTTATTTGCAAAAGTAAATAGATAATTCTTATTATTCTATTCTGAAATTCTCTGTGATATGGGAATTTAACTCACATGCAACACACAATTCACACTTCATATATATATATATATATATATATACCTTTTATTTTTTATTTCATTTTTTGTAGTTTTCTACAGTACTTATTATCGTAGACCCTTCCATCAGTTTAAGTCGTTTTATTAAATCCATATGCCTACTTAATGATTAAATTTAAGTTGTTACCAGCTCTACTATAAGTTCATGTATTTTTATGCGGAACTGTCCAATCTTGTTCTTGTCACTTTATAGTACTGTGGTGGGCATGGAAATCTTCTAACGATTAAGCGGCTTTATTCTATTTATTGTAAACATGCATAATTTAGTTTCTTCCTCGTTTCCAAATGAACTGTTTTAGCATTCTGAACTCTTTCTTAAATATCATCCCAAAACTTTGAGGCCACTTTTTTACCTTATTCATCAATGTTTGCCAGTATGCAATAATTTTTACCTCTTTCATTAATAATTCAATAATATAAAGTATATTTTTTCTTGGAAGCTTCTTATACTTTGCAACTCACATACTTTGTTTTGGACATCCGCACTGTCTGAGCAAACGTTCAATATTTGTGCATAGATATTAATTCATACATATTTTTAGACATGTCTTTAGATTGCAGGCCGGAATCAAATTTCCTATTTCTAAAAAGACATATCTTTATATCACATTGAGATTATTATATTCGTTTTATAATATTTTGTAGTACATACAATTTGGTGGTCACTGTAGTCTTATAAACATCATTCCGATCCTGATGAGCCATGATTTGTGACCAGAGGGAGCAGTGGCTGTATCCTTTAATGCTATACCTTATATTAGGTACATTGACTTGCATGTATATCCCAACATCAATATGTTGCTTGTACGCTTCTTTTGTGTTTGATTAAGGCTTTTGTGAGGTTGAAATTTGTGAGGTCATTTGATTAAGACAATTAATAGCTCAGCTCATTTGTGAGGTTGAAATTGGCTGCAATGTTCTCAGCCTTTTAGGAAAAGGCCAAGCAAATTGTTGCCCATCTAACTGTATCTTTTTGTCTTCCATATAATCAGCTAGTCTGTGATTTATACATATGCATGTGTATAAATTTGTGTGTAGTATTACCTGTTGTGGTCGTACATATACATCCTAGTTCAAAGCAATGTAAAACTGACTGATAAACCCAAAATATAAATAGCATATATTGATTGTGTAAAGGTACTGGCATTATGTGCAAATAAGAAAAGGCAATGCATTACTTTATTTGTATTAAAAAATAGAGACTACCTATTTATCATGTGATTATTTTTTTTCTTGCAGATCAGTCACTTTTTCAAATCATTACTTTTGCATCCAACGGGTTTCTTATTTTTTTCAATGAAATACTACTCTCATAAAGTGGCACATTAAATGTAGGTTATGTATTGTACAACTGAAAGTGACTGACGGATAAGAAAAACGGACTAAATGAATTAGAAACTCTTTCAACCATAACATCACTACGGGATTGCACGCATTTGCCGTGTGCCAGGTGCACACGGCAAAGGCAAGTAAGCACACGGCAACAATCACACGGCAAACATGCGCCGGCAAAGATGTGTTTGCCGTGTGTCTTTCCTCGGGCACACGGCAAACAATTTACCGTGTGCCAAATTTGACCCACGGCAACATTTTTTCCACTAACGGCCAGCTGACGTGAACGTTCTCTTCGCCGTGTGCCGTGACGGGATGACACACGGCAAAGAGGGCCTGTTTGCCGTGTGCCAGTGTTATTGCACACGACAAACAGGACGTGTTTGCCGTGTGCCAGTGTTATTGCACACGGCAAACAACGTTGCATTGCCACCAGGTAAGGCTCTTTTGCGTGTGCTATGGTAAATGCACACGGCAAAGTGACCAGATTTCAAATTTTTTTTTGATTCTGCTCGTATATGGTACCCAAAACATCACAGGCAGTTCAGAATAAACATCACACGTATTTCATATATCACAATAGCAATGTCGCAATAACCATAAGCCACACAAGTCATACAAATCCATACAAAGTCCATACAAGTCATAAAAGTCCATACACAAGTCATACGAGTCCATACAAAGACATACGAGTCCAAACAAAGCAAGTCACAGCGCCGGCGGCGGCGGTGGTGGCGGCGGCTAATGCGGCGGCCACGTCAAGTGAGCCGGCCACTGAGGCTGAGGCTGAGCCGGCCACTGAGGCTGAGACCACTGAGGCTGAGGCGGCCACTGAGGCGACATGTCTTGATTGACTGGCCCATCATTGGATGCCGCCGATTGATTCTGCAAATAGGTGAAAAGATTACATTTTAACTTCATCCTAAGTTCTTAGTCATTGTAAGTGTTCTAAGTCATTAGTTCGAATTAAGTTTAGATTTATCCATCATTTAAAGTTTTAAGTTAGGGGCATTCCAACTAAGTCATTGTATCTTTATCCTAAGTTTTAGTCATTGTAGTTGTATCCTAAGTCATTGTAGCTTTATCCATCATTCAAAGTACTAAGTCGCTACGGGATAATTGAAACAACAAGATTGTCAAGTCACTCACAGGAGTAGGAGTAGCTGCCCGAAGTGGAGGTGGCGGTGAACTGAACTGTGGCGGCGAATGACCTATCGCCGCGCCCAGACTTTGCATGTACCGAAGCGCCTGCTCCAGTCTCAGGCGATCAGCCTCCTGCCTCCGCTGATACTCTTGCTCCATCCTCTGTCGCTCGGCCTGCCACCTCGCCTCCATCTCCTGCTCCCGTGCTTTAAACTCTGCGTCCATCCGGGCCTACAATATTTGATCCAAGGGTTAGAATACAAAGCAAGCATATGTAAAAATCAATGAACGTTGTGTAAAACATAAATAACCTGGAGTGCTTCCATCTGGGCCTATGTAGAGGTTGGCCGTGGGCGTATGGCCGGGCTTGAGTCGGTGCTCCTACCTCGAATTTGCGGAAGTGTGGGAATACTGGCCGCGTCGAGTGAGCTGTCGGCAAGATAGTAGCGGCCATGCTTCTTGCCTCCTCCCACCCTCATGACGATTTCTCCATCAATGGGCTCCGTGCTCGGATCGAACTCCGGCCCATGGACCTGCCGTGCCATCTCGGTGTAATCAGTCAGGCGGCTGTGGATGGACGGATTGCTATACGCCTCTGGCGGGTCGTCCGGGTTGTAGGTGACATCGGACTTCGCCTTCCCCTTGTGGGCCAAAGCATATCCCTGGAGCTGGCTGCAAGGCAAGCCACCATGTGCCGCCGACTGCGAAAAAAAGCAAGATGATTAGTAATTATACAGAATTAAGTATTCGAATAAATAAATGAATTCATGTACCCAGGCAGCCCTGTACTGGGTGAGGTGATGGTTGCCTTGATGGTGTGGTGCACCTGGCATCATCAAACGCCGCTGCCGGCAAGCATTGTGCATCTCCACCCAACCCTCTGCGCACCACTTGTCCACCATCATTTCCCAGCACACGACATTTGTGGCTAACCACCACGGAGGCACCTGCACGCGCGTCATCGAGTACATGGCATATAAGAAAATCAAATGGAGCGTACTGCATCTCAGAAATGTTGTATATTTACCGAAATGAATTCTTCCCGGGTCAGCCTCATGTTTCTTGCAACCTCTTTCTTGACCCGCTCTCCGTGTAATCCGCTGTATGTTATGATGGCCTGGATGCGCGCCTCATAATGCATATCCGCCACCAGCTTGTAACAGGCCGTGTTAGCCACCGCGACCGCCCTTGCAAGCGGTACTCCCTCCTCCAATCTGTAAAAATCCTGCACATATACGTGATGTCATTATTTCAATAAATGTCCGATGAATGTGATGTATTGAGGAATATACCGTGAGGAGGACTTACCCACAGTTCGTTCAACACCCGCTGCGCCTTGTTCGAAAATATCCGGCCTTCCCGATCTACTGCATCGTCAGCGGCGATGTAGTGCTCCCACGACGACGCCGACTGATCTTGGCCGGCAATCTGCATCACGCCAGGGAAGTGTAGCTTGCAGAGCAGCCCCAGAATGCCATTGGGAATGCGGTTGTGACAACGTGGACCGATACCTGGAGCGACGGTCATAAAGTTCCTGCACAAGTGATTAAGATAAATGATTAGTTCCAATTGTGATTTGTAACATATCAAAAGAAAAAGTTAATAACATATAAAGTTAATTACCTTTTCCCGTCGGGTCGAATAATCGGCCGTCCCTCTGGAGGTATTGGTCGCTCCGGGAGCCTAGAGGGGCCTCGCAACCAGACACGAGGTATGGCGCCTGCCTCCGCCCCCTCGTGCTCCTCGTCCCCCTCCTGCTCCTCCGCCCCCTCCTGCTGCTCGTCCCCCTCCTGCTCCTCCCCCCTCCTGCTCCTCGTCCCCCTCCTGCTCCTCCGCCCCCTCCTGCTCCTCCTCCTCCTCCTCACTAGGGCCGTGCGCCTCAGGCACCTCGTCCTCAGACGACGACGGGGAAGGTACAGGCGAGGGTGACCTCCTGCTCCTCCCCCTCGTCCGTCGAGCCGTGCCGGAGTCCTCAACTGCTGCAAGCGCCGGTGAACTCGCTTGACCCTTCCCTTTTCCCTTCGCTCTCCCTCGAGTCGCCCGGGAGGATTCACCGCTCCCGCTACCTCTGCCGAGCACCTCCGTGAGCGACCTCATCATAGCTCTGCCGCCCCCACCATCTTTGATCAATCACCTGCATTCGAAAAAAGTAATCCAATCAGTACATGTATTAGAAATTAATTAGTACAACTAATAAATAAAATAACAGAACTAGTAACATAGCCAAAACATAGTATTACAGCTAGTAAATTAATCAGTACGAAACTTACATGTATTAGAAATACTCATCGTGATCGGGATTAGCTGGATCATATGTTTCATCATCGCTATCACGCGTGTCGTTACAATCAACACCATGCTCCAAAGGAGGTTCGTTGTCATCATCACTGTCATTGCCTAAATGTAATCGCTCAAGTAATTCTACGTCCTTCAAATTATGAACCTCATCCCCGGGATTAGCTGGATCATATGTCTCGTCATCGCTATTACTTTCATTGTCAACTTCCATTCCGATGGCTTCGGTTAAGTCTATCTCAAATCTCCCTTCTAGCCCATCTTCTTGAAAGAACTCACCGGCATATGTGTTTGGGTCTATGTTGTAGTCTTCGTTGTTTGGGACAGGTAGTTTACCGTGTGGCGATACCTTGTACACAACATCCCAACCCTTGAGACATTCGTCAGTTTGGCATGGGTAAGAGAGATAATAGACTTGTGTGGCCTGTTGAGCCACAATATAAACGTCATCTCCTTTGTACACGGACGACTGTTGAATCTCGACTAGACCAACATTCGGGATCCGTCTCACAGCTTGAGGATCAAACCAATGGCATTTGAGTATGACAGGTTTCAGGGGAATGGAACCATGAAACATGAGTTCGTATATTTCTTCGATTCTTCCATAGTACTCGAGCCCATCGTCTCCTGGGGTAAAAACTCCAGTATTTGTGGTTTTTCGATTGGGCCGACTCTGCTCATGCCTTGTTGTGTGAAAGCGATATCCATTCACGTCATACGTGCCAAATGACTTGACCCTATAGGCACAGCCATTGGCAACCTGTCGCATCTCAGCACTCATAGACGTATTGTTTTGGGCCTGCAAGTTCAATTTCAAGCAGGATAGTAATGTCATATTATTAGTACATATGAGCAACTTGTAATGTGATACTACGAACGAGCTAAATTGGACATTACCTTCTGTTTGAACCAAGAAATGAAACCAGGTCTTCCATTTCCCGCACCAAGTCTAAGAAGGCTCTCAGCTTCTTGCAGTGTAGGTGGCCTTGATGGACGCCAGAATTGCACATGAAATTCTCTGCACCAAAGAGGACCAATGGCTAAATGTTTGAACCAAGAAGAGGAAGTATTCGAATACTAAATGTTCGTTGAGAACTTACTGTATGTATGGTTGGACTTCGGAAAGGTTGGTCAACACATATAGCATGATAGTGCGCCACTCTTCAAGATTCAAGGTCTTGATGGTCGCATCACTTGCACTTCCGAGTTGCCCTCGAAAAAGACTGAGATTCGATTCATCTTCCCCAGCATTGTAACGGGGGGTGGATTATGGACGCTCGGAAGGTTGTCAGCATAGTATTTTGATGTGAAGTTTGAGACCTCCTCCAGAATGTATGCCTCTGCAATGGAAGCTTCAATTTTGCATTTATTTTTACATTTAGTTCGAAGAACCTTTTGACATCTCTCAATTGAATAGCACCAATGGGCCTGCACGGGCACCCCCATTCGTGCCTCGTACGGGAGGTGCAAAATCATATGCTCCATCGGATTGAAAAAGCCTGGTGGAAAGATCTTCTCCAACTTACAGAGCAACACAGGCGCCATTCTTTCCATTTCTTCAATCACTGTCAGAGATAACTCCTTAGCACAAAGCTGGCGGAAGAAAAAGCTCAACTCTGCTAGCACTTGCCAGACATGATCAGGGACATAGCCTCGAACCATCACCGGAAGAAGCCGCTCGATCCATATGTGGTAGTCATGACTCTTAAGCCCGTTGATTCGCATAGTAGACAAGTTCACTCCTCTACTCAGATTTGCTGCGTACCCATCAGTACTTCCCTCCTTTGGGCCGGGGTCAGACAGAAATCGGCCTTAGGCTTTTTCCATCTCTTGCCATCTTTGGGAGGCGGAATGTCAAACTTTGGTCTATTGCATAACATAGCTTGATCCACTCTAGCCTTAACATTGTCCTTTGTCTTATCAGGAATGTCCATGATTGAACCCCAGGATGCCTCGGCGACATTCTTTTCGGTGTGCATCATATCAATGTTATGTGGAAGAAGAAGGTCTTGCATATAGGGGAGCCTCCACAAACCACACTTTTGCGCCCAGGCATGTTGCTCGCCATATCCCACAAAACCACCACCTTGTTCATTGATCACGAGAGTGTCTAACTGAGCACGAACCTCGGCACCTGTGATAATGTGCGGTGGAGGATCTTTAACTTCAACACCTTTCGTAAAGTTCTTCTTATCTCGTCTGAATGGATGCTCCAGAGGGAGGAATTGTCAATGTTTGTCGAAGGAAGAATACTTGCCACACTTCCTCAACCAAATGAACCTCAGAGCTGCCTTGCATATTGGGCAAGGAAACTTCCCGTGGATGCACCACCCGCAGAATATCCCATACGCCGGCATGTCATGTAGGGAGTAATGGTACCAAACATATATTCTGAAGTTTGTCTTTGTAGATCGGTCGTATGTCCAAACCCCTTCATTCCAACCATCGATCAAATCATCAATCAAAGGCTCCATGTAAATACTCATATTATTCCCCAGGTGTTCAGGAATTATCAACGACAAGAATATGTTCTGTCGTTGAAAGATAACGCCGGGGGGGAGATTGAGGGGGATAACAAACACGGGCCAACAAGTGTAAGAGGCAGCCGACATTCCATAAGGATTGAACCCATCTGTCACTAGGGCAACACGTACATTACGAGCTTCATTAGCTTTATCACGATGAATCCCATCAAAATGGGTCCATGATTCAGCATCGGATGGATGTACAAGCTTCTCAGGTTTGTACCGAGTTTCCTTTTTGTGCCATGTCATCTGTTTCGCAGATTCCTCGGTCATGTAAAGCCTTTGGATCCTCGGTATGAACGGAAGGTACCGTAGGATTTTCACGGGGACCCCGAGCTGCCTCTTCTGACCATCACCAGAATCTACCTCCATGAACCTAGAGGATTTACACTTTGGACAGTACTTTGCTTCTGCATGTTCTTTCCTAAATAAGATGCATCCATTGGGACAAACATGTATCATCTCATATGGCATCTTAAGTGCACGAAGAAGTTTTTGTGCCTCATACATGTTCTTTGGCAGAATGTGACCTTCCGGAAGCAGGCTGCCAAAAACTGTCATCATAACATCGAAGACGTCTCGACTCAGAGCAAACTGGGACTTCACGGCCATTAGACGCGCAATGGCATCCAATTGTGAAACCTTGGTATGCCCATGAAGGGGTTGCTGTGCTGCAGCCAGCATGTCATAATACGCCTTCGCAGTTGGCTCCGGCTCATCCTCCCTACGTCCTTCATCAAAATGTGCTTCATGAAAGTCATCTAACATTTCTCCTACCCCGGCATCAGAATCATGTTCCTCAATGCGCTGTCTCACGACCTCGTCTCTCATACGACTGCCTTCACCATGGAAGGTCCACCGGGTATAGTCTCTCGTAAATCCGTAATTGCAAAGATGTTGTGTCATGCCTTCCTTTGTTTGTCGACGCGTGTTCCCGCATTTGCTGCAAGGACACCAAGTGGTCTTGCCTCCTTTAAGCTTTGCAAATGCTCGATCCAAGAAAGACTCAGTCTTCTGAATCCAATCAACAATCAAGTCACCCCCACGTTTCCAGCCCGTGTACATCCAAGCACGTTCATCCATCTTCTATCACATCAGCGAGTAATGTAAAAGTCATTTGCATCTACACGATCTCTATATATAGTTTCTAATGGTGAAGATAGGTCCTAATCCCACCCAAGGATGCGTAGCGGGGGTAGGTTTCCATGGTCTACTCCGATCTGAGACAGAATTTCGGCAGCACCTCCCCGCTGTTCTCCAAATACACGTCCCAGCAGGGAGATTGTATATCCGGAGAATATCGGTGAGGTGCTGCCGAAATGCTGTCCCAGATCAGAGTAGACCATGGAAACCTACCACTGCTACGCATCCTCGGGCTGTCCAAAAAACGTGGACAATTCGAAACAGATACGACCATAGATATGCACAGTACTGCATATTTCCAACCGTATCTCTTTCGAACGGGAGACGCCTAACTGGGTTACGTGATCTACGAACAAGATACGCGGGCGGGATCGTGGTTCTTACGGTGGGTCGACGGTGTAGGCGTGGCCGGCGTGGTGTGGACTCGCGAGTCTGGTCGGCTACGGCTCCGGCTCCTCGTCGAAGACGTCGGCGGTGTAGACGTGGCAGGCGAAAAGGTTGCAATAGCCTCTCCTGCAAAATGTGATTTCATTTAGATATTGGGACATCCCCATTAACCGATTATTGGGAAATACTTATTGGGGAACTGCTGGAGATGCTCTTGTATATAATCGTATTTGATCGAGCAATTTAAACTAATGGTTGCTAATAGGGAAGGATAAGCCAGATTGTGAGATATCATCACTTAATCTAAGTCGAGTATAAATAGTGTCATGCGCATATACATATGTCTACTGTAATTGATGCATATAATACATGTTTGAAGATATATGTATTTGTTATATCATGTCATTTGCACATTGCAACCTTCAAACTTTTGCAATATTAGGATGCAGCCATGTGTACCATTATTATTCATCATTTATAGCAAACGGCATGCATTCTGATATGCTCTCTTCTGTTGGTCTTTTTTTATAGATTGCCAAAGAATTTATGCGGTTTTAGCCTTGTAGGAAGTCACAAAATGTCATGATAGTAACATATTTGGAGCACTAACAATAGCGAATATAATGTGGCCGTCTACATGTTGCAAAAAATCATGGAATTATGACGACATTGTTGCTATGTATGGATAGTATCACATTGTCACTCTTGTTCTAAAATAATAAAGCCTTGATGGATTGCCATTCATTCTAGAGATTCAACATGTATATAGGGCCATCTGATTAACTATTTAAATTTGGCAAAGAAAAAATTTGACAA
>CM014272.1:12788709-12800866 GCA_004135705.1 Alloteropsis semialata
AATGCATTTCAATAGGAATAATATTTAGAAATGCATATCTTTTTGTAGGAAGCTCTAAAATTAATGAAGTAAATTTTATTGCAATAGTTGCATTGTTAGTTATGCATCTAGATTATTGTTTAGTATATTAGATGCTTTTATAATTGTTATCCTTGATTTTAGGATGGGTTTAAGGTTTGTTTAATTAGAAAATAGGTTTCTAATTAGTTATTCTCTTGTTTATAATCCTTGAATACATTAATTAATTCTTTTATGCTAATTAGGTGTTTATCAAAGTTTAGGGTGGTTAAGGGTCTCTAATTTAATTCTTTCATGTTTTTGCATCATATCGTGTAGACCAGGATCCGCTGTGTCTGATACCAATATCCGACCCATTCACTGACAGGTGGGACCTCATTATTTTGGGAGGGAATTGTCAGGGGCAAGAGAAACGTCAGGCTAAAGGGGACCGACCCCGCGTCATCTCGGCCGACCCCGCGTCACCTTGGCCGACCCCGCGTCGCCCTGGCCGACCCTGCGTCGCCACGGCCGACCCTTCTCCGCCTCGCCCGGGTCGGCGTCGGGCCAGGATGGCGTGGGACATCAGGGGGACCCGGCGCGGAAGGGAACAAGGAGGGCGCATCGCCGCATATCTACCGCACGACCTAGTAACATTAATTGGCCTCACCGCGCGCTGCTCGAAGTGGCAGAAGGATGTGACGCGCACTGTTTCGAGCCGCCCCGCAGGCGCCGCAAGGGGGGAACAGGATCCTAGCAGGCTCAGGACTAGGACCTACTCCGGCCTTACCCACAGTGCTCCGCAGGCGGCGGGGCTTCTTCAGCAAGCTTCCGGTTGTTGGTTATTTATTATTTGTTGAACACGCCTTGTAAGAGGGCTCTCCCCGGAGGTATAAAAAAGAAAAGCAAGGCTTCAGGGGGAGAGAGAACTAGACGAACAGACGAATCACACACTTAGACATTCACAGAGACTTGAGGCTTCTCCTCTCTCTCGACCGCTTGTAACCCCTACTACGAGCAACGCGAGTAACACGAGCCGTCTCACACTGGACGTAGGGCGTTAGTGCCTGAACCAGTATAATCCCTTGTGTCCTCTCGCGAACCATCCGAGCCTAAACACGCAATCCACTAAATTTACTAGTTGGTGATTTTTTGCACCGACAGTTGGCGCGCCAGGTAGGGGCCTTTTGCGCGTTTCGGCGATCATCAGGCTTCGGATGGCCACCGGTGGTTTTAGCTGGGCCGCCGGGACGCGGCTGCGTCTCTGAAGTCTGGATTTCGTCATCACCGTCAATGGGGACCTGGCGAGGGCCGCCCTCACGCCCCCGGTCGACACCCTTACCACCCCTCCCGGGAGTGCTTCATGGCGGACACCCCCGAAGGGGCGGTGGGAGATGCGAGCGAGAGCAGCTCGGGGCCGGCGGGCCCGGAAGAAGATCGCCTGGCGCACGACGCGCCCGCGGCTGCTGCGGCCGCAGTCCAGGCCGCGGCACCAGCAAGGCAGCCAGCCCCAAGAAGAGCAGCCACCTCACCGCGACACTCTCACGCCGGCAACGCTCGACAACGCCGGGAGGAGCTCCAAGAGGCCCGCCTCCTTTTGGAACAGGAGCGCGCGCTGGTCGAGCGGGAGCGAGAGCGCATCGAGCGCGAGCTTTCGTAGATTGGAGATGCGGCTCCGGCACGGGGCCGTGCGCGGGACGTGCAGCGCCAAATCGTCAACGATGACGGCGTCCCGCCCCCGCATTTCGCCCGCGCCGGGCAGAACATAGCCGCCGCGGCCATGCTCGTGCGAGGACTCCCCCCGCCGGCGACACCCGAAGCTCGCAAGGCCCAGCGGGAACTCGGTGAACTTCTGGAGCGAGCTGCGGCTCAGCAGGCCGAGAGTTCGCAATCGCGACGACGAGCGTCGCAGGTGAGCCACCGCGAGGCCTCGAGGCAGCCGACCGGCGGGCGCGGCGGACGCGACCAGCAAGGAGTATCGGTGCACCAGCCCCGCCCCGCCGAACGCGCGGCTCTTCAGGCTCCGATCCTGAAACGGGTCGGCCCGATCCAGGACGCCCGGAGCATCCTGAACGCCCGCCGCCGACGGCTCCCCGAGGCCGAGCCCGAACGGCAGCGAGGGCGCGCTCCTCGCCGTGGCGGCCGATACGACGACGACGACGAGGGCGAGAGGACGCCGAGCCCGGACGTGCCGGGACCGTGGGCCTTTAGCTCACGGATCCGAGCGGCTCCTCGCCCCGCCAACTTTAGAGCCCCGTCGAACTTCCCAAGGTACGACGGGGAAACCGATCCTGAGCTCTGGCTTGAGGACTACCGACTCGCCTGCAGGGCCGGAGGAGCCGACGACGATGACTTTATCATCCACAACCTGCCACTCCATCTGGCCGATTCGGCACGGGCTTGGCTCCAACATGTCCCCGCGGGACAAATCGGGAGCTAGTCTGACTTGAGGGAAGTCTTCGTGGGGAACTCCCAGGCGACCTACAATCGCCCTGGGAACCCATGGGACCTCAAGAACTGCAGGCAGAAATAGGGGGAGACGCTCCGAGAGTACATCAGACGTTTCTCCCGGCAGTGTAACGAACTCTCCAACCTCGCTGACGCCGACGTCATCGGGGCGTTCCTCACAGGAACGACGTGCAAGTCCCTCGTCCACAAGCTAGGGTAGAAGAGCCCTCGTGCAGCAAAGGAGCTGCTCGACATCGCCACGAGTCACGCAGTCGGTGAGGAGGCAGTAGGGGCCATCTTCCACCAGTCTGCCGAGCCGAAGGGCAAGCAGACGGAGGCAGCCGTGGAGGGCAAGGGCAGGCGCTACGACGGTGAGGCCGCCCTAGTGGCCACGGCCGACCCCAAGCCGACCTCCAAACCCCCGACGGGGGAGGTCCCCGACCAGTTCGAGAAGAAGTGGAACGGGCCCTGCCCGAACCATGAGTATCCTGTCAAGCACCTGTACAAGGACTGCTCCCTCATGAAGAAATTCATGGCTGGGGGTCCCTGGAGGCCGGCACCCCGACCAAGGAAGTCCGACCAAGCCCCGAAGAAGTTGGGGGCGGGAGAGAACATGGACGCCGACCCATATCCGGAGCCAGACGGATGCTTGATGATCTTCGGCGGGACAGAGGCGTCGGTGAGCAAAGGGCGAGCCAAGGTGGAACGCCGAGAGGTGTACGCCGCCGAACCAGCGACCCCGACCTTCCTCAAGTGGTCGGAAGCATCCATCACCTTCGATCGGGCCGACCACCCGCAGTTCGTCCCGAGGCCGGGCAAGTACCCCTTAGTGGTAGACCCGGTCATAGGGCGCAAGTGTCTCACTAAGGTGCTGATGGATGGTGGAAGCGGGCTCAACATCCTTTATGCCGACACGCTTGACGCCATGGGGATCGACCGAGGGCGCGTCCGTCCGACTGGGGCACCCTTCCACGGGGTGGTCCCTGGTAAACAAGCTGTTCCCC
Organism: Alloteropsis semialata; assembly: GCA_004135705.1. Taxonomy (NCBI): domain Eukaryota; kingdom Viridiplantae; phylum Streptophyta; class Magnoliopsida; order Poales; family Poaceae; genus Alloteropsis; species Alloteropsis semialata. Next base: position 12,792,159 of record CM014272.1, read on the forward strand.
TCGGGCAAATTGACCTGCCTGTTACGTTTGGGACTCCGACCAACTTCCGGACGGAGACCCTCACGTTCGAGGTGGTGGGATTCCATGGGTCCTACCACGCCATATTGGGCCGCCCGTGCTACGCCAAGTTCATGGCCGTCCCCAACTACACCTACCTCAAGCTCAAGATGCCGGGGCCAAGGGGGGTGATCACGGTGGGGGCATCGTTCCAACGGGCTCACCAGTGCGAGGTGGAAAGCTGCGAGCTGGCATCGGCCATCATCGCGTCAACCGAAGAGCTTGCCCCAATTAGGGCGCGACTCATCGAAGAGGCGCCCGACTACACTCTCGGCTCGGCCTCATTTGAGCCGCTCGAAGGCACTAAAGAGGTCCAGCTGGATCCCGACCACCCGAATAAGAAGGTGGCGCGGATCGGGACCAAGCTGTCCCCCAAATAGGAAAGCGCGCTCGTCGACTTCCTCCGCGCAAACGTCGACGTGTTTGCGTGGAAGCCCTCGGACATGCCGGGCATCCCGAGGGAGGTCGCCGAGCATTCCTTGGACATCCGGCCCGGTTCCCGACCCGTGAAGCAACGCCTCCGGCGCTTCGATGACGAGAAGCGCAAGGCGATCGGCGAGGAGATCGCGAAGCTGCTAGCGGCCGGTTTCATCAAGGAAGTGTATCATCCCGAGTGGTTAGCCAATCCCGTTCTTGTACGAAAAAAGAATGGGAAATGGAGAATGTGTGTTGATTATACTGCTCTTAACAAAGCGTGCCCGAAGGACTCTTTCCCTCTGCCACGCATAGACCAGATAGTCGACTCGACCTCGGGGTGCGAAACCCTATGCTTCCTTGACGCGTATTCCGGGTACCACCAGATAGCAATGAAGGAGTCCGACCAGCTCGCGACTTCCTTCATCACCCCGTTCGGGTCGTATTGTTACGTGACGATGCCATACGGGCTTAAAAATGCCGGCGCCACTTACCAACGGTGTATGCTTAGGTGTTTTGATGAACTCATCAGACCGACCGTTGAGGCATACGTGGACGACATCGTTGTCAAGTCCAATCATGCCAACCAACTCGTGGCCGACCTAGAAAAGACGTTCGCCAAACTCAGAGCGAACGACGTTAGGCTCAACCCTGAAAAATGCGTTTTCGGGGTACCCAGGGGAATGCTCCTAGGCTTCATCGTATCTCGTCGAGGGATAGAGGCCAACCCCGAGAAGATCGACACCATCGCCAAGATGGGCCCGATCCAGGACCTGAAAGGGGTCCAACGGGTTACAGGGTCCCTGGCCGCGTTGAGTCGGTTCATTTCGCGTATCAGCGAAAAGGTTCTTCCCTTGTACCGGCTCTTGAAGAAGTCCGAGCGGTTCGTTTGGACGGACGAGGCCGAGGCGGCACTAAATCACATCAAGGCGGTCTTGACGAAGCCGCCGATCCTGGTCCCACCAAATACGGGCGAACCCCTTCTCCTCTACATTGCGGCAACTACACAAGTGGTAAGCGCGGCATTGGTAGTGGAGCACGAAGAAGAGGGACGCGCCCTCAAGGTGCAGCGCCCGGTATACTTCGTGAGCGAGGTGCTCGGAGACACTAAAACGAGGTACCCTCAAATCCAGAAGCTACTGTACGCTGTCCTCATCTCCAAAAGGAAGCTCCGCCACTATTTCGACTCGCATCCGGTCACAGTGGTGAGTTCGTTCCCCCTGGGTGAAATTATAAATAGTCCGGACTCGATGGGTCGGATCTCGAAATGGGCCATGGAATTGATGGGCCAGGGCATCACCTACGCCCCACGAACGGCCATCAAGTCCCAAACCCTCGCCGACTTCGTCGCAGAGTGGACCGAGGTCCAGCTACCCGCGGCCCCAGTTGATCAGGAGTATTGGGTAATGTACTTTGATGGCTCGTTGACTCGGACGGGAGCGGGGGTCGGCTTGGTTTTCGTTTCACCCCTCGGGGTGCGATTGAAATATGTGATCCGATTACATTTCCCAGCCTCTAACAATGCAGCTGAGTACGAGGCTCTGATCAACGGCTTGAAGATAGCTATCGAATTGGGAATTCGACGCCTTGAGATTCGAGGCGATTCCCAACTCGTGGTCAATCAGGTCATGAAAGAGTCGAGCTGCGAAAGCGAGACCATGGCCGCGTATTGCCTGGAGGTGCGAAAGCTCGAGGACAAATTCGTTGGCCTTGAGCTCCGTCACATCAAGAAGCGGTTCAACGAGGCCGCCGACGCGCTGGCTAAGAAAGCGTCCGGCCGGGAACCCGTCCCGACTGGGATATTCGCCAGCGACCAACGGAGCCCTTCGATAAAGCTCCCCTGCCCGGCACAGACCGAGCCGCACGGCCAAGGCCCCCCGAAACAAACTGTTCCGGGCTCGGGGGCTGGCGAGGATGAGACCAAGGCTACGGAAGGGTCAGAAATCGGCGCCGAGCCGACCGACCAAGCTTTGTCCGACCTACTCGCCCTTGCCGTTGCAACAATGACCGAGGACCGGGGGCCGAACCCCGACGCCTCGGATTGGCGACAGCCCTTCCCCGACTACCTGCTATGGAAGAAACTCCCGACAACTAAGGCAGAGGCCCGCCGTATCGCTCGGCGCGCCAAGTCCTATGCCGTCGTAGGGGACGAGCTGTACAGACGCAGTCCCACGGGAATCCTCCAACGGTGCATTCCCCTTGATCAGGGTAGGGAGCTGTTGAGAGACATCCATGGGGGCACGTGCGGCCACCACGCCGCACCCCGCAGCCTCGTCGGAAACGCGTTCCGACAAGGGTTCTACTGGCCGACGGCGGTAAGGGATGCTGTTGAGATCGTGCGCACCTGCGAAGGGTGTCAGTTCTACGCGAGGCAAACGCACCTTCCTGCGCAGGCCCTCCAAATGATCCCGATCACCTGGCCATTCGCAGTCTGGGGGTTGGACATGGTTGGGCCCCTCAAGAAGGCGCCCGGGGGCTTTGACCACCTGCTCGTCGCCGTCGACAAGTTCACCAAGTGGATAGAAGTCCGACCGATCGCGACCATCCGATCGGAAGAGGCCGTCAAATTTTTTCTCGACATCGTCCATCGCTTCGGCGTCCCAAATTCGATCATCACAGACAATGGAACCCAGTTCACCGGGAAGAAATTCTGCGATTCTGCGATGAGCACCACATACGGGTCGATTGGGCCGCCGTCGCACATCCTCGCACGAACGGGCAAGTAGAACGCGCGAACGGGATGATCCTGCAAGGGCTCAAACCCCGAATATTCGAGCGTTTGAAAAAGTTGGGGGACGTTGGGTCGAAGAGCTCCCAGCCGTGGTCTGGAGCCTGTGCACGACGGCGAGTCGCGCGACGGGCTTCACCCCGTTCTTCATGGTGTATGGGTCGGAAGCCATACTCCCGACCGACCTCGATTACGGGTCTCCGCGTGTCCGTGCCTACGACGACGAAGGCAATCAAACCTCTCTCGAGGACGCGGTCGATCAGCTGGAAGAGGCCAGGGAGGTCGCTTTGGCTCACTCGGCAAAATACCAACAGTCCCTACGGCGCTACCATGACCGGCGCATCAGGGGCCGCGCGTTCCAGGTCGGCGATCTGGTGCTACGCCTCGTCCAAAGCAATAAAGGCAAGCACAAGCTTTCGTCGCCCTGGGAAGGTCCATTCATCATCTCCCAGGTCCTCCGGCCCGGCTCGTACAAGCTAAAGAACGCGAAAGGAGAGGAGTACGCTAACGCCTGGAACATTGAGCAGCTACGTCGCTTCTATCCCTGATTACTCTAGGCTACCTATCATTATTCGAACGTATTCCTTTCATTTCAAGAAGTGACGCCCGACCCTGGTCTCCTGGCCAAGGGTCAGACGTCACTCGGGGGCTAACCTGCGTCCCCCGGGTCCTTGACTCTCGGCAAATTCACATACCCGAGACTAAGGAAAAAGGGTACTTGCTAATGAAGCGACATGCGCTCGCTAGTCGGAATGCTAAAAGAGCAAAGGCCCCTAGTGGCAACGGCTCAAAGGCTCACTAGTAAACCGCACGGCTCACTTCATTTCAGGCGTGCCCTGACTCTTAGCCAAGGAAACGGGAAAGGCCGAGCGTTAACGACACAGACGATTAAGTTCATTACAAAAGTAAATACGATTGTCTGAAAACCAAAAGAAAAGAAAAAACTAATCAGGGCGCCCACGGCCCTTCTTCTTCCGCAGTCTTGGCGGCGAGGACAGAGGCCAGCGACGACACCTCCTCTTCAAGCGCCACCACCCCCTCCGGCGTCGTGTCAGGAGCAAACCCGTCGGTGAGGCACTCCAGGGCGATCTCGGCGTAGTGGGAGCGGGCGACGGTGAAGGCGCGGCGCACCCCGAGGAAGAGCCCATCGCTCGCCATGGCCCGAGCCCGAGCTGGGATACGGCTGGTGTCGACGAGCAGCGAGCTCGGCCCTCGCTGCGACCTCATCCCAAGGTCGTCGAGAACAACACCGACCTCCGTGCGGAGGGCGTCGTACTCGTCCCCCTCCTGCCGCAGCAGCCCTTCGAGGTTGCGCGCTTCGGTCTCGAGGCCCTCGATAGCCGCGCGATCCTTCACCGCCGCCTCGCCCAAGGAGGCGCACATCGCCTCGGCTTCCTCGCGGGAACTCCGCTCAGCCGCAAGAGCCTGTTCCGCAGCCTCGAGGTCACGGGCCTGCGCCTCGCTGAGCCGCCTGGCCTCGTCGCGCTCCGCCGCCACCTGAGCCAGCTGAGTGCGAGTCCCGTCGAGGACGGCGGTGATGCGGTCCCGGTCGGCCTTCAGGCGCTCCACCTCACGGACCAGGCCCAGCCTGACCTGCTCCCGAGCCGCCGAGTCCCTCTCCCAGGAGACCATGACGTCGTACTTGAGCTTGTCGGCATCCTCGGCATGCTCGCACGCCTCTTGGAGCCGCCCCTTCAAGGACTCGATCTCCTGGTGGGCCGCAGCCACTCGCCCTTCGAACTCACCCCGCGCATCTTCACGGGCGGTGGTGATCTCTCGGCGGGCGGCCGCCAGTTGCTCCCTCAAGGCATTGTTGACACCAGCGGTGGCAAATAGAAAGTCCGCAAGCGCACGGCTGTCGAAGTAGCTTTCACCCGTGAGTAAACCAGGTATCGAATCCACGGGGAACGTAAACGAGTATTTAATCACTAAAGCTGAGCCAGATCGATCGAGTGTATATAAAGGCTGGGTAGAGAGGATAACTTAGTATTAAGGGTCTGATGATAGTTAAGAGAATTCTCCTATGCTTGCTTTAGGCACCGGGGTATCCTAGGCCTCTAGGAAATTGCCGGCCAACAGCTCTACGCCGTACCCGTACATGGAGGATTACAAAGGACGGACAGGGCTGTCACCACCTGCCGCCTACCTCTACTAATCCGTGGGGCTACGAGGCAAACGAGGGTAGATATACACCTAAGCACCACGCCTAAGATAATATCAGCTATCCTAACCTTGATCAGAGATTAGAATACTTTATAAATAAAGCAACGAATCTACAAGCATAATAGAGAAATTAACTTATCTATAACTCAGTCTTAACTACTAGTTGAATCCCGGATACTTACTAAGAAGCTTGCATCCGTCGAGGTACAGGTGGAGGGTCGCCGACACGCCGTGACTCCTCCAGACTCTCCCTCACTCTCTCCCTATTTCTACTCTGGATATGAGAAGGGCTTCGCCTTGGATCTTCACTTCAGCTCGATGATGATTAGCCCTGCCCCGAGTCCATGTATTTATAGCTTGGAGAGGCGGTTGTGAGTCGGTACGAGGAGGTTGAGACGGTTTGGAGGTGGGCCCAGGTCGGCCGACCTGGGGGGATCGGCCGACCCTCCATTCCATCGACGTCGCTGATGCACGGCGTAGGTCAACTTCTGGAGGCGGTTTACAGTTGGTCCAGAAGGCGGTACCGGTTTGGGCGCGCGGCCAGGTCGGCCGACCTGGCAAGGTCGGCCGACCCAGGGCTGTGGCCCCTCGGCCCCACTCTGTCAGGGTCACCTCCCAGTGGGTCCTTTGGTCGGTTTCCGGTGGGTAATGGTGAAGATGTGTCAGTTTAGTTGGGGATGTGGGCCCATGAATCCATGTGATTGCCATGTGGACCAATCCCATCTCTTCATTCCCACCGTCATGATCTCAACGTTCCTGATCAGTTCTAAGTGTGCTTTTGCAGTTGGGCTCAGGTTGGACCTCATTGGGCTTGGACCCAGGTCGGCCGACCAGGGTAGGTCGGGCGACCTGGCTCTGGGCCCACTTTAGCCTTTCTTTCTCCACTTTACTCCTGTGAGCACATAAGCACCAAAACTCATGGAATTCATTAGTAAATCACCCTATGTCTATTTGTTTTAGCACTTTTTATATCTTTGTTGGCAATAATAATCTGTCATTAAGAACCGCCAACAAGCTCCCCCACACTTATCCTTTACTCGCCCTCGAGTAAAGTCTAAGCTTCATCATGGAGATCATTAACAGACATATAGGTTATTCCCAAACATTCAGGCTTAGTGGAATTGTATAAGTGGCTAATCATGTCTTCTTGAATAATTGCAGGAAGGAACAACATTTTATATGACATGATACACTTCACTCTCAAGTACTTGGGGTTTTGAAATTTTGCAAAGAAAACCTATGCCTTGCTCCTCAAAGAGTTTCTCTCTGGATGATCATGGTGGTTAGACAACACTCATATTCTCCAAAATAGAACTTTTTGTGTGGAGCTCATACCTTTTCTCACTTATGTTGTCATTCCAAGGATTGGATCCAAAACAGAGACAAGTCATGTAATCAAGTCAAGATGTGCAAGTGTGTGATATGAAGTGGTCATGTAATGATACTCCTTTATTTTGACCCTTCTTCCCTTTCTTTTTATTTTGGATATGGGCTATTGCACTCTTCTCTCTTTCTTTCTTCTTTTTTTCTACTCAATGCTCTTTTAGCATGAGTCTTTTCCTTTATTTTCCTGTGCATTTAGCCCATATCTTCTTTCTATTTCAATTTTGGGGAAGAAGAGTCGGTTTTCAGGAGTATTTACTTTATGACCATGAGACAAAGGCATGTTTTGCTTCATCCTCAGTGTAAGGATTTAGCTTTTATGGTGGAGTGTGCATGATCTTGACTTTAAAAACATGAAATATCTCTACTAAGGGTCACAAGACTTGGAATAACTCAAAGCTCAAAGGTAAGATTTGATCATATTTGTAAGTGTTTGACTCTCAAACCCATGAGGAGCATAGCAAGGTAAAAGTTTCAAGTACTCAAATAGCAAAGGCATCTTTCATATTAAAGCCATATCTCAAAATGCAATTACTTAGATGACATGAGTTCCTATAGATATGAGGATTTCCACAAGCCAAAAGGTACAGGGAATAAAATATATGTAAGTAAAAATGAATTTCCATGTGATGGTAGGGTGCAACAGGGTTGATTTTACTAAAAATTGAATTCCAGGATCAGGTTCTGTACAAATTCAATTGAAACAGAGTTTAGGATAACCAAACCAGCGTGCAGGAAGAAGCAGAGGCCAGGTGGGACCCAGACCAGGTCGGCCGACCTGGTGGGGTCGGGCGACCTGGGGGTGATTCCCCTGGTTCTGATCTCTCTCGTGCTGTTCTGTAGAGTTCTGATAGGCTCTGTTTCGCATTGGATCACTCTGTTTTCCCATTGCAGGTCTCCCCCACACTTGTACCTTTTATTCAAAACAAGTGGAAACACAAAACACAATCCTAATACACTAAACAATTTATTTTATTCAATAACTCAGAGGCACATTACATGATAATCAAAGAAAATAAATGAAATAAATAAATTGAAGGGAAACTAATGTGCCTATCCTAATCCAAAGCCTAGGGAATCTATGGTGCATGGTAGAGATTTTCATCCCCAGCGGCTTTGGCAAAGCGCTTAAGCTTCACGGCTGTTGATTTGCGAAGCATCTCAAAGTCGTCTTGAAGACTTATGCGCTCAAGTCGCTCTTCAGCGAACTTCTTCTCCAATTTTGCATGGTCACGACCGAGTCGAGTAATCAACTCTAGCAACTCAGCATTGGAGGGAGCCTTGGGGGCCTTCTCTTCATCATCACTTTCATATTGGCCCCCAGGCCTGCGAATTGGAGGAGGCTTGATATGCCTCTTGATCTTGCCGGCGGGTGAAGATTCCACCGACTCCTCCAACTCCTTCCTCTCCTCAGGTGTGAGGGGAGGGAACAGCCCCTTCCCATAGCCACCACCTGGTTTCCTTTCTCCGAAGACTCGGAAACGTGGCTCTGGGGTGCTGGCAGGAGAGTAAATGGACACATCGGACGTATAATGATACGCCACGACGTCGTCCCATTTATTCCTGACCACTTCCTTCAGCTTCTCCCCTGGTTGAAGCTTGGGGAGTCCATCCCCCTTGATTGGAGCGGTCGCCGGCGTCATCTTCGGAGTCAATTGCCCCATCGTCGGCCTTCTGTACGGGCTTGACGCCCGTGCATCACGCCTCTGGAGCCTCATCAGAGACTGAGACCGTGCCGCCGAACGAGAACGTGAGGGCCACCAGGGCCGGTCGGCCGACCAGGCAGATCGGCCGACCCCCTGGTGCGGCCTCTCGCGTCCTCCTCAGGCGGGAGGCTGGCCAGTGGGGATACTACCACGGCCATGGCCTGCTCCAGGTTGGTGGGCACCAACTGGTTGGCCGGAGTGGGCTCTCCATCAAGATCGAAGGTCGATCGGGATTTAGGGAGACCGTTTTCCGGCCA
>CM014272.1:12814387-12832343 GCA_004135705.1 Alloteropsis semialata
GCGTCATCTCGGCCGACCCCGCGTCACCTTGGCCGACCCCGCGTCGCCCTGGCCGACCCTGCATCGCCACGGCCGACCCTTCTCCGCCTCGCCCGACCCTTCTCCGCCTCGCCCGGGTCGGCGTCGGGCCAGGATGGCGTGGGACATCAGGGGGACCCGGCGCGGAAGGGAACAAGGAGGGCGCATCGCCGCATATCTACCGCACGACCTAGTAACATTAATTGGCCTCACCGCGCGCTGCTCGAAGTGGCAGAAGGATGTGACGCGCACTGTTTCGAGCCGCCCCGCAGGCGCCGCAAGGGGGGGAACAGGATCCTAGCAGGCTCAGGACTAGGACCTACTCCGGCCTTACCCACAGTGCTCCGCAGGCGGCGGGGCTTCTTCAGCAAGCTTCCGGTTGTTGGTTATTTATTATTTGTTGAACACGCCTTGTAAGAGGGCTCTCCCCGGAGGTATAAAAAAGAAAAGCAAGGCTTCAGGGGGAGAGAGAGAACTAGACGAACAGACGAATCACACACTTAGACATTCACAGAGACTTGAGGCTTCTCCTCTCTCTCGACCGCTTGTAACCCCTACTACGAGCAACGCGAGTAACACGAGCCGTCTCACACTGGACGTAGGGTGTTAGTGCCTGAACCAGTATAATCCCTTGTGTCCTCCCGCAAACCATCCGAGCCTAAACGCGCAATCCACTAAATTTACTAGTTGGTGATTTCTTGCACCGACACGCTGCAGCGCGAGTTGGTGGAGGTCCCCGACGACGTCCAGGAGGGGGACGAGGTGGAATTCGAGGCAGAGACCGAAGCCGTACCGCGAGCCCCAGAAGCCCCTGTTGCTGCAGAGCCGGAGATCTGTGAGCCAGGCAAGCCCCGAAGCATTTCCGTCCCAGTACTAACTACTGTTGTTATGATTGAGCCCATGCCTGTGCATTAGATTAGGATAGAGTGAATCCTATTTTAATGCATAATCCATCCTTGTTTAGAGCATCTCTGCCACCTTTTCAAAAAGATAGAGTTGCTTAGACCTGCTCACAATAGTAAGTCAGGTGCTATCCCAACCACCTGCCAGTAGGTAATGTTGGCATTAAAGGGCTAAATCTGTTAGTAAGTCTTTGAAAGTGTTGGGCAGGACGTATGGTTGGTAAATCAGTAATATGTTGGATGTTTTGGTAGTTTTTAGTTGATCCTGCCCACTGGATAAGTATAGGAGTTGTTGTGATCTGCCTGTGGTCAAGCTTTGAGCGTACTGGGCACATACCGGTATAGGGAGCCGGGAAGCTGATGTACTTCTGTGGTACTAACGGTTGAACTGTGACTCACCGTGTCTGGCGAGGAATGTTGGCGGGGTCGTAGTCAGTAACCCACATGCCTTTGCCCGGGCACTGTGTAGGGAATGGGGATGCGACCCCGGGCTATGTGGGCACAGTTCAGGCAATAGTGGCCGCAGCTGGAAAGGTAGCTTCGTGTGGCCTTCCGGGGGCGCGCACGCGGCGTGTGTTCCAGGTTGTCCCCTGCAGGGTTGAAATCGATTCGAATCGCTGAGTGTCACGGTTTTGATACATGCTTGATCCTGACAGATAGATTATTGCATGTTTATGTAATGTTCAGCTCTTATGCTTTACTATTCCTACTGTTTGGCAGTATTGACTGGCTCACCTAGCTTAATAGGATTTCTATCTTGTAAATTTAATTGTAGTAATTAGAACAATAACTTAATAAGCTATGCTTTGCTAGAGTCTGTTGTTTCTGTTTAACTTCACAGCCTTGCATGCCCTTGTGTTCCTTTAGATTAGTTGTCGGGTAAGTCTCGCTGAGTACCTTTGTACTCAGGGTTCTTTGACCCTTTGTTGCAGCTGAGCCCGAGGAGTAGGTTGTTGCTGGCGCCGTGGTCGTCCGTGGACTCAGTCATGTCAGGGCACGACATGAGCTGATATTAGTTTGTTTAATCACCTTGTTAAACTTTTGCTGAACCTAGAACCTGTATGTAATATTTAAATTGAGCTACTCTGGTTTGTATAAATCTTACCTGTCTGTGTTGTATAATCTACCTGTGCAATATCTGTGATGCATCCTCTGGTGTTGGGATCCTGAGTATTTGTGATCATTGAATGGAACCCTGGACTTATGCTAACCCAGGTGTGTGACGTGTTAGTGTTTCATACTACAGATCACACCTGAGTCAGTTTAAGTAGGGCTGTTCCGTCACAGTTTCTTGTACTTTGGAACTCACATATATACTTGTTTTGGGCATCCACACTGTCTGAGCAAACATTCAAATATTTGAGCATAGAAAATTTGATACATATATTTAGCCATATCAGTAGATCGCATTGTGATTATCATGTATGTTTATATTTTTTTTGTAGTACATTTAATTTAGTGGTCACAGTAGTTTCATTAACATCATTCCGATCCTGAGTCACGATTTGTGACCAGAGAGAGCAGTGGTTAGATTCTTTCATGCTATACCTTAGGTACATTGACTTTCATGTATATCCCAACATCAATAGGTTACTTGTACGTTTCTTTTGCTCTTGATTAATTAATACTAATCAATAAAAACTTAATTAATAGCTCAGCTCATTGGTGAGATTCAAAATAGCTGCAGTGTTCCCACCTCTTTAGAATAATAAAGGGCCAAGCAATTTGTTGCCCATCTAACCATATCTTTTTGTCTTCTGTATAATCAGCTACTCTATATTTTATACATACTCCCAACTAGTGTGTATTAACAATTGTGGTTCTACATACATCCTAGTCACAAGCAATGTAAAACTGGCTGATAAAATCAAAATATAAAATAGCATAAAAAGTCCATTTTACTATCTCACCAATTTACTTTGTCCGCTTAACCCCTAAACAAAATTTAGTCATGATTTACTTCACCGAACGATTTGGTCTAATTTACCCCCTAATGTGATTTCCCTTTTTTTTTGTTTCTCCGTGTATAAATTGAATTTTAAGTTCAAATTTTGTGAGCTGACCGTGAACATGGTTCTTTATTATGTAAAAAATATGTTAACATTTTTTTATTATTTTTATATATTAAGAATATTTAATACAAAATTAAGCATAGAGATACAAACCTGCATGAAAATAATTGTGAAGAATTCACAATATATTTTTCTAATATTTGATCATCATGCTATGAGTCAAACTGATATAAACCCGCACATTGTTCGCAACCAAAATTGGCACAAGCTGGGTCGACTAGGAGAAACCAATGGAACCTGTCTGGGAAATTGGTGGGACTAGTTGGACTGCACGATTGTATAGCCCTCACCGAGACGATCAAAATGCATATGTAGAACGTCTGATTTGGAGTTCGGACGAGAGTTATGCTCTAATGCACACAGCCTCCTTCCTAATTGTCAAGCCTGAATTTAGGGAGGTCTTTAGCTCACTGCAAACAAATGAAGGAAGGTTCGATCTACTTGAGAGGGACCATACGAAGGAGTTGATGAGGCGGCAGTAGAATTTTTTATTGTAGCTTGTGGCATGTTGTTGAACTATTTATTTGTTCCTGTAAGATGAGAACTATTGTTGCATGTACTCTGAATAACTATTTGCTTGTGTTATCTGAGAATCATTCCAAATAATTTGTTGTTGCTGTCAATATTTTCCTATTATTGCTGTCCATTTATTGATACTTTACTAATGTTTTATGTAGATGGATGGCAACAGAGAAGATTTGGCCAAAAAGGGACAGCAAGGACTACGGCTTCTAGCTGACCTTTCCCAACAGGCTGCAATTATTGGAGAACTAGCGAACCAGTACACTGATCGGTATTTGAACAAAGGAGAATATAGGTCAACAGTAGAAACTGGACTTCAATGGGTTCTGACAAACATGAATCATCCTAGGTACTTCTACAAGATGTTTCAGATGAGTCCTGATATGTTCATGGCACTACATGACTTGCTCATTTCGAACTATGGTTTGACATCAAGTAGCAATGTATCATCAATAGAGGCATTGGCGATGTTCTTGTGGATCGTTGGAGGACCTCAATCATTCTCCCAAGCTGAAAACCGTTTTACACGGTCAATATGGACAGTTCGCACAAAGTTTCACGAAGTATTGCTATGTTTGCGCAAGTTAGCAAGGGACAATATCAAGCCAAGAGATCCTACTTTCTCTGCTGAGCATGAAAATGTGAAAGAGGACCGTTTCTGGCCTCATTTCGAAGGCGCTATTGGAGCTATTGATGGTTCACATATTCAAGTAGTAGTTCCTACAGAAGAAGTGGTTAGCCATACATGTCGACATGGGTATACATCTCAGAATGTGCTAGCTGTTTGTGATTTTGATATGAGGTTTATCTTCGTGGTTGTTGGTTGGCCGGGTTCTGCACATGACACACGGATCTTGAATCATGCTTTAGCAAATTTTTCTTCATTTCCCGTGCCTCCCAAAGGTACATAGATTTTGTTACTATCATCAATACTTGCATTGTTATTTGCCTTTGCTAATTTGGTTTTATAGATAAATATTATCTTGTGGACTCTGGTTATCCAAACAGACAAGGATATCTTGCCCCTTTTAAAGGAAGCACATACCATATACTAGAGTTTCGACTTTGAAATGGGCGTCCTCCTCAAGGAAAGCACGAGGTGTTCAATTTCTTGCATTCATCTCTTCGTAATGTCATTGAGCGGTCTTTCATATTTTGAAGAAAATTCCAAGTTATCCTCCTCGTACTCAGAAGTATATAATTGTAGCTTGTATGGCATTGCATAATTTTATTCGTGACAGCCAGTTTGCAAGATAGGGCGTTTGATAGATGTGATGATGATGAGGAGTACCTGCTACAACAACCATCTGCTATGGCACAAACACAAGAAGATGACACCGAGGATGAAGAGAATGAGGAAACCATGAATGCCATTCGCAGTAGGATAGCTGATGCTTTGGTTACTGCGAGAGGGAGGTAGTTATGATAAGGAAGGACATCATTGTATGAACCTTATATCATTTTGTAGACTTCCTATTATTATATTTATGTGGACCTCGTATCATTGCTGAATGCAAAACTTAAAAAAATAAGTTTCCCTTCCTAAACTAGTAATTTGTATGCGATTTAGTGAATTGAACAATTGTTTACAATCAATTTGAATATCAACATGCCCTCAGCACTTCAGGGTATTACAGACATTTTCCAGTAAACAGCAGCTTTTTTCACAGCTCACAGTCATTCCAGCCAAACGGCTTTCAACTTTCTCACAGCTCACAGGCTACAGCCCACAGCCCACAGCAGCTTTTTCACAGCCACAACCTAACCAAACACACCCTAAAGAGTTCTCCGGCTACTACCAATTGGACCCGGGATTAAAGACCTATTAGATCCGGTGCCAAATGTGGCCGAGACTAAATGTGCCGAACTGAAAGTGGTTTGTGTAGTAGTGTAATTACATCTCTGTCCCCAACCCTGACCAAATTGTAGACATATTGCCGTAAGTCAAACAAACACATTAGGATGTAACAGTATGCTAAACAAAGAAGAACAGTCGCGGGGAGAATATGTTAAAGCACAAAACGTAAATTGAGATTCAAAATAGTTTAGCACCTCGATGATTTGTCTTTTCCTAGTTTATATACCAGGATCATACCGTAACTGCATCGCAATACAATACGAGTCCTGTTCAACAACGTACATCAGGTGTGCCCAGCACGAGTACCTTTCGAACACGCCTGTGTATATATACATGTGCAGTCACAGTAAGAGAAACAACACTCTTGTACGGCCGGTCGTTCCGTCTTTGAAATCCACCGCGGACATGTACGAGCCAGAGACCTCGACAGCCGGCGTCGACCTGCTCAGCGAGCTCACCGACGACCTGCTCCTCCGAATCCTCTCCTTCCTGCCGGCGGCCAGCGACGTGGCACGGACCTCCGTCCTGTCCAGGCGGTGGCGCCACCTCTGGCCAAACGCTGTCGCCCTCCGCTTCACCGTCGGCAGCGAACCGAGTTTCAACGACGCCGCTGACATCAACAACGCCCGGAGGCTGATCGCCGCCGCGGACGCCGCCCTCGCGCGGCGCGCCGGCGGTCCCGACTTCGAGGACCTGGAGCTGTCCTTCGTCTACAGCTCCGAGCGCAACATATACCTTAACTCCGGATCCGGAAAGTACCTCTACAAGCACTACCACGCCGCCAACATCACTGCGGCGCACGTCGCCTCATGGCTCCGGTTCGGTGCGCAGCGCGTGACCGGATGCTTCACGCTCACAGTGCCCGTGGCGCCGAGGGAGAGATTGTACACTACGGTGCCATACGGAGAGGAGGTAGTAGCGGTAGCGATGGAGGAAGACGTCGTGGTGGTGGCGGCGGCGGCGGAGGGGGAGGTGGACGATGAGCCCATGGAGGAGTACGGGTACGGCGATGGTGACGAGGAGGCGCAGGCAGCTGCAGAAGAAGACGAAGAGATGACGGAGTCGGAGTTGGAGGAGGAGGAGGACGACGACGAAGAGGAGAGGGTTCTCTTTGTCGAGCTGCCCTGCTCAGCCAGATTCCAGGAGATGAACCTTACTCTAGGCAGAGCAATGCTCAAGGTCCCGGCGGCCGGCGCCGGCGCTTTCCGCTTTCTTACAGACATTATGCTCAGCCACATCTGCATCCAAGGCGGCAATGGCGACGACACCCGCCTCGGCCACCTCCTCTCGTCGTCGTGCAGCCCACGGCTCCGGAGGGTGCAACTCAAATACATCGAGGGGCTCGCCGCGCTGCGCCTCGACGCGGCCGACACGCTCTCTGAGCTCCGGCTGTTCGGGCTCCGTGGCCTGCAGACGCTCGACGTGGACGCGCCCGGCCTCCGGTACCTCGGTGTCATGGACTGTGGCAATGACGCGGCGTTGAGGGTATGGGCGCTGGAGCTGGAGGCGCTGGCATGCGACGCCGTGCGCCGTGCCGACCACCTGCGGCTCGACGGCGGCGGCGCAGCCAGCGTCCGGCGCATCGAGGACCTCCCTTTGTATTCGCACCGGCTCGTGCCCGACGACGACGAGGGCTACGAGAACTCGGCGGCGCTGTGGCTCCTGCGGCACTGCACCAGCTTGAATCGGCTTGCCGTGCAGTTGACGCTCTCCTGGTATACGACTTTTAAGGTATTTCTCTGGCTTAAGAATTAAGATTGACTCTCCTCAATTCTCTGGCTTAAAATTGGTTCAAAAGTAAAAGTATATAACAGTGATATTTGATATATATTTGAGTAATATATTTGATACACCGCATGGTTTTATAAAAAATTTAGGATTAGCAGAATTTTAGCATTACTTTTGCTCTTTTGTGATATACTATAGTTTTTCTTTTGCAACACTAATAACTCTGTAATTGATTCCATTGAAGTATATAAATGGCGAGGAAATTGGACACGAAGACATGATGACGGATATACCAGAGCTTCCCAACATAAGAAACTTGAGAATAGATGTTCAAACACAGTACGCCAATGGACACAGAATTGGAGCCTCCGTGTCCAAGCTCATTGCAAAGTGTACCAATATAGAGTACCTCTCCATTTACATCGATGCTATGGTGAGATTTTGTGATCTCTACACTTATGAACTCATGCTTAATTTATATGTTTTGAAAAGAAAACTAACATATATTCATCTTGAATTGCAGGATGAAGGGTGCTCTGACCCAAACTGCATTTGTGATCACCCAAAGGGCTGGGAGAACCAGGAAATCTCATTGCAAAACCTACGAATCATCGAGATCTGTGACTGCCAGTTGTTGCGCAGCAATGTAAACCTTGCGCGGTTGTTGCTCACAAGTGCACCAGCACTTGAGAGGTTGACTGTGATCCAAGAGACTAACTTTGAAGAAGACGAGGTGGTTGCTTTTGATCTCCCTTGTTATGGAGGTCATTGGGCACCCTGTGTCTGGGAATTAGATAAATGGGGAGCAATTTGTGCGAAAATGTATACATGGACATGCAGGTAAGCAAAGTGGTGGAAGAGAATAGAATGGATCGACTTTGATGGCCTTATATGTTCTCCAAATGTTAGTCATTGTTGTTATTATGGTTGAGAGGCTTGTAACATTATCAACAAACATGCTTGGTTTCTTTAGGTCTGATCATTAATGACTAAATTGCATTATGAGCTAAGACATTTAGCTAGCCGGGAAATTATTACTGAAGAATATTTGCAGGTACAAGTTGAATTCCTTGGGACAAAATTTATAAGAAAAATGGCCTCATGGCACCTGAATCAAAAGGGATTGCTCCTTAGACATTGTTTCCTCTTTTCTGATTAACATGTAGCAATGGTTTTGCTCCCCCTTCTGGCTTACTACATGGTATTTAACATGCCTTTCAAAACATAGTGCATACATAAAGACACTCACATATACGCACATTAAACAAACCATAACCCCAAATCATAGTTGTCCTCCGAGTGACTAGAAAGGGATTTCATAAGACTAACGTAGTCATCATAGGCACCTCATTATTAATGGGCACACCGCCTACCTCTAAGGAAGAAATAGTGCCATTAATTCTTGGTATAAATCTAGACCAGCAACTCAAGCACAAAGCACGGACAATTAAAGCTTCAAGCACCACAGTCTAGTGCACATCTTTGCGTTGCCTCGATCTCCTAGACGGGAGATTCAACTCTTCCTCCTTCCCATCAAGCATGCACGTGGCAGTATATATAGCGCAGAGAGCAAGATCTGGCAAGGCCAAAGTCTTCCACAGCAAATACTGCAACTCATGCATCACATAATCCAATTTGCTATTCTGTGTCCAGACTCAACAGAAATTTCTAAGTAAACATGTAAATTAAAATTGTTGCAAAAGGTGCAACAATGAAAATAAAGATGATATTAAAAGAGATCTTTTCCCTTGGAATTCCTTGATAATTGAACTTTTTACGTATAAACTAGCTTCGTGCCTATGCATTCCTACGGGCAATACAAATCATAGATAAATGGCATCCAAATTTTATTGGCAAACAATAGATCTTATGCTAGACCAAAGAAATATGGACCACTATTTATTTATCTCAACTATTTACAAAGTTCAAAGATTTCTTGAAACCATCTTGAATGTAAGCGGCTCAAATGATAACTTAGATATTGTTTTTAGCATAATTTTTAGTTAATTTACTATCATGCTAGGTCAAAACTAAATGAGTTACTTTTAATTTATAGTATTTTTCAAAAAAATTAAAATTTTTGTAAACCATCTCGAGTGTAAACACCTCGCATAACAATTTAAATGTATTTTAGAGTACTTTTTAATTTAAAATCTAATTATACTATTATACCAGATCAAAGCAAAATGGGTTGCTTTTGATTTATAGTATTTCTTCACAAAGTTTTAAAATTTTTAGAAACCATCTCTGAGTGTAAACAGCTCACATGAATTTTCAAATGTAGTTTTTTAGAATAATTTTAAATTTAATATCTAAATTTACTACCATTCCAGATTAAGGAAATGGATTGATTTTGATTTATAGTATTTGTTCTCAATGTTTTAAGATTTTTGGAAGCCATCTCGAGTGTAAGCAGCTCACGTGACAATTTAAATATAGTTTTTTATAATAATATTTGATTAAAAATCTAAATTTACTATCATGCCAGACCAAAGCAAAATAGGTCACTTTGATTTATAGTATTTGTTTAGTTTTAAGAGTTTTAGAAATCATCTCAAGTGTAAATAGCTCAATGACAATTTAAATATAGTTCTAAAAATTTTTAATTTAAAATCTAAATTTAATATCATACAAAATCAAAGAGAAATGGGTCATTTTTTATTTATAGTACTGTTTCACAAAGTTTTAAGATTTTTGAAAACAATCTCGATTTCAACGGCTCGGACAACCAGAAACATGTTGTGTCGCTATTGCTCTCGAGTGCACCAGCACTGGAGATGATGGAAGTGTCATTGCTGGATTTATAAAGGAAACATATGAGGAAACTGGGAAGGAGTTTGATTTCAGTGAGGATGTCCCTTGCCCTCCAATAGTGATGACAACGGATTAGATACAGACGGATATGCACGAATACGAATACAAATATTTATTTTTTCTCGGATCGGATTTAGATACGGATAGTGTAAAATGTGTCGGATATGAAATGGATATTAATTTATGTTGCATATCTATAAGAAATATCTAACTTGGGTACCCGAATTTGGATCTCTAAATTTGAATATCAAACTATTCATTTGGTGTTTAAACACTCTCGATCAAACGGAAAATATCCTACCGTTCCCTACGGTGGGAGGGAACCCCGTGCTTGGGAATGCCTTCAGCACGGATTCAGTGGCCCCACAAAGTTTGAGTGGAGGACAGGAAAGCAAAGCAGGGGCTGTGGGCCCGAATGTTCATTACGACGTTCTTGTTTGGTTCAACATTTAATCATGTGTCATCAAAGGGAAGTTTCTACTGCCGCAGGCCAAAATATTTTTTTTTGTTTTAATGAATTTTGAGCCGTAGAGGTCCTTTTATATTCAGGTTTTTTTGGGGCACTATATATATTCAGGGTTTTATATATGCACATCCTTGGACCAAGGCTGTTGGTATTAATTTTTATTTTAGCAACATATGCCTATAATTTTCCTAACTAGCCGTTAAACCGTGCATAAGCGCAGGCCATGCATATACCTTTCTGCAGTTTACAATGCTAAAAATTGAATTATCCAATTGGAATAGATAAATTGCATGGAAACTCACACAAGAAAATTTAGAACTATATCAAGTTTTATTGAATACTTGTCATATGCTATTCATTTTAATCTCATCCATCACATGTAAATGATTTTTCCAATCTATGTCTTTTCTCTACATAATTGAGGTAAGTCAGGAATTTTCATAAGTTCCTCTTTGGCTTATGACTAATTTAAAATAACTTTAGTACTTATTATGCCATCATTATTAGTTAATTTATTTACATTTTCACAATATTTAGTTAACACAAACAGGGCCTGTACATGGTGCTGATTTGTTTGTTCTAAAGTTTACAGCAGAGAAAACATATGGACATTAGGTGAATCAGCATACTCATCAAAAATTAAAGTTTCATATTTATTTTTGACAGTTGCATGACCAAAGTACTGAGAAAAAGACATAAGAATGTATGAAAATATCAAAAGCAATCTTATTAACTTTCACAAGTGCAGAAGCATGGAATTACATTCAAACCACATGCATGCTAACTCGATCCATGTTCATCTGACAGTACCGACTAACGCCCTTATGGAAACATGTGAAGTTAATTGTCTTAGCAAACTGTAAGGATCAACAACGACCATTTTACAATCTTTATAACTAGATATATATCTGCTCAAATGCCAACAGCTTAATCACCGTAGAACCTTAACGTCACCAAAATACTCCCACATGTTGGGGCGTCGCTGTTTTATGACACCCCTCCAAACAATCTTCACCTGCAGCTCGTAAGGGCCAAGCATGTTAGTACATTTCTCAACATCATCCCCAATAACGAACTTCAAGCGTTGATCAGCTTCATGGTCGCTTCCACAAAGAGAAACGTTGAGGACCAGGTGTTCATCCAGCGGAACAGCCACTATACATCGAGTTAACACAATAGACCCATCAGTTCTTAGAGTTGTCTGAGTGCCTGCAACTTTACTGTCATACAGAATGATTCCATTTTTGTCATTTCCATTAGTCCAAGCACTTATTTTACCAAGGAAATTTGATGGTCCCTTCAAAATACTGACTGCAAGGGAAGCTTCAACAGCAAACGGAACACGCGTATACATCATCTCCACTTTGCTCAGCCAACTCTCTATCGAGAAAGTCATGGTTTCAAGGGTATGGCATGCGGTATTGTGTTCCAACAAACCCTTGCCCCGTCACCCTTAATCTTCAAATGGAACTCAAAAAACATACTATCTGTGACAGCCAGAGTTCGATTTGGACCGGTTAAAGTTAGTGTGTCAACCTGCAAAAGGAATCAAGGAAAACATGTATGAAGTTGGCATAAAAAGAACAAATTAAGCTCGATAATTCAAAAATAATTCAGTTGTATCTGACAACATACCGGTGAGGTGATGAGTTGGGGGTTGTCTCTGGCACGGTTGAAAAGATAAACACATCTATAGTCAACCTGATCCCTCGCTAGCACGGTGCCAAAAATATTGATAGGGTAACCCACGTCAGACACCGGAACCTTGATTGAGACCACATTGACAGACTCCTCAAACTTCCAGTAATCCCATTCAGCTATATCACGAAACATTGGCCTAGGTTCAATCTTAGCTGTAAAAATAAAAAAAGAGAGAGAGAAAAAAATCAGACCAAAATAAAACCTTATTAAACTCAGCATTAGAGGTGACTAACAATAAGGTGTTGAGCAAGGCTATATATCTGGTGTGCAGAATTACTCACACTCTTTATCAAGGTCGAACAAAGCTATGTTGTAGAGGCAGAAGCAGGTATGGACTCGAATCCCCAGCTTGTGGTTGTATTTGGTTAGCTCTCCGCAGCGGATCATGTTGAGAACCAACACCACCGTCTGCTCCCAAGTGAGTCCCGGATACATGATACTCTGGTCCTGGCACCACCGATCATACGCTCTCGGCAGCTGCATCGGCGTCGACGGCTCAACATCATCACTGTCATCAGAACTCCAGTCGCCAGTTCCGATGATCCCAGTAGTAATGGACCCGTCGTCGTCCATGGTGCTCAGTTCTTGCTCCAAACCTGCGCACTCTGGCTTTGGTGACGTCTGGATCATCAGCTTCTTCTTCTTCTTCCCGGCAGTCTTACCTCTACCGAGGATGTGTTGGTATTTATTTGTGTTATTGGAGATATATATCCCGAGTCATGTTGGACAGCAAATAGACCTTCTACTTTATCCATACTAATTCGAGTCGGAATCCACATGATTTTTTTCCCTAAAACCTCTCTTTCTATATATCACCAAATAAATTGAGTGAGAAAAAATCATTGAATAAATTCAGAACTGAAATCCTAGGCTCTAGATATTCGAAACCCTGATCATTTATGAGTGCGAGTCCTGCTCGATAACTTGGTACCCAACACACGTATTCGTAGCACAAGTCCCCAATTCCAACTACGAGCAGGCATGGTGGATGTGGATGCAAATCCGGGCGCGTCCACGTCGAGCGACCAGAGGTCGCGGAGGGAGAGCAGGCAGAGCTCCTGGAGGGTGCTCGCCGCGCCGAGGCGTAGCGTGCCGAGACCGGCGATGCAAAGTAACTCAAGACGCCTCAGCCGCGGGCAGCAGGAGGATGACACCAGGTGGCTGAGGCGGAGGTCCCCGCCGCCACCGGTGTCGCCGAGGTTGGCGTGGCCGAGGAGAAGGACTGTGAGCGCGGCGAAGGCGCCGGCGGCGACCACGGTCGGGATTGCGAGGGTTGCTGTCTAGAGTAAGACTCATCTGCTCGGCTCTCGCCGAGGTGGGGAACTCGACAAAGAGAAGCCTCTGATCGTCTGCCGCCGCCGTCCACATCGGCAATGTCGGCACGGCGAGCGTGAACCGGCCAGTGACGTGCCGTGCCGCGAACAGTAGCCACGCGGCGACCTGCTCTGACGTGATGTATTTGGCATGGTGGTGCGGGTACCAGTACCTCCAGTTGTACCCGCCGCGCTCCACCAACGTTAGGATCTCGCTGTCCTCGGCAGCGCCGTCGGCGGTGTAGACGAAGGACAGATGCAGGTCCTCGACGTCGGGCCCGCCGCCACGCCGCGCGGGGGCGCTACTCGCCGCGGCGATGAGCCGCCTCAGGCCTCACCGTGCTCCGCGTGGAGGAGAGCAACAATGTCGCCGCGGCAAGGATCTCGGTGCCAAGGCTAGAGGTGTTGACGGTGCCGCCAGCGTTCGCCGCATCGAGGACCTCTCCATGGAATCACATTGGCCTAGAGCTAGAGGCGACCCCTGCTTGATAGCGGTGGCGCCGTGGTTCCTTCAGCACTGCACGAGCGTGAATCGGCTCAGGATTACAATATTGATGCTGGGCTTCGGGTACTCAACTGATCAGGTATTTCTATGCCTTCAACGTATAATCGTATACTGTGTAGTGTTCAAGATTTCGGATTGCAAAATTTTTTTGGAGAGGGCAGGTAAGACCGGTTTTACCGGTTTTCGGCCAAAATTTCAGCGAAAATCACCGGTAATGCCGGTAGAACTATTTACCAGTCCTCACCGGTAGAACCCTACCGTCTCAAATGTTGTTCTTTAACTCACTTGTACAATATATGGGATATGTGCAGCATATCATCCATGCTGTACTACAAAAAAGCATAACGGTGAGTGTTGTTTGCACAAAAAAAAAGGTGAGTGTTGTTCCTAACAAAATTGCATTGTTTAGAATGTGGGAATATGAATAGGTTACCTAACAAAATTGCATTGACATACTTCCCCAAAATTCCCAAGTATATCCAAAAAGTTAGCAAAACCATGGTTTGTAAACATACCCTATGGTAAAAATGATGTAAATTTGACTGTCTGGTTACCAGAACTCATGCTTTGTCTATTTAATGACTTCTCTTAGAGAGCGAGAAATCATGTTGCCTTGGAGCATTTTTAACTTATATAGGATTTGTTATGGCACTAATATGATATGGTACTCTTCTGAGAAAATACTATATGACCGAAAGAAACAACATCCGTTGTCCATTTGCATACAACTATTTACACTGAAGAATTTCAACGAAGCCGAGTTTGATGACATGATGACGTATATACCATAGCTTCCCAGATTACCAACTTGACAGCTAAGGTACATACATGCCGACACAGGATAGGAGCCACTCTAGGAAAGCTCATTGCGAAGTGTGACCAAATCGAATACCTGACCATTGACATGTGCGCCATGGTGAGATTCTATGACCCTTGTCATTTACTCCTATTCAACTTCTTGCTTGGCCAGGGGCATGCGTGCAACATTGGCCTGCTCCTTACTTGAGCACAAACACCACGACCCAGCTGAATATTGGGCCAGACTGTAAATGAAGTACATAATGAAATACGCTACATATGTTTCACCACAAAGCAAGCAGACTGATATATATTTCTTTTCCTACGTGCAGGAAAAGAAAGAGTGCTTGGGTGTCAACTGCAACCAAAGGATTGGGACAACCAGGAGATCTCCCTAAAACACCTAAGAGAAATAGAGATCCACAGATTGGTACTTGGAGAGCCACATACGCCTTATGCGGTTGTTGCTTGCTAGCACACCTTTACTTCAGAGGATGACTGTGTCACTATGTGGATCACATTTACGTGATGGCAAGGACAAGTTATTGGACATCCCTTTCTGTGGTGGCCGCTGGGTACCTTGTGTTCAACAATCCAATGAACTGGTCCCCCCTTTGAAATATTGAATGGATGCGAGGTATCTTTTTTTTTTTTTTGAGTTTGAATGGATGCGAGGTATCTGATGTATACTTGGGCAGCGTATATGTATGTGAAACTTTCTTGTGTTTGATCTCTGATCCATGCAATTCGTGCTCATGCTCTCGCATGCCCGGTTAGGACTAAATTTTGCCACGATTTCCTTTCATGATGAATTAATGATTTCATTGAAGTTCTCAAATTCCTTTACAAAACTTATGCTGTACTTTCAAACCTATATATAAGGTCTTCAATCCGCTAATATATCGTCAATGGCCGGTCGATTACCTGCAGAGGCAGTCAGGCAGCAACGGCGGGTTTCTGTTTAGCTTCATTCTTTGCAATTTAATCATCATGGGTGAACTGTTACTACTAATAATTAGAATCAGGTTTTTTTTTTTGGCGAAACTTTAGAGTCAAGTAAATCATAGGTTCACTTTACCCTAAAACATGATAAACCTGTAGTGCGGAAGTTGGTGGATTTGGTCTTATACCAGCGTTAGAAGCTTTCTATGGGAGCCGACTGAGTTGATGACAAAGGATCTAGATCGGCAGTTAGTAGATGACTTGATGTTGCCAGGTAGCGGCATCTTACTCGTTAAGAATACTTTGCAGCCTGATTAGAGCAATATAACGGAATTTGTTTTAGAAATGTTGTCTATCAGTAATTTTATCCTAGACCTTAAAATTCATAACATATATAGCGCAAGCTCAGCTTGCATTTTTTATGCTGCAACTAAATTTTACTTAGAGCTTTTCCGTATAAAATTGCTCCTCTCATTAGTGTAAATGTTAACTTGAAGTAGATTTCTACTATCCATACACCCCACAAAAGTCATCATCAGAATAACCCACAACTTCAAAATTATCTAACCGATGTGAGCATGAAATCTTTGGTATCTGGGCAATTACAAAACCTACCAAAATGAAGAACCACAACCATCAAGAGCAACTCCAGCAAGTAGAACTCTAGCAACACCAGCAAATAGAAACTACCAAGTAGAACTCTAGCAGCACTACGGGAAACCCGGCATTTGCCGAGTGCCTGAAGCTTCGCCGAGTGCAAAATTTCGGGCACTCGGCAAAAATGGGATATGCCGGGTGTAGGAAACAATACACTCGGCGAAAACCGGACACTCGGCAAACCCAAGCTTTGCCGAGTGTCGAACCCAGAGCACACGGCAAAGCCGACTTTGCCGAGTGCCCGCCACTTGGCACTCGGCAAAGCGCAACCTGGCCCCACCTGCCAGGCCACCGCCGTCGCGCTGTCCGCACGGCGGCTAACGGTCCACTTGTTTGCCGAGTGCCGGCCCTAGGGCACTCGGCAAACATCGACCCGGCCCCACTTGTCAGGCCGCCGCCGTCACGCGGTCTGGACGGCGGCTAACGGTCGGGAGTTTGCCGAGTGCCCTAGGGCTAGCACTCGGCAAAGAGCCTGTTTGCCGAGTGTATTAGCTTGCACTCGGCAAACCTTGGCTCCATATTTCATGTAAATGCTTCCAAACCTTTTTTGTTGATTCAAGTATGATACAGTGTACTCTATGTTGCAATTTAGGATTTTTTTCGGCTCATTTACTATATTCAATGATTTTGTTTCATTAAATTGAATTTTTTGTTTAATTCAAAATTTGAACTACAGGTGTTTGAAATCTTGGAACAGAGTGATTGTAAAAATGATATTCATGTTACTGACTCCTTATTTAGACAATATCAATGAGAAATAAGTCATTTTGGCAAATGATATTTGCGAAACACGACCATGTAGGTGTGGTAGGATTGTTTTTTAATTATAAAAAATTCTAATGAACTTCGAAAATCCTGAGATTTGTCGAGAGCTCATGATATCTTATGTGGAGGCTGTGGTAAAAAATTTAGAAGCTTCTGCAAAAGTTTTCACATACGATGCTTGTAACCAGAACATCTCCGAAGAAGTTTCGTTGAGTTCTAATAGATCGTTCATGATTTGGACACAGAGTGACATGACAATTCGAGTTTGACTTCCAAACTTTTTCTAATGGCAATATACTACCTAAAATGTATCGTGTCAAGTTTTGGTAATTTTTCGGATCCATTTCAGATTTTATAATTTTTTTGTTACGTATATTCAAATTCAAATGGTATACTTCAAATTTTTTGAATAAACACATGAAATAATGGTTCTTTTGTTCTAAAATGAGTAGATATGCATTGTACAGTGGAGTTGACATGTTTTTTCCAAAATTCGATGCACCAAAAATCGAAATTTGCTATATTTTCAAATTTTCATTGCCTGTTTGCCGAGTGCCCGTGGTGCAGCACTCGGCAAAGAGCCCCTTTGCCGAGTGTCCGCCACATGGCACTCGGCAAATTCCCAGAGGCCCACCTGGCAGGCCTGGTGGGCCACCTGACTGGCTCGGGTGGCCCACCTGGCAGCGGTAGAAAAAAAAAATCTTTGCCGAGTGTCCCAGATCCGACACTCGGCAAAGGGGGTGTTTGCCGAGTGTTGGATCCGTGACACTCGGCAAACCCCCGAGCACCGGTCTTAAGCCGTTTTTTCCCTATCTTCTTCCTCCTCCCTTCTTCAAACCTCCTCCACCCGGCGCCCCGCACGCCGCCGCCGCCCCAGCGCCGCACGCCGCCGCCG
>CM014272.1:12833570-12847372 GCA_004135705.1 Alloteropsis semialata
TTAAGATGCCGTATGAGCAGATACATGCTTGTCCGAATGGATGCGTCTTATTTAGGAAAGAATATGAGAACGCGAAGTACTGTCCACAGTGCAAGTCGTCCAGGTTCGTGGAGGTAGAATCAGCTGATGGCACTAAGAGGCAGACCACGATTCCCGAGAAGATCCTATGGTACCTTCCTTTCATACCGAGGATCCAACGGCTTTACATGACCGAGGAGTCTGCGAAAACAGATGACATGGCACAAAAATGGTCGTCGATACAATCCTGAGAAGCTGGTACATCCAGCCGATGGTGAATCATGGAGAAGATTTGATGAGATTCATAGTCAGAAAGCTCTGGAGGCTCGCAATGTACGTATTGCCCTGGCAACCGATGGGTTCAATCCGTATGGGATGTCTGCTGCAGCATACACTTGTTGGCCCATGTTTGTTATCCCTCTCAATCTCCCCCCGGCGTCCTCTTTCAACGACAGAACATCTTCTTGTCGTTAATCATTCCTGGATACCCGGGGAAAAAAATGGGTGTGTACATAGAGCCTCTGGTTGATGAATTGGAACGTGCTTGGAAGGACGGTGTTTTGACATACGACCGAGCTACGAAGAGAAACTTCACAATGCATGTTTGGTACATGTACTCCCTGCATGACACGCCGGCGTATGGGTTATTCTGCGGACACTGTATTCATGGGAAATTCCCATGCCCGGTATGCAAGGCAATGTTGAGGTTCATTTGGTTGATGAAGGGTGGCAAATATTCTTCGTTCGACAAACATCGTCAATTTCTCCCTCTTGATCATCCATTCAGATGAGACACGAAGAATTTTACGAAGGGTGTCGTTGTTGAAGACCCTCCACCACATCTAATGACAGGTCTCGAGATTCGTGCTGAGTTAGAAGCTCTGAAGCTCAACAAAAAGAAGGATGCTTTTGCAGGATATGGTGAGCTACATGCCTGGACTCATATTTCACCATTGTGGAGGCTCCCCTATATGCAGGACATTCTTCTACCGCATAACATTGATATGATGCACACGGAAAAGAATCTTGGTGAGGCTCTTTTTGGTACTATCATGGACCATGCTGACAAGACAAAGGACAATGTGAAGGCTAGAGTGGATCAAAGCCTGTTATGCGATAGACCGAAGATGAACATACCGCCTCCCACAGACGGCGGACGTTGGAAGAAGCCTAGGGCAGATTACGTCCTGAAGAGGGATCAAAGGAGGGAAGTTCTCAAATGGTTCCAAACGTTAAAGTTCCCTGATGGGTATGCAGCGAATCTGAAGAGAGGGGTGAACTTAGCTACTTTGCGAATCAACGGGCTCAAGAGTCATGACTACCACATATGGCTTGAGCGGCTCCTTCCGGTGATGATTCGCGGGTATGTACCTGATCTTATCTGGCTAGTGCTAGCAGAGTTGAGCAATTTCTTCCACGTCCTTTGTGCTAAGGAGATATCTCCTACCGTGATGGAAGATATGGAAAGGCTGGCCCCGGTGTTGCTCTGTAAGTTGGAGAAGATCTTTCCACCCGGCTTCTTCAATCCGATGGAGCATATGATTTTGCACCTCCCGTATGAGGCAAGAATGGGGGGGGCCTGTGCAGAACCGTTGGTGCTATCCAGTTGAAAGATGTCAAAAGGTTCTTCGAACAAAATGTAAAAATAAATGCAAGATTGAAGCGTCCATTGCAGAGGCATACATTCTGGAGGAGGTCTCAAACTTCACTTCAAAATACTATGCTGACAATCTTCCTAACGTGCACAATCCACCGACTCGTTACAATTCTGGTGAAGTTGCCACGACCCTCAGCATATTTTGAGGGCAACTCGGAAGTGCAAGTGAAGGCACACCCAAGACCTTGAAATACGAAGAGTGGCGCACAATCATGCTATATGTGTTGACCAACCTCTCCGAAGTCGAGCCGTACATCCCGTAAGTTCTCAACAAACTTATTCCATTACTGACCCATATTCTTCATCCAATCATCGTTTTTCTCGGTGGTACAGGGAATTTGTTGAACAATCCTGGCGTCAATCGAGGCAACCTAGACCAGACGAAGTAGATACCCTTCTTAGAGAGGCCAATTTTATTTCTTGGTTCAAACGGAAGGTTCATTCTAATTTCCCTCCTATTAGTTTCACATTATAACTTGGTCGTCCAATAACATAACGGACAATCATGCTCGAACTTGCAGGCCCAAACCGATGCGTCTATGAGTGCCGAGTTGAGACAAGTTGCTGATGGTTGTGCCTATAGGGTCAAGTCCTTTGGCTGTTATGATGTGAATGGTTATCGTTTTCGCACAAAGAGCCATGAGCAGAAGATGCCCAATCGAAGGACCACAAATACCGGAGTTTGTACACCAAGCCTTGATGGGGTTGAGTATTATGGAATAATTGAAGAAATATACGAACTCAATTTTGGTGGATGCAAACCTCTTCATCCTGTCATATTCAAATGCCATTGGTTTGATCCCTCAGCTGTGAGACGGACCCCTAACGTTGGGCTAGTTGAAATTCAACCATCATCCGTCTATGCCGGAGAAGATGTATATATTGTGGCTCAACAGGCCACACAGGTTTATTACCTCTCGTATCCGTGCACAACCGACAAGCGTCTTCAGGGTTGGGATGTTGTGTACAAGGTATCACCACACGGAAAACTACCAGTCCCAAACAATGACGATTACAACTTCGATCCAAACACGTATGACGGAGAGTTCTTCCAAGAAGATGGGCTAGAAGGGAGTTTTGTGATAGACTTAACCGAAGCGGACGAAATGGAAGTAGAGCAAATGAATGAACAAGTGGACGATGGAGATGTGGTTCTTAACTTGAAGGACGTGCAGTTACTTGAAAACATGCTTTTAGGCGTTGGGAGTGATGATGAGATGGAAGAACCTAAGGAGCACGGGCATGAGGATCTCGAAATGCGTGATAGTGATGATGAGAACCAAGAAGAAAATCTCGATCACGATGATTATTTCTAATACATGTATGATCCTAGCTATTTTTTTATTTGTAATACCATGCCTGTTAATTACTTTATATATTTTCCTCAGTTTGCTTCTATTTCTCATTATATTTTGCATATCTTTCTAATTATGTTTATTTTGTCTTTTTCAATGTAGATGGTGGGCGGAGTTAGGAACGTGAAGTCCCTTTACCGGAGGGGGTCACGTGAGGAGGAGGCACCTTCAGGGTCTGGGAGCGGTGGAGCCAGGGGGCGAGGGAAGGGTGGACGTAGGGGTCGACGGAAGGGCAAGGTACCGACCCCTGTACCTTCGTCCTCGTCTTCGTCTGAGGAGGAGATTCCTCCCGCAGTGGTGGAGGGCGAGGTGGAGTCGTCGGAGGAGGAGGGGGGGATGCGGGGGAGGGGTCCGGGGAGGGTTCCGCTTCTAATGCCCGATTATGGGCGCGCGGTCCCTCCCAACTCCCGAGGCGGCCGATACCCCCAGCACACCGTCCGATGATCCGACCTAGCGGTGCAAGGTAATAAACTTTATATGTTATCATTCCATTTTTATTTAATATGTTGAATATCACTATAGAAACTAACAATCTATCTTGATCACTTTGCAGGGGTTGGGACGTGGTAGAGCGGGGTGCTGCTCACAGCCGGAAGGTCAACGGCATCCTGGGTCTTCTGTGCAGGGCAAACTTCCCTGGCATAGTTACGCACCAAGGAGTCCAGGAGCCGGCGGAGTCGTTCGCCCACTACTACGACGCCACGGACGACCAAGAGGACCGGGAGGGCAGGAGCTTCCCCAACAAGGCCCAGCGGGTGCTTGCCGAGCTGTGGGTAAGTGTTTCCCGCAATACATATTTCAACACATATATATATGCATGCTTTCTACATTTGTCACCACTATATCGCATATATATATGCAGGATTTTTACAGGTGCGCCCCGGGCCACGAGGTGGAGGCGGGTGAGCAGGCAAAGACGGCGGCTCACAAACTTGTCAAGGACATGTACTACGAGGCGCGGATCCAGGCCGTCATTGACTACTGGAAGGACAAAGGCACAAAGTATTCCAAAGAGCAAGCCAGAACCATTTACCTGACCCACGATCAATACATCTCGGTAAATAAAAAACTTTAATTACGATTCCTTATATGATTAAGCACGTATAATCTAATCTTCTTCTACTTCATCCTGCGTAGGTGATTCCCTGGTGGTGTGCCTCGCATCCCCAGGCTTGGGAGAAGTGGGTGGCCTACTGGTGCTCCCCTGAGTGGATGGAGACACACCTGGCTGCCCGGGAGCGCCGTTTGCAGATGCCAGGTCCAGCACACCACCAGGGCAGCCTTACCCTCCCCGAGTACAAACAAAGATGGGTATGACATCTCATTTTATAATTGAAACGCTCAATTCTGCAATATTTGTAATCATATTGTTTTTTTGTGTGTTTTGTAGTCGGCGGCACATGGAGGCGAGGAGCTGACTGACTTCCAGGCTATTGCCGTGTCCCACATGGGCAGGGCCACGTCCGAAGTCCGCTACAACCCCGAAGCCGGGCCGGAGGCGTACAGCAATCCCATGGTCCATGCCCGCCTCACCGCCTACTCGGAGATGGGAAGGCAAAAGCATGGGCCTGAGTGGGATCCGGCCGCCGCGCCGCTTGATGGAGAAGTCATCATGAGGATGGCAGGAGGCAAGAGGCATGGGAGGTACACCGTCGGCGACAGCACGATCGACACGGCCAGTACCCCCACTCTCTCCCAGATCCGAGCCGGTAGCGCTAACCCCGACATACGCCAGCCGCAGACCGCTAGCCACTTCAACATGCAACTAATCCAGGTTATTTCTGCTTTATTACACTTTAATTCATTTTTCCTTACCATTGAATTCTAACGCTTTGATGGAATATTGCAGGCCCAGCTAGAGGAGGAGAGGAGGAGAACCACCATGCTGGAGGCCCGGCTGGATGAAGAGCGGCAGTGGCGGGAGGAAGAGCGAAGGCGGCGGGACGAGGAGCAAAGGCAGCGGGACGAGGCCGACCGGCTCCGGCAGCAGCAGATGAACGAGTGGTACAACTGGTTCAACGGCATGGCAAGGGACATGGGCCGATCTCCGCCTCCGCCGCCGATGAGTTTCGCCCCGCCAATGATGGCACCTCCGACATATTCTCCTGTGAGTCACCGCTGAAACTTTATAATGTCATTTCGATCAATGACAACATTAGAAAACTTTGATTCACAACCGTAGCTTAGAAAACTTAGCTCTAGTTTGTTTCTGTCCTAAAACTTGTGCAGAACTTTGCTGGATCGGCGGCGGCGTCGAACGAGGCTCCTGCGGCGGAAGAAGACATGCCGACACGCCTCAGCCGCAGTCTGTTCGGCCCACCGCCTGGGCCTACTCAGTGATGCTTTGTGCTTATGAACTTTGTGATTATGAACTTAGTGTGTTTATGAACGAATAAACTTTACTGTGCTTGTTAGTTGTGAACTTATGGATACGATACTATTTGTGGATGAGATACTATTTGCTATGGTTATTGTGGATTTATGGTTGTGGATTTTATCTATATCAACTGCCTGTAATATGTATATATATCTATATGAACTGCCTGTGATGTATTTTTAGTGGGGGCACGTTATACCTGAGCAAACAAATAAAACAGGGGCAGTTTGGCACCTTTGCCGAGTGTACACTCGGCAAAGAGGGCCTTTAATTTGCCGAGTGTTTTTGACCATACACTCAGCAAAGATGCCATTTCTGTTACATTATGGTCACCCTTTGCCGAGTGCTGAGCCTTTGCCGAGTGTGTTATTTCGGGCACTCGGCAAAGGTGCACCATAAAGCCACCTTATGGTCAAGCTTTGCCGAGTGTGTTATCCGGGCCACTCGGCAAAGGTTGGAGCTTTGCCGAGTGCCACGTGGCAACACTCGGCAAAGCCTAGCTCTTTGCCGAGTGTTGCCACGTGGCACTCGGCGAAGGGCCGCCGTCAGCCGTCCGCCGCCGTCGCCGCCACGTCGGCGTGACGTCAGCAAACGATGGCGCGCCGTCCGCCGGGCCGTTATGTGCTTTTTTTGCCGAGTGTGGGCCCAGGCACTCGGCGAAGCCTTTGCCGAGTGCCCGAAATAATACACTCGGCAAAGAGCCCCTTTGCCGACCCTAGCGGTACCGAGTGCTCTTTGCCGAGTGTTCGCCGAGTGTATTTGGCCCTTTGCCGAGTGTTTCAGACACTCGGCAAATCTCAGGTTTCCCGTAGTGCAGGCCCTCTATTTCGATCTACTTTGTTCGCACAATCAGAACCTTCTCATGCAAATCAGGTTTGCCAATTTGATTTTCATCACTCTTAATTTACTTCGTTTAATTTGGTACGTAATTCGAAGTTTCGAACCCCTGTCCGGTACGAGTCCCTGTTAGAAAACATCTCTGAGCTGTATACACGTTGTATTTACCGGCCAGCAAGAAGCTCCAAACATTTAGTAACTCGCAATTGAAATATGTAGAATACTAGAATTGCAAATCAGCTGTGTCGATCTATGGAATCCCCTACTCACGTGCACGAGAAGACGGCCACCATGATGGCCGCAGCCGCAGCCGTCCCCGACGGCGTCGATCTGATCAGCAACCTCCATGACGACCTGCTCCAGCGAATCCTGAGCTTCCTACCGGCGGCCAGTGAGGTGGCACGGACCTCCGTCCTGTCCCGGCGGTGGCGCCACCTCTGGTCGAACGCCGCCGCCCTTCGTTTCTCGGTCGGCAGCGCACCCTCCAAGTGGTACCGTTACACCCAGGCTGGCAGGGACGAGGCACGGAGGCTCATCGCCGTGGCCGACGCCGTCCTCGCGTCGCGCGCCGCCGCCGGCCTGACGTCCAGGACCTATTGGTGTCCCTCGTCTACAGCTCCGAGGACAACATATACATCGACGACCCGTACAATGGGTATAGTTACAGCCACTACCACGCCGCCGACGTCACCTCCGCGCACGTCGCCTCGTGGCTTGGGTTCGCCACGCGCCGCGTCGTTGGGCGGTTCGAGCTCGCCGTGCCGACGGTGCCGAAGAAGAGACGGTATTATGCTTATTATCCCATGGTGGATGAGGAAGAAGACGACGAGGAGGAGGAGGATGGAGAAGATGAAGATGGTGCAGCGGCTGCAGAGGTGGTGGAGGAGGAAGAACATGAAGATGGTGCCGCGGCCCCGGCGGAGGTGGAGGACGGGGTCGCGGTCGCGCTTGAGGAAGATCCAGCGCTGCCGGAAGCGGAGGAAGAAGAGCAGCAGGCGGTGTGGCAGCCGGCGCCGGAGTACGAGTATGACGACGAGCACGAGGAGGATAGAGTCCTCTTCGTCGAGCTGCCGAGCTCCTTGAGAGCGCAGGAGATGAGCCTAACCCTAGGCAAAAGCTTTCCTGACGGTCCCCAGTGCTGGCGCCGCCTCCTTGCACACGCTCACCGACGTCCTGATCAGCCACGCCCAGATCGACGCCGGCGCCGACGGCATCCGCCTCGGCCACCTCTTCTCGTCGTCCTGTTGCCCGCGGCTGAGGAAGCTTCAGCTCAAATACATCTCGGGGATCACCGAGCTACGCCTCGACGCCGCTGGCACGCTCTCGGAGCTCCATGCGCTGCACCTCCATGACCTGAAGTCTCTGGACGTGTCGGCGCCCGGCCTCCGTGCGCTCCGTGTCAACGAATGCTATGGAATCACCATGGCAAGGATCTCGGCACCACGAATGGAGACGCTGGCGTGCGAGATGCTGAGCCCTGCTGAGAGCCTGTACTTCGACGGCGCAGCTAGCGTCCGGTGCATCGAAGATCTCCATCTGTCGCACGTGTTTCAGCTCCGGGAGAAGGAGGAGGACAACTTGTCGGCGGCCATGTGGTTGCTACGGCACTGCACCGCCATGGATCGGCTTGGCGTCGAACTGGTATATATGGCCTCACCGCCACTGGTCAGCTAAGGTACACACATTTACCACATATATATCTTCTTTTTCTGTTATACAGAAAATAATGATATATAAATGTTAAGTACTCACCCATAATTCAGAATATATACACCTATTATATGCCACTTCCTACTACGACCAAATCGATCACAAACTACTAAACCAAATAAATTGTTTTTTTATTTTCCTGTCGGTGATTTTCATTTTTCTGTCGGTTTTTGCACCCTCATGGAAATTCGAGTTTCCAAGTAGTGACTGAACATTGTATTGAAGTACTCTTCCTGATGTGTCTACTCCCTTTGTTTTATTTAAATGTCATATTAAGTCTGTGTTTGTCCTAAGTCAAATTTGGTTAATTTTGACCATGTTCATAGAAAAAATTAAAATATTTATAATACCAAATTTGTTTGATTGAATCGACCATTAAATATATTTTACTAGTGCATATGTTAGATAGTATAGTTGTTATTATACTTTTCTATAAACAAACCTAATACGACATGTAAATAAAAATGGAGTAATACACTGACTGGTGTTGAATAAACTACTATACCAATGTACAAAAAAATAACATGGTGTACAGCTTATATACACTAAGCATGCTTGTAATTTGATCAGATGTAAAGGAAAATTTATAAATTTAGAGTTCTACATATATCCTAATCTGCCCTTATAAAAGCGCAAAGAGTACATGGAACCCTGTATCGGTTCACCAGAATTGAATTCTTTTCAGGAAAGTTAAACTGGATATCGTGTGTGCTCAAAACATGCCCTTAAAGATACTTTGTACAGGAAAATTTTGGTTCAAATGGCTGATACAAATCGTACATTTATGCTACGTTAATGACATATGAGATGTGTTTCTATTTCATCATTCAGTTTTTTTTTTTGCGAGGATCACCATCCATTTGAAATTATATACAGTGTAGATTAGAAATTGTTTTTTATGTATCCCCAAATTTTTGTAGAGAAAGCAAAACATCAATGCAACTACCAGTTTTTATAGTTTCTATATCATAGAGGAGTTAGGTGTTTAGAGTCTAGATCTAATCCAAACTACTGTCCTTTGATAAATAGAATACAAAACAATTAACCCAGGTTAACTCATTCAGTATTGCTGCTTATATTTTCTGAAATATCAAGCTAAGGTTCAGTACCTTTCTGCATGTTGCTGTATTTGAATTTCCATTCCCATACTAACCATTGTCCGCGGTGATTGCCACAGGAGAAGACGCATGGAGAGGAGGGGGTTGATTTTGAAGACAACATGATGCGAATACCGCAACTTCCCAACATGAGAAAATTGAAAATAAAATTAAATACTGCATGGTCACACGGACACACTACTGGAGCCACTATAACCAAGATCCTTACAAAGTGTCCCGAACTTGAAGATCTTTCCATTAAGATGTACTGCTCGGTGAGGTTTTTATATATGAAAATTACCTTTGTAACAATGCACAACTAGGAGGGTATTTACACAAATGAAGATTGCTAATCAAACATTTAATTTGTTTATTTAACCTATATATTTTTTTTTGTTGGACTGATCGTTGCAGGCGGAGTACTGCTTGGATCAAAACTGCATCTGCAATAAACCAAAGGGCTGGGACGGTCAGAAGATCTCACTTGAATGCCTCCGAAATGTAGACTTCCGCCACTTCAAGCCATACAAGAGCCAGATACAGCTCGTGGGTCTGTTGCTCACGGCCGCACCGGCGCTCGAAAGGATGACCCTTGCTCTACACACAAGAACATATCAAGGCAGTGTGCCGGTACCTTTTAAGATACCATGTTATGGAGGGTGCTGGTTACCCTATGCTTGGCAATATGATATTGAGCTAGGAATTACAGTGGCCACCAAGTATGAGTGGACGAGGGTAAGAAGAGAAGGGGAGGAGGGAGAGTGTGGCGACTTGGATGGTGTATGTATTTGTAATATGCGTAACTAAAAAAAGTATTGGCTACAATTTTAAAGCATTCTAATTGTTATCTTGCTACTTTTTGGATCCGATAATATCAATAATCTCAAATAAAAATAAAAATGAACTACTTGGCTTGGTGGTTACTAAAACTGTTTCGTATGGTTGGGAAATCTGCAATATGTTAATTCTAGTGCAGCATTCTTACCTTTACAGTTTGATTTTTTTTTAAAAAAAAAGCAGCTATAGGGGGAGCGGTCCCCACCTGAATTTTTCATTCAGAAGGGGCAACCTTAGCTGCCTGAAAAAGAAGTGGGAGAATTGCAACGTTGATAGAATGATCGCCAGCAGCCCAATCGCGTCCTTGATGGAATTGTTTACAAACTGATGTGACTGGAGAACCAGGTCACAAACAGAGAAGAGAGAATGCATTGAGCACAAAAACGTTTTTGATGGGAAACAAAACCATTCCTTACTTCCCAGATTCGCCAGAGGAAAACAAAATGTTAACCACACATGTGTCCTTAATTCCACAAGCATATGTATGCATTCTAACTTAAGTCAATCCTATTTGACAAATTTTGCTCGTAGACACCCCTAAAGAAAGATCCATTGTATTATGGCAAAAAAAGCATAGGACAATTTACTTCATTTTCTATATAGATCGACTTGCCGCCCAGCATACTAAATCTAGTCATAGATGCGGGGTGGGGGTCATTTTTGCCTCAACTTTGTCAAGCGTCAGACCACTAATATATTACCAGAGTATTAGAGGCTCCGCGTTAGTCCTCGCGAGACCATCGGACAACCATCCTCAATAAAATCATAAACATTAGAAACTGTCCATTCAATTTGGTACAAACCGCCATGGATAATAACAGACATTAGATCTATTTTTGATTTGTATAAAATTTGCATATCACTAATATTAATAAAATAATCAAAGTATAACCCCCTAAATCTCTATGTTAATGACCCACCTCTGCCAATATGGAACATAGTCTATAGTGATCCCTAACTAAATTACCCACCTATGCCATTATGAAAGTAAATTCAAAATAAGCCTACAATTTGCATGTAAATTAAACACATCAGTCATTATTTCTTTAAATATGCATCTGAATAACTAACTGCTATCATTATCAAAACAAAGAATATCCCAATATACTTATCAATACATGTGCGCGCATGCACTTTTAAATTACCATTATTAATATAGAAGAAATTGAACCCAAGGTTTGCTAGCATGCACACCACATCCCACATATGTATAAAGCGATGAGCATATCTATTTTCAAACCCATAGCTCAAGATACTGTTTCAAATAAGCTCATGCCAACCTCACGTAGACGTGCTGTAAAATAAATAAAAACTATGGAAAAAGCACGTAGAATGATTGGTAATAAAGTATATCAGAACTCAATAAATACAAGAAAAATACCTATGAATATTGTGTCAAAAAACAAAAAATGAGAGAAAACACAAAACAAGAATTTGTTATTAGCTGCATGCTCCATATTTATCTATGAATTTATGGAGATTATACCTGTTACAAAATTATTACCCCACATTGAAGCATGTGTTTGATAGTATAGTAAAAAGTAATTACAGCATTAAGAAAATCATATAGCAGTATAAACCAACTACTAGCATCACCTTCTCTTAAGAGTCCGAATGTACAGATAGCCATGATTTTCTTGTTACAGCAAACCCCAAAAGATTAAACTTGTTGTTTGGAGAAATCATTCCTTGAAGAAACTGGAGTGACAAGAAAATTTATGTAGTTGGACTACAACACATATCACCTCTGTAACGAATACTTCGTGACAGTTGATCAAAACATCATTACATTACTTCGCTTTATGATGTTTTCTAGGAGGTAGTGTGATTTAGTGACAAAAATGCAATGTTTGTCACAAGACTAAGTACAAATCACTGTAAACTAGACCGATGATTTATCATGGCTAACATTAGTTTGTGATAAGAGATTAACCAGAAAACGATAATGTTGGTTGGTCCTTTTTTAATTTAATTTTTAAGGAGTCTTAACGTTTCTTATGAAAGGTACCACTGCTAAGTGCGTCACACATGTTACAAGTTTTCTCTTTTATTTTCTTTCTCCCACTACGACAGAAACTCTTATCAGTGCCGGCTGTGTGGCACGGTAGTGCCGGTCAGCACAGCCGGCACTGATTGTCCGGCACTAACGTGCCACACGTTAGTGCCGGTCACGGGTGACCGGCACTAACGTGCGCACATCGCCAAAAAAAAATTTCACGCGTAAATGGGCGTACGCGGCCGCGAGGATTCGAACCCACGACCTCAGCCTCGCGCGTTTGCTTCCTTACCATCCCACCTATGCATCACATGTGATTAGGGTGGAAAATATTTTCCTTTTGAAGTGACCCGCGGGAGACACGTTAGTGCCGGTCGGGGGCTCCAGCCGGCACTAAACGACGTCATTTAGTGCCGGCTGGTGTTATTGGCCGGCACTAAATGGGCGCGCCACTTTGGTGCCGGCCAATAACACCAGCCGGCACTAAATGACGTCGTTTAGTGCCGGCTGGAGCCCCCGACCGGCACTAACGTGTCTCCGCAGGCACGTTTCTTCCCAGCCGGCACTAAATGTTGCCCCCGAACATGTTAGTGCCGGCTCCAGGGGGACCGGCACTAATGTGCTCCCACCAATGTGAGTTTCTGTCGTAGTGTCCTTTTGTCAGTCCAATTGGCATTTTGTTGATGGCCATGGCATATTTTGTTTATGTGTGTATGCTCCAAAACAGGCCTTGAACCATTGGTCAGACCGCTTTGGCCTGTTCGATCAGGTGTAAAACTACTTTTCGTACAATGTTTAGACGAAAGCATGTCTTCGTCTAATGGTCTGACGAGAATTGGTTTTTATGTTTTTAGTGCTTAGGTTTTTCGGAAGGAATACTAATTTGGCTATATTTTAAATGAATAATGGAGTACAATTTTACCTTTATTAGGGAGAGGTAATGTAAAGAATTAGTACGTTAGGATATTGCATTAGAAAGTAATAGTACTTCCCGGTGTTACAACGAAATTCCATGAAGGCTATGTTGTGTGGATAATTTTACATTAAGATTTCCAAATACTTTTCAAATCAACATAAGTCTTCTAGGCTAATGTATCAAATAAATGAACTAAACCTTCTAGGGTTAGTTTCCTATGCTAACATATTTATCCAAATGTATCAAAATGTAAACTATTTATATATAAATATAAAGTTATCACTACTACAGAAAACGTTTGTAGGGGCGGGTAAAATGGCGTTTGTAGGGGCGGCGCCGAAATCCGCCCCTGCTTTTGGCTGCTAAAAATGGCCATTTGCAGGGGCGGGTATTTAGGCCGCCCCAACAAATGTTTTGCAGGGGCGGATGATGGCATGGTCCGCCCCTGAAGATGGTGTTTCCAGGGGCGGACTATGCCATCACCCGCCCCTGGAAATGTCTTCTTCAGGGGCGGGCCACGCCATCGCCCGCCCCTGCTAATGTCTTTCTAGGGGCGGGTATTGGCATGGCCCGCCCCCGGAAATGTTTTGTTCAGGAGCGGGCGATTGCCTACCCCGCCCCTGAAGATGGTGTTTACAGGGGCGGGTCATTCCATCGCCCGCTCCTGGTAATCATTTTTTTTTGTTTTTAAATTTGGTATTTTTTTTCTTTTGGTTTTTTAATATTATTCGATTTGTCTAATACCATTTCTCCGGCAAATAATATAAAAGTAATCACAAACAGTCACAATTTAATCTCTTTGTAAATTCTATAAAAGCAAATCCAACATAAAACAAGATTGTCATCCAAATGATATTACATGTATATTACATTAATCACACAAGTTTAGTGTCCACACTCCACACCCTCAAATGGTTAGGCGATACTTCTCCAAGTGCCAGTTACGAAGAGAATCATATTTTTCTTCATAGAAATAATCTTGTAGCTTATCGATGTACTTGC